>ML776885.1:674665-734304 GCA_009831015.1 Picea engelmannii
ATGATTCAAAATGAAAATGTCTCCTTGGTATATATAGGAGACTAGGAGGTTTTAATGGCCTAAAGCCGACATAAATAAAATAACATTACTAATCTAATATGCCCCAATTAAGTGGTAATGAGCCAATATTAGGGCTTAACATTGGATCTATTGGTCTGAGTACCATTGGAGTCCAATGGTCAGAATGGTTGTGTATGCATGAGGTGGAGGTACTTTGATGGGGAAGGACTCTGAGAAGCAATCTAGTCCGTAGATCAGTGAACAACCAAGAAGTAACCTCAATCATAGATCGATGGGAAACATGCTTAAGCGAGTATAAGATGAGGAGTGGTGTCATGCTGACGAGGAGTGCCAACATGTCTAGAGGATGACACATGGAAAACTATAATTTGTAGAAAGGACCAAGTGTGGGTCCCTATCAGTGTTAACCATTGGAACATGTGTCTAAATCCCATCTCTCAGATCTATAGGTTGAGTAATCTCAACCATTCATCGGAAAAGTGTTGGTTGGAGTGAGTTGTTGCCCCGGAGGGGGATGCACTCTGAGGAGAGGTAATCGAAGGAGTGATATGGGCCATTGATCGTAGAGTGGGTACATGTAACTACAGACTTTGATCTATTGTGGGATCCACATGGTTGTGTAAGGAGAGGTTAAAAGGATTGGACGCTAATCGATGTGCCAATTAGAGACATTGACGCAATTGAATTTATTGATTTCTCGAATCCTAGGACCATTAGATTCATCAGAGGATGTTGTTAGAACTAAGTTGTCAAAGTGGGCGAGGAAGTCTGAAGTGGAAGCACTCCAATGGGAAGACTCTGATGATGAAGAAAGGCTCTGTGTAGATTAGTGTCATTGATTTGATAGGCCCGACATGATGGCATTCCTATGAGATAGGTGGAAACTTCCACGTCGAATGGCACGAGTGACAAGGAACCACGTGGGTGCCATGTGGTGATGAGGTATATTTGTCCACCAGAGACCCGAAATATTCATAAGGCTGTAAATTTGAATCTAGATATTGGAATTGAGCATGGTTACAGTCGTTGGAAAAATATCGATGAGTAGAGTTAATCTATGAGGTTTATTTAGAGAGATGAAGCACTTGACGAAAGAGGAATTTTGACACCCCATCAGCCGAAGTGAGGATTAGGGGGTTGGGTGTGTTACACTTTTATTCTAACTCTCTTTTAACTTTCTCTACTACTTCAGTTGCCACTCTTTGTTCCTCTTCTTTTTTCCTTTTTCCTTCTTCAACTTTCTTTTTAAGTTCTTCTTAATATTTCCTTCTTCTCATTTTTTCTTTCTCAAATTTTCTACTAAGCTCTACTTCTTCTCTCAATTTTTCCTCTTCATATTTTTTTTCTCCTCCTCATCTTGTTTAATCTTTCTCTAAACCTCAAGTAACTACTGTTTGATTGTTGGATGACATCCTATGGAAAGAAGCAAAATTCTTATACTTTAGTTTGAGCTAAACTTTATCACAACCTATAGCATTTGCATATGGGATTTCACCGTCTCATTGATCACGCGTGTATGGCCAGGTGATAGAAACCATATCATGATGCTTTGTAACTATACCAATGGGGTTATGCCTTTTAAAATTACCATGTGGGAATATGTATTCAAGCATATCACTCACTTGATGTATTTATTTATTTGCATTCACTAATCCATAATGTCCCAAGTGTATGTTGTATGGGTCAAAAGTTATTTCCTTTGCATCTTTAGCTAGTGATGCATTAAACCCTTGAAAAATAGTTTGATAGGAAACCTCACTTAGGATTAAACTATTCAAAACATAATTAGGTAGAAGATGAGGGGATATGATTACTCTATAAATTCTCATAAATGTACAATCTTTTGGGATGTACCAGTTTCCAATATTCTTTATCAGCCTCATTTCTTCTTTACTCAACTTTGGACACTTTTTTGAAAAGAATAATCTATACAAAGGTGCAAGGAATAAATCACATATTCTACATATTTTTTCTTATAGTTTTTCTCCCAAATCATCTGAGAATATACATGTATAGGAGGGTCTAACATGTGCTAGCTCCAATCAAGCCCAAGAAAAATATCAATGGAAAATATTGCATCCATTAAATATGAATCTTTTTAGACTGTAGGAACAACTCCAACCTTGGCTTTAGCTTTTAGTGCTTTCTCTATCATTCTATTTAGAGAATCGAATATAATTGTTTCCTAATTAAATAGACCTCTAGTGGTTACAACTATGTATTCCAATGGAACCTAGGAATCCTTGAAACAGATGCACATTTTGTTCACCATATAGCCTGACTATCAAAAAAATTCTCTCTCTCTCTCTCTCTCTCTCTATATATATATATATATATAAGAAAATTTCATTTTATTCATAGTATATATCCCATATTTCTTCCCCAAAAACCTTTTATCTTCTACCCACCAACTGGTGAGTATCTTATGATTAAGATTTCTGTGGTGAGAGTTTTCTTTAGGTTTGTTCGAAATATTCACAGTGTTTTTCGTTACTAGTCGATGTTTCAGATCCACAACAAGATCCATCTTCAAAACACAAAGCTCAGGGTATGATGAGATGAGGAACAACTTATAAATACTAAAAAAATTGATGAGTAAAAAGCAATGATGTCAACTATAGCTACAACAAAAACCTAAAAAAAATATGAAATAAGACTGAAGACAATAATTAAGTTATAATAATAATAATAATAACCTTTTTTTCTTCTTCGAGGTAATATCTCATGGGAAACCCCCAAGTACTTCCCCACTTCGTGGATGGTAAACAGAGTAAACCGTCGACCCGAATTATGTCCAGGCATAACCCCAAGGGGGAACAAGAGATTCAAACCCATGAACTCCTCCTCTAGGGATAGCTTCACGTTTGGCTCAGAACCACTTGAGATAACCCTTAGGGATAATAATAATAACCTGGTTATATAAATATTAGTAATAATGATAACCTAGTTATAATATTAATAATAATAACAGTTAACAGTTATAATAATAATAACCTAGTGTATTAACCTAGTTATAATAATAATAATAATAATGACAACAATGCAATTAGTAGTACTAGGGTTATAATAAAGAAAAAAAACATAGAATTATATTATTAATAAACCCTAGATTATGTTTACATTAAGGCTTATATTGGTTATTAATTATATATATAGAAGATAAAAGGTTTTTTGGGAAGACATATGGGATATATACTATGAATAAATTGAGAGTTTCCTGTGTGTATATATATATATAATATATATATATATACACACAGGAAACTCTCAATTTATTCATAGTATATATCCCATATGTCTTCCCAAAAAACCTTTTATCTTCTACCCACCAACTGGCGAGTATCTTATGATTAAGATTTTTGTTGTGAGAGTTTTCTTCAGGTTTGTTCGAAATATCCACAATGTTGTTTGTTACTAGTCGATGTTTCAGATCCACAACAAGATCCATCTTCAGGACACAAAGCTCAGGGTATGATGAGATGAGAAACAACTTATAAATACTAAAAAAATTGATGAGTAAAAAACAAGGATGTCAACTATAGCTACAACAAAAACCTAAAAAAATAAATGAAATAAGATTGAAGACAATAATTAAGTTATAATAATAATAATAACCTTTTTTTTTTCTTCGAGGTAATATCTCACAGGAAACCCCTGAGTACTTCCCCACTTCGTGGATGGTAAACAGAGTAAATCGTCAGCCTTGATTACGTCCAGGCATAACCCCAAGGGGGAACAAGTGATTCGAACCCATGACCTCCTCCTCTAGGGATAGCTTCACGTCTAGCTCAGAACCACTTGAGATAACCCTTAGGGCTAATAATAATAACCTAGTTATAATAATATTAGTAATAGTGATAACCTAGTAATAATAATAATAATACTAACAACAACAATAACAACAATAACAACAACAATTAATAGTTATAATAATAATAACCTAGTTATAATACTAATACTAATAATAATAATGACAACAATGCAATAGTAGTAATAGGATTACAATAAAGGAAAAAACATAGAATTATATTATTATATTATTAATAAACCCTAGATTATGTTTACATTAAGGCTTATATTGGTTATTAATTATAATTAATAAAAGTATTAGAAATGGGTCATAGTAATAGATCTTTTTTACTAAAACCAAAGGTTAGTACTAAAGTGTGAAAAAATAATACTACAATAGCTTAAGAAACCCTAAAATAATATCATTATGTTATAATAAATAAGTGATAATAATAATTATTTTAAGGGAGAAGAACAAGAATTAAGGGGGAAAATAAATAAGAATAGAAAAACAAGAGAGCGAATAGAACAAACAATCAATTAATAGGCCCAAGAACAAAGATTATAGGAAGCCAAAACACACCGATAAATCAAGGAAAAAGGGAGAAAAAATCCCAAGGAGGCTAAGGTCGAGGGAAAAATTGTTATGTTTTACCTATTTCTTATTAGAGGAAGCCAATTCTTGTTAATCTCCAGACCTTCGACTCTATTCAGGTTGTTGGGATTCTTAATAATTTCCATAGCTTCTCTAATTCGAAATTTGAAAAAAAGATATTTTTCCAGGATCTTGATGTTTTCTAAGCACACATGGTGTTTGGTTGTAAGGGAGTGTTTTGCCAATGCCAAGGTGCGAGTTCATTCATTGTTGATTTCAACACCATGTTCTTTAATCCTGGTTTGAAAAGAACAACCTTTTTCTCCAATGTAGCATCTTCCACATGAGCATTCCACCTTGTAGACTCCTTTGTATTAGCGTTGGTCAATGTTGTCTTTGACGGATCTCATTTTCTGTTTGATGGTCTCTTATGGCTTGAAGGATGTTTTGATCTCCTTCTTTTTTAGTACTTTGGAGATCTTGTTAGTGGCCCCTTGAATGTAAGGGAGGTAGGTTTTGTTACCGAAGTAATGGTTGTTGAAGTTCTAAGGTTCACTATTTGTTCTTTCTGGGGATTTTCTTATTGCACTCCTCATGTCCTTGTCTTTGTAACCTATGATTATGAATACTTTGGATAGGTGATATTTTTCTTGTTCTAGGTGCTCTTCATCAAATATTCTAATGGCCCTTGTGGCTAGGGTGTTAAGTACTCCTATCTTTTGGTTCGGGTGGTGATGAGAGCTTGCGTGAAGATAGTTTTTTGTGTGGGTTTTCTTCCTGCAATTTGCATGTCCCAGGTTCCCATCCTCTTTTCTGTTGATTAGCACACCCAAGAATGAAATGCTACCATTATCCTCTAATTCCATTGTCAACTTGATATCCCTTGAAAGCTTATTTAGATTTTGGAAGAATTTTTCAAGTTCATCTTTCTCATGGGGCCATAACACGTTAGTATCATCAACAAATCTTTCCCGTCTCAATGGTTTTAGGGGGTAAGTATCCAAATATTTCTTCTCAAATTTCTCCATAAAAACATTTGCGACAATGGGAGAAAGTGGCAATCCCATCTCTACACCGCTTGTTTGTTCATAAAAGTATCCTTGGTTTCTAAAGACTGTAGAACAGAGACAAACTTCAACTAGTTTTGTTGTCTCTAGGTCAATCACTTTTTTGATAACCTGGACAACTTCATCCAGTGGGATTTTGGTGAACATGGAAACAACATCAAAGCTGAGAAGGATGTCTTCATGTGTCACCTTATCATTCTTAATGATCCTAACAAAGTCACTTGAGTCTTTGATGAAGGAGTCTGTACAACCAACAAATGGACCAAGGGTCTTAGATACATGTTTGGTTAGGTCATAAGTAGGGGAGACAATTGTATTAATGATATATCTAAGAGGTATTATGTCTTTATGGACTTCAGGTAGACCATAAATCCTCAGGGTTATCTCATTGTTGGGTAGTAGTTGTTTCTTGTTTCTTTCATCTAGGTTGGACTCTTTGATTGCCTTCCTAACTTCTCTTGTAATCCTGGAGATTGGGTTACTTGAGAGATTCTTATAAATTCCACTCAAGGTGAGGTGTTCAATCATTTTCTTATTGTAATCATCACTATTCATTACTACAATGGCTCCACCCTTGTCAACTCTCAGTATTTCCAAGTTAGCATTGTTTCTGAGGTTCTTGAGGGCAAGGAATTCGTCATTGCTTATGTTGCTTTTTGGAGGTTTCAATCTTCTAAAAGCAATCCCGTAGTCTTGTATAACTTCTTCTTTGTTTTCATCATCTAGGTTTTTTATGCTATCTTTAACACAACAAATAATGCTATCTACTGGAATGGATGTGGGAGAAACAAAAAAGTTTAGAACTTTTCTTAGAACATTCAATTTTTTTTTTTTTTTAGTTCGTAGAAAGACGTGTTGATTACTTTCTTCTTCTCGTCTCTATTGCTATTGTTATTGCTAGTGTTTCTTGCTTCCATTAAATGATCAAGTTTTATCTTCTACCTTATGCGCCTCTCACGACCTTCCTTGGCGGCCTTTAATGCAATAATTGTCTCTAGTATAATTCATATATCAGGGCGAATGATACCCATGATTTTTAGGTGTAGGTTCATCACTTTATTTGATAGACAATCTAAGTTGTCTCTACTTCTCTTTATCTTGCCTCAAACTAGAGGAAAACCTAGTTTATCAAACGCTGTGTTGTTCCATTTATTTTTTAGTTTATGATTAACGCATACAAAATTTGGTAGAACGTTGTTGTCTTTACAACCTTTCAAAAAATCTAAATCAATTGCTCTCTTCTGAACCTTAACTCTAACATTTTCCAGAACTCAGATTTCCCTTCCATACAGAGAAATAATTTGATGATTAATATTTATGTGGTGAGAGTTTTCTTTAGGTTTGTTTGGAATATCCACAATATTGTTTGTTACTGGTCGGGGTTTCAGATCCACAACATGATCCATCTTCAAGACACAAAGCTGAGGGTATGATAATATGATGATCAACTTATAAATACTAAAAAAATTGATGATTAAAAAACAAGGATGCCAGCTTAGCTACAACAAAAACCTAAAATAATAAATTAAATAAGACTAAAGACATTAATTAAGTTATAATAATAATAACCTAGTTATAATAATAATAATAGCAGTTAATAGCTACAATAACCTAGTTATAATCATGTTCTTTTCAGGTTGTATCCATTTATACTATTTCTCTAATTCTTATGCCTAATAAGACCCAATGCATCTTCCTTCATCATTCATATTTGTTTTTAAGTTTAACATTAGTGTGAGAAATGATCCACTCCAAGGCCTCTGAACAAAGAATTATTGGATTCCTTGTAGCAACTAAATGAAGATGAGATCTTCTGATATTGATGAATTGTAACGTCCCCCATCCCAGTCGAGGTCCATTACATGCGGAATACCCATAAAAATGAAAAAAATTGCTAACTAATTAATTTCCTGTAGCTTCCAGCTACGAATTTGATCCAGATTTTATGAGCATAACAAAATGAATACAGATCTATATTATTAACACAAAGACACAATGAAAAATAACAGAGATAAAATAAAACCCGACTTCTATTCAATAAGGAAATATGCTAAAACTATAAAATGCAGACTGAAACAAGCTTGCTAGAATGGTGGCGGCTTATCTATGAGAAGAGATGTGACGACTATGCTCATTTGCAAGAAGATGAGTACAATGAGGCTCCAAAATCATTTTTACATTAAACATGAATGCCCAAACCCTAGACATCCAAAAACCTAAACCTAGGAGATGAAGTGCCAAAAGTCATGTGGGCTCCGTTGGGGTAAGTTGGTACATCAACTTCCCAGGGTCGTAACTTTTTCATACGATCTCTGTTTTAGGCGCACGATGACTCGTTTAAAAGGTCTTAGACTACACATTATGCCATCACACTTTGAATTCGACTACAATATGACTGTGGTGGGCCCAAAAAACGTTGTTTGTGGCCTCAAAATGGCCCCGAAAGTTTGGGACCCGAAAAGATAGAAAAAAACTGTCGAGATGAAAACTGAAACTACCAAGATGACATCTGTATGTGAGCCAGTTGGAATAGGTGGTGGCCACCGACATACATCTGGATCAGAATTACAACCATATTTAGCTACTATATGTTATCATCAATTAAATGCATATAAAACATTTTTAAACAACATTCATGCAACTAAATAACTCAACATAGAAACATATAAATTCTCATTAAACACAAAGTTCATGCACAACAATTTAACTCATACAAGACTGAAAATAGATAAAACACTTATTTTTTAACAATAGTTGTGAAACCAAATGCTTGGGATTGGACGTTTCACCCAACCATAGACTTTTTGTTCCAAATATCAATAGTAAGTCACCCCCAAGCTGGGGATAACAATCCACAAAAGAGTGTGGTCTCTCATTGTCCACTCACAACTCAAAAATCCCACAACCCACTGATATTCTCCTACAAATATATCAATTTTCTACCATCTCTCTTCCTTTTGACTTGCCCAATCCAAGGAATGCACCCCTTCACTAATCCCAGTCCCTCGAGCATCCCATTCGTTTATCAAGGTCTCTTTGGCACATGTAACTAGGAATCTCTCAGCTAGGAAAATCAAGGGAACTCACTGCCAGGAAAACTACCAGCTAACAAAAACAAACACTTGTTGTTACAATGAAAATCACACATTAGTTCACTCTTCAAGCTTGAAAACCTGACACTTTAGTCTTCAGCTCCAAATATACTCCAAAACACTCCAACATATTCTAGAATTTTCCCTCCATGGTTGTTCCATCTTCCAAGCTCTCCTTTTTTCTCTCTACACGTTGCTCATGCAAAAACATTGACTGTCTAAAACTGTTGTAGATTCCCACATATATTTCCTCTCATTTGGCTTGATTTCTTAACTCACACACTTCCCCAAGCTGATTGTAGTCAACCCGCATGCTCCCAATTACTATGGTATGTGACTTCTCACACCCACCCTCTTACATGCATTCAATGATTGGATTTGGGGACACTCAATCAAAAAATAAAGTTTAATACATAGTCATAATAAAATTTAGGAAAGTGAGATTATATGCAACAATCGAATGATTACGATCTGGCTCTGAAGCTAGGGTTTGAACTCTGACAGCCGCAGAGGACTGCGACCACAAGATAATGGCCCCGCAGGGGCTCTCGCAACACCAGGGGGAGGTGCCGACTGGCATCTCCTACAGCCAAGTCACGGCTAATGAAGATCCGGCAACCAAAGGGAAGAGGCCGACCTTTGAAACACCTCCAGATATGCGCGCGCAGTTGCTGGTCGAAGGGACATTCAAAGATTGGGACACGGATATGGATCCAGCTAAGGAAGACAACTCTGCAAGTGCCTCAGCCCCTTGGCTCCCCGGTAAGTGCATTCCACAAGCTCCAGCGGCCCCAAAATATGTTATAAATTCACCCCGTATAGAGGAGCAGAAACAATACATGCGAGATAATGCATTGATAGGAAAGTTTCTAGGGCTATGGCCCTTGGAACGAGAAATAATCAAATGGATACAGTACTGGTGGAGACCAAAAGGGCATTATGATCTCCAACTAGGATCGAAGGGTTTTTTCACGATTATCTTCCACAATCTAGAAGACAGGAACCGTATCTTTGATGGAGGGCCTTATTTTTTCAACTCGGCGGGACTCTTCTTGAGATTCTGGACAGAAAAGTTCAGCCCTGAAAAGGAATATTTCACCCATGCGCCAGTCTGGATCAGGTTGTACTCTCTCCCCCAAGAATTCTGGTTGGAGGAAGTTCTAGCTGGCATAGGCAACACCATCGGTATTTATGTTAAGTCCTCTGAAGCCACCAAGCAGAGACACTACACATCTTATGCAAGAATCTGTGTTTATCTAAACATAGCCAAACCACTCCCGGGTTCCATTATGCTGGAATATCAGGATGAGGACTGGGCTCAAACCATTGATTACGAACATATTCCCTTCCGCTGTAGGAAGTGCCACGAGCATGGACATCTCTTCAGGGAATGCCCACTCAACACCACGCACAAGGAGGGGAATCCAGAAAGCGGCAAGGACAAGGAGGGATTCACGCACCAGGTAGGGCGAAGACGACAGGGAGGCAGGAAGCAACCAGCTTAGGTAAGTAAAGATCCTTCCACCAGTAATAAATTTGCAATTTTACAAGACAACCCATAGGAATCTTCAAACCCAACACATAGCAACCCACCACCCCAGCACATAGCTTCTCAAACTAAGGGCCTAGAGGCTGAACAACCAGGGAAGAACAAGGAGACGGAACTGCCCCCAACGGGCCCAATGAGGGCGCCGCCTGAGCAGCAGGAGACAGAAGACGGGGATGAGGAAATGGAGTTGGAAGAACAGGATCTAGTTGGAGTGGATCTGGAACACCTTGAGCATGCCTACCGACACCAAAAAATTTACACCATACCAAGAGATCAACTCAGGAAGGTACATAAAGTGTTCCTCAATTCCTTGGCGGGCTCCTCAGCTTGAGCCAGCAAAGCACTGGGCATCCAGGGCAGTCAGACAAAAAACCCAAATAAGGCACAAAAAGATGAGAAAAAACGAGGAAGGAAATCAACAAATAAACTCATACAGGAAATTGGAAGCTTTATGGTAAACTCAGGGCAAATTCACCTGATCTCGGATAGCTTTCCCCCTCTCCCCCCCCGTCAATCATCATGAAAATCATCTCATGGAACATCAGAGGCCTCAACGGTCGTAGCAAGCAGAAACTGCTACGGGATTTGATCATAGCAGAAGCACCAGATGTTGTAATGTTGCAGGAAACAAAATGTACCACAGAGGACATCAATCGACTACTCCCCTATTATTGGAAGCAGGGAGGAGTGGTCTCAACGGATGCTGCAGGAACGGCTGGCGGACTTGCTCTCCTATGGAATACCAATACTGTCCTGATGGAAAAATTTTGCACCACCAGATGGTCTATTACAACCGATTATAGGCTCATAGTCTCAGACAAGCCAGGACATCTCACAACCGTCTATGGACCAGCCACTCCAAGAGACAAACATGCCTTCCTTAGAAGCCTAAGTTACCTGTCCAGCCTCACTCAATACCACAGATGGATAGTGGGGGGCGACTTTAATATCATCCGCAGCCTGGAGGAAAAAAAGGGAGGCTCAAGACGACTGGATCGAGACTCTGGCGACTTCAACAGTTTAATAGATGACCTCAGGCTAATTGATTTAGAGGCCATTAATGGCACCCATACCTGGACCAACAGAAGAGCAKGGATGCACCAGATCGCCTGCAAACTAGACCGCTTCCTTGTGTCGGAGCCACTTATGATGGACGACACTGCAATAGAGTCTAGCATCCTAAATCRCACTGGATCGGATCATTGGCCCATCCAATTATGGTTGGATGTCCCAGCCACTCCGGGAAAGAAACCCTTCCGATTCGAACAATTCTGGTTAGATCATCCAGAATTCCAAGCAAATATTCAAGGCTGGTGGAAGAAAGCGAAAATTCCCCACGGATCCAAAATGTATAGGTTCCAACAGAAGTTGAAGAATCTCAAACAAATGCTAAAGTCCTGGAACCGACACACTTTCGACAACATCTTTGAATCACAAAAACAACTCACGGAGCAAATGGACAAGATACATGGTAGAGTACGAGAGCAAGGTCTCACAGAGGAGCTCAAAGATCAGGAACTCAAAGTGCACCAACAGATTGCAGAAAGGAAAAAGCAGGAAGAGATACTGTGGAAGCAGAAATCACGTATACAATGGCTCAAGGAAGGGGAACGCAACACCAAATTCTTCCATCGAGCCACTATCCAGAGAAGGCAATCCAATAAGATCACGCATCTCATTATGGAGGAGGGGGAGACTCTTCATTCCCATGCTGACCTGGAAACTCATTTGGTCAATTACTTCCAAGACCTTCTCACGGAACCCATTCCAGACCGAAGTGCAGCTATCAATCAGATCACAAGGCACGTGCCCACCCTTGTGACTCAGGAACAAAACGAAGCTCTACTCAGGCCCTTCAACATCGAAGAAGTAGATCAAGCGCTTCAAGATACACCCAAATGCAAGGCTCCGGGGCCAGATGGCTTTACTAGCGATTTCTTCCACTTTTGCTGGCCGATGATCAGAACAGAGGTTTGGGAGATCATAATAGACTCGAGGATTATGGGAGAGGTCCTATGGGATTTTAATGCAACCTTCCTTGCCCTCATCCCCAAAGAGGGGCAAGCGAATAGACCGAAGCAATACAGGCCTATAGCCCTCTGCAACGTCATCTACAAACTCCTCACAAAAGTCATTGCTTGCAGACTCAAGCCGATCCTACCAACAATCATATCCCCAGAGCAATCGAGATATGTTGAAGGCAGACAAATCTTAGACAACATTATCTTGGCACATGAGGTAATTCACTCCTTGCAGAAAACAAAAAACCCTGGGATGCTCTTAAAGTTGGACATTTCAAAAGCCTTTGATAAACTCAGCTGGGAATATATGAAAGCAATGCTAATAGCGTTTGGCTTTGATCAAGACTGGGTAACTTGGATCTTAAATCTTACCTCCTCAGCCTTCTTTTCCCTGCTCATAAATGGTGTACCCTTGAAGCCCTTCTCCCCCTCAAGAGGTATTAGACAGGGAGACCCCCTTTCTCCTTTCCTTTTCATAATCATGGCGGAGGGACTTAGCAGATCTATTCACGCGGCTCTGGAAAACAACCTTCTAACCGGTTTACCCCTGCATGGTTTATCCCCGGCCATTTCTCATAGCCAGTTCGTGGATGACACTCTCTTGATGGGCAACCCGACTGCTAGAGAAGCCAACTCTCTCAAGGAGATTCTCCAAATATTTTTCGAGCCCTCAAGTCTGGAATGCAATAAGGATAAGTCTCAAGTCTTCTTTTTCAATACCCCCCTCCCAATTCAGCTTCACATCTCAGAGATCCTTGGTTTCAACAGAAGCTCCCTTCCATCCAAATATTTAGGCATTCCCTTAATTGACAATGCCCACAAAAACTCCTCTTGGGAGAACCTCCTCTCTTCCTTCTCCAAAAGGCTTTCATCCTGGACCTTCAGAGCCCTAAATCTGCCCAGCCGTCTCATTCTGCTCAAATCTGTCCTTCAAGCCCTCCCGATTTATGCTTTCTTTGTGCTAGCATCCCCCAGAACTGTTCTCAACACCATCAGAATCCTGCAAAGAAATTTTCTTTGGCATGGCCTTAACAAAGAAAAAAAGATTGCTTTAGTCAGCTGGGAAAAGATCTGCAAGCCTAAGGATCAAGGGGGATTGGGAATAAGAGATCCATCCATAATGAACAGGGTCCTTAGTGCCAAAATATGGTGGCGTTGGCTCAAAAACCCCACAGATCTTTGGGCCAAATTATGGAGGAGGAAATATGCCTCAAATACGACAGAGAATAACCTGATTCGCTGGAACGGGGATAACACGGGCTCCTTGATATGGACAGCGGTCAAGCAGAATAGGCAGATAGTCACGCAACATGCTTTTTGGGAGATAGGCAATGGGGAAATGGCTCTGTTCTGGCAAGATTCCTGGCAACAATGGCCAGCCTTGAACGAGGAGGAGTGGTCCCGAGACATCTGTGCCCAGGCTACAGGTATGGGCCTAACAAAGGTTGCGGATTACTGACAAAACAACCACACAGCGGACACCTGGCGCTGTTGGCATCTGGATCGGGGGCGAATCAACTTGGCTCAGCATATAGATATGGCACCCCTTCAAGAAGCATTGGATAAGAGGAAAATTCCCATACGAGGCGGTGAAGACATACTCAGGTGGGGCTACAGACCACAAGGCTCCTACACCACACAGGAAGCCTATCAACTCAAGACCAAGGCAGAACACACCATAGACATGGAAATTTGGGGGAAGATTTGGAATATGAATCACTGGCCGAAAATCACCCTTTTTCTCTGGCTAATCTTACACTCAAGCATTCTCACATGGGATAATCTTCTGAAAAGGGGGTTTACCGGATCCTCTATATGCACTCTCTGTGGAAAGGCGGAGGAAACTTTGAATCACCTACTTAACACTTGCCCCTACACAACACAAGTCTGGGATCAAGCAACGATAATCATGCGCGCCTCGGACCGTCTCAGAGACAACGTCATTGAAACCCTCATCAACTGGAGGGATCAGGATTTTCGCTCTCCCTACCTCAACAGGGTTTGGCAGCTCTTACCTGGCTTTATCCTCTGGCAAGTTTGGAAAGAAAGAAACAGCATAATCTTCAGAAATAGGGCTCATCCTTGGAGTCTTTGCTGGGATATTTGCCAACGCAACCTCATGGAAACTCTCCGCCTTAGACGCTGGTCAGAGGCAGACTTAGCCTGCTCTCTCGCCGAGCTCCCTGTCCTTCGGCACTGGACTCCTCTTCCCCCATATCAGCCGTCCTCCCCCCCTTCCACCCCCCTTATGAGTAGCCCCTCCCTTTGGTCTCCTCCTCCAAAAGATTTCCTCAAACTCAAATTTGACGGAGCCTCTAAGGGCAATCCAAAAGATGCAGGTTATGGAGTCATCTTTCGAAATCATCTTGGACATATTATAGCCATAGGAGCAGGCCCCCTCGGGCATTCCACGAATAATGCCGCAGAACTTTGGGGCCTTATTAAAGGTTTGCAAATGGCCTCCCAGAACAACTATACAAAGCTCATAGTCGAAGGGGACTCTCAGGTCATCATTGGCCTGCTGCAACGGATCCTACACGGAGTCAACCCGGACAACATCTCACCAAGCTGGAGACTCACTTATGGTCTGCAAATCATTGCAGGACTGGTGCACTCTCAACAGGCGATCATCCCCACTCACATCCGAAGGAAGGCAAATCAGATCGCGGACGAATTGGCTAATGTGGGCATCGAGTGGAGAGAACCAGACCTCTGTTGCATTTCTGCCCAGGACCCTGATCATCCTATCCTCCAGCAGTGTATCCGAAAAGCTGGTTCTGTAGATGTTCCCCCGGATGGGGTGTTAGTGGATTCCCCGTGGAGACGGATGGGAACGGACATGGTGCACTGCAACATGGAGCCACGTGACGGGCCCGTGCCGTAGGACAGTGCCGTCCTGAGAGATTAATGGTGTTTAAATTCGCCATGATGGTCGAGGTAAGGGGCATTAACGCCACCCTTTGCTCCTCCGCATTTTGTATTATGGCTCGGCTCGTCGTATTTAGCATTGCACCTTGTATGCAGTCTGAAGGGCTCCTCCCTTCACGGCGCGAACATAACCAGGCTCGTTCAGAAGCTATCTCCATTGTTTATCTGCAATTCTGGTTCATCCCTGTCTAGGCCTGCTCACCTGCACCCATGAAAGAAAGGATTAGAGGAAAGCCGAAGAGGGGCTCACCCTGGAAGCCCCGTAGACCTCCTGTCTCGCCCTCAACCTCCCCTATGACCGGCTCCTCCCCAACTGCCACCCCACCACCTGTGCAGTCTGTACATCTTCGCTCCGTGGTCACCCCGTCACCCCCGCAGTCTCAGCTACTCGATTCCATGGCCACTATCCTGCGAGGGTCGAATCCGATTCATCGTTGTCCTCAGGACCCTCAGATGTAATTCATAGCGACCATGTCCTTCCCAGGATCCTCGAGTACCTGGAGAGGTGCACCATTGGATTTGGGAGAGTCCAAACGACTGCGTCTCCACCCTGCGGCCCACCTCGACAGTGAGCACTACAGAGAACGAGTGGGCATCCTGTATGATCTAGTCTTCGAGCTCCGGAGGGAGGTGGCGGACCTCAAGTTCCACCTGCAGGCCACAGAAGACAACGTCGCAACCTTTCTTCATATCCTGTCAGCCATGAAATCAGAGCTCTCCTCGGACCCCGCTGGTAATACTCCGGGGGAGGCATTTGAGACTGAGACAGATAGCATGCTGCGACAAGCAGCAGCAAAGCAGAAGGAAGCGGAACGAAGCGGTCCAGTTGAGAACCAGGAGCGTGAGGAGCGAAAGGAGAAATGCTGGGAAGACCAGCCGACCATCAACGAGGCAGAGCCGTGGACAGAGGATCTGCGAGCCGCGTGGTTAGGCTATTCGCCAGGTGTTTAGCTCTCTTTTGTTGTGCAACCAGTTTCTTTAGGCTCCTGTTATAGATGGAAAATAGTATGAAATATGTATGTTTTCTGAACCAGCAACTTTCTAAGACTTGTGAATTGGGGGCTGGCTGGACTGGTTTCCCCTCTGTTGGGGCAGTCCAGTATCTACAGGCAGTTTCATTTTGTATTTTGGAAACTTTTTTTAGCTTTAGCAGGCACTAAATATAATATACACTTCTTACTTACAATTTTTTTTTTTTTTAGGAAAGTGGGTGGAATTAATAGACATGGGTAATTCCCCCTTGGACCTCTCTTAGACATTCTCCTAGGCCCTCCCCTCTCTTGTGGATTAATTAATCCCCCATCTATCTCCATGTTCCCTTAGTAACTGACATCACATTTTATTATTAAAATTCATAAATACAATTCACATATACATCGTTTGGCCATGGCCACATATTATATCTACATAAACATTAATTAAAATGGGGATTATAATGGGGATGTTACATTTTCCCTCCCCTACAATTGTGTGCCATCCTCGGTGCACACTATGTCAATATATATGTATATATAGAAATTTACATCACAATACTTAAAAAATAAAAATTCTGCAATGTTACTCTCCAACAATAGTTCCAACCAAAATCTCTTGTTCCTCTCAACCCACAGACCCAAGGAATGTACCATTCATTTATCAGAGTTAACCCAATGAATGTACCATTCATTTATCAGGGATAACCCAAGGAATGTGCCATTATTTTGTTAGGGTCCCCAGTACAGTTGGCCAAGACTCTAAGATGTGGTTCCAAAACTCTAGCTTCTCAAAATGGAGTCTTGCATTTCGTTTTCTTCAAAATTGTCAAAAATTTGTGGGTATTCTTCCCACATGTTTTCTTCATGCTCCCATGTAACATCTTAAGGACTGTAGTAGGTCTATTGAACCTTTACCATCCCTATGAATTTTTTCTTGAGCACTTTGACTTTATGGTCCAGGATGCGTATTGGTTCCACTCATAAATCCCCTTCGTGCTCCACCTAGATCATAGTCCAATCAATTATGTGGTTAGGTTCATGCACATATTTCTTTAATAATGATACATGAAATACATTTTTCAAGTATTCTTCCCACATGTTTTCTTCATGCTCCCATGTAGCATCTTCAAGACAGTAGTAGGTCCATTGAACCTTTACCAGCCCTATGGAATTGTTCCTGAGCACTTTGACTTTCTGGTCTAGGATGTGTATTGGTTCCACCCGAAAATCCCCTTCGTGCTCCACCTAGATCATAGTACAATCAATTATGTGGTTAGGTTCAGGCACAAATTTCTTTAATAATGATACATGAAATACATTATGCACTCGCATGGATGCAGACAATGTTAGCGTGTATGCAACTGGCCCTATATTTTCTAATATTTCAAAAGGTCCACAATATTTTGCTTCCAACTTTGGGAAACTTCCTAATCTTAGTGAACTTATTTTCGCCTTCAATTTAAAAAACACATGTTCTCCCACTTTAAAATATCTAAAACTTTGTTCTTGTCTGCATAAATTTTCTGCCTATCCCGAGCAACCTTTAAATTCTGGTTGATCTTTGCCATTTTATCTTCCATTTCCTTCAACAAATCTCGTCCAACAACTAATCTGTCTATTGGATTATCCCAACTCATTGGCGTATTACACTTCTTTCCATACAATGCTTCAAACAATCTCATTTTTAATGAGCCTGATACCCATTATTGTATGAAAATTCCACTAAGTGGATATAATCCTCCCACTTTGATGGTTGATCCATCACATATATTCTAAGCATGTCCTCAATTATTCTGTTAGTCCTCTCTATTTTCCCATCTGACTCTGGGTGATACATTGTACTAAGATTTAAATTTGTTCCAAATCCTTTGAACAAACCCTTCTAAAAATTGGAAGTAAACTTTGGATCTCTATCTAAAATTATTGCCTTAGGCACTCCATGTAGCCCAATAACTTACTTCATATATATTTTTGCAATATTTTCTACCTTGTGTGTACTCTTCACTAGAATAAAATGTGTTGCCTTAGTTAATTTATCCACCACCACCATGATGGAATCATGCCGCTTCACTGTTCTGGGTAGCTTAGTAGTAAAGTAAATTGTGACTACTTCCCACTTCCATTATGGAATGGGAAATGGATGTAACAACCCTGTTGGATGCTTATGCTTAGTCTTCACCTTCTCACATTATAGACATCTGGATAAGTAATTAACCACTTCCTACTTCATTCCTGTCCAAAAGTATTGACTTCACACAACTGCAATTGTCTTCTGATATCCTAGGTGCCCAACATATGGAACATTGTGCATTTCCTTCAACACTGCATTTTTTAGCTCATTGGAATTCGACACATATACTTTTCCTTTGTACGTGAGAATTCCGTCTTCTTTCACCTCATAATAATTAAATTTCTACTAAAAATTTCCTTACTATAATGTTTCTTTTATTTTCAAATATTTCTTATCTAAATTTCCTGTTGCAATGATTTAATATTTCAGATTAGTCATGTACATGTTGATGGATGCAATATGCACTTCATGAGCTCTCCTGCTGAGTGCATCAACCACTTGATTTTATTTGCCTTTTATATGCTTAATTTCAAAGTCATATTCACTTAGAAATTCCATCCATCTAGTTTGTCTAGAATTCAATGTTGGCTATTCAGAAAAATTCTTCAGACCACAGTGGTTTGTTCTTAGCTCAAATTTTCTCCCTATGAGGTAATGTGTCCACATTTTTAGTGCATGTACAATTTTCACTAACTCTAAGTCATGTGTAACGTAATTCTTCTCATGCTCTTTTAGTTTTCTGGACTCATAGCATACCACATGATCCTTTTGTGTGAGAACTCCACCGAGCCCTTTCTTACACGCATCGGTGCAAACAAAAACATCTTCATCCATATTTGAAATCTTCAATATTGGCGCAATTTTCAAGATGCATTTTAGTTTCTGAAAGCTTTCTTCACACTTGGAAGTCCATTGAAATTTCACTCCCTTATTTTGCAAATAAGTGATTGGGCTTGCAATATTTGAGAATCCTTCTATAAATCTTTGGTAATAACCGGCAAGACCCATGAATTATCTAACCTCCATGACATTTCTTGGCACTGACCATCCTCTAATGGCCTCTATCTTCTCAGGATCCACTGATATCCCTTCTGCTGAAATTATATGTCCCAAGTAGTGAATCTTCTTTTGATAAAATATTCACTCACTTAGCTTGGCCTTCAACTTATTTTCTCTTAAAAATCGCAACACCATTCTTAAATGTTTCTCATGTTCCTCTTCTGAATTAGAGTAGATTAGTATATCATCTAGGAACACAATCACAAGCTTGTCCATGTATTCCCAGAACACTCCATTCATTAGGCACATAAAAACAATGATGACATTTGATAGTCCAAATGGCACTACCGTGAATTCATAAGGCCCATACCTTGTATTGAATGTTATATTGTTTATGTCTTCTTACTTATGTTCACTTGATGATATCCCAATCTCAAGTCAATATTGGAAAATATTCTTGCACCTTTCAGCTGATCAAACAAATCATCAATCCTCGACAAATGATATTTTTTCTTTATGGTGACTTTATTCATTTGTCTAAAATCAATACACAACCTCAAGGCTCCATCTTTCTTTTTCACAAAAATAATTGGGGCACCCCAAGGTGAATCACTTGGGTGTATATACCCCTTCTTCAAAATATCTTCAAGCTGCATATACAACTCTTTCAATTATGGTATTCCCATTCTGTATGGTGTCTTGGACACTAGGGTAGCTCCTGGAACCAAATCAATAGAGAAATCAATATCTTTCTTTCATGGAAATCCAAGGATCTCCCCCGAAACATCTTCAAAATCCCTGAAGACCGGATGGTATTCAATGCTGACCACTTTATCTTTGGTTTCCTCTTCCATATGAGCTGTAAAATATGACATCCCTTCCTGAAAATATTTTTCAACTGCATAGTTGAAATTTCTCTAACAACTATAGCTCTTGGAATGCCTTGAATCTTGCCTTACTTCCATTATTCATCAAGACATGTGATTGTCTTTTTGTAATAATTTAGGACAACATGGTGTTTTTCCAACCAATCCATGCCAATTAGATAATCATATGAACCCAATGGTACATTGTTCACGTCTACCTTTGTATCGAGTCCATTCATGTCTATCGAACAATCTTTAACCAACTCATTGATCTTCCTTGTAGCCCCTCTGGATAACTGAACTAACCAAGATTTCTTATGCTTACTCCTTTGCAAGTGAAATATTTCAGCAATGTTAGAATTTATGTAACTATGTCTAGCTCTAGAATCAATTAAAATTGTTATGTGTCAGTTATCAATCTTACCTTCCACTATTTCAGCCTCTTGAATGTTGTGGATAGTCCTGATTCTTTCTCCTTTGTGAGGGTGGTCCCTATATAAGTGATTTCCCTCACATCCTCAACACTATATAGGTTGTTGCCTTGGCCTTTTCCCAAGTGAATCTGTGGTCTTGTGATCATTTTGGGCTGACTGGCCTTTCTAATTTGCTTGGGAGTTGTTCTTGAAAAAGGGTGGTTTAAAACCTTTCTACCTTTGATCCTTTTCCCCTTTCATCTTGTCATTCCAATTCTTTTGCAAAACTGACCTTCCTTTGCTTAGCTCATAAATATGCCTTTCTCTCCTTATGGATTCCTCCAAATTCTTGGGGTTATGTTGGCACAGGGGGGTATACCCAGGGTTCAACTCTTCAACAAGGCACCAACAAAACCCTAACTACCAACCCTTTCGACAACACCTGCGAAACAGATGAAATCTCACCTAAGGTAGAGGCAGGGGTGGTTGTAGGAATCCGATGCCTGTAACCTTAGCTGGGACACATATATGTGATTGTAACACCTTAACAAATCACTTAGCAGTTATAGTTCATTCATATTCAGCCTTAGTTTACAGAGTAGATAAACCCTAATAACAGAGCAACACAATATTCACACAGATCCAATATATTCAAGCACTACGCATATCAACACAGATCAGATATAACATCTTATTTACATCATTAGGCACTAAGTTATTATATCATATTCATCTAACATACATCAATGCACTAAGCATTAATCATATGAATAATGAAACAACCACAATGCACAAAGCAACCATAACACAAGATATACGTGGTTCACCCCCAGCCTGGGGCTACGTCCACCAACTCTTCTTCTCTTTATTGCCTTCTGTCAATCTTCTACATGCATAGAGCCATGTGATCTTACTCCGTAGAGGACAGGAGATCTGTGCACACTTCGCTAGATCCTCCTTCCCCGAGTTACAACACAAAGCCTTTCCACAGTCTCTTACAATCACTTGCACTTAGCTTTGCAAGTCTCACACAATATGCACAAAGCATTTACAATCATCACTTGCACTTAACAGTTAAAAAGGTACCAAAATACCTCCTCCTCTTACATCGCCTAGACTTCTATTTATACATTACAAAAGGGGCCTAAACATGGTTAAACCCATGGGCCGACATCCCCATACCCGTTACATAGCCCAAAACCCAAAAATCCCTAAACAAGGGGCCGAGATCCCGAGATCTCCGCTTTGAAAACCTATCGAAGTTCCAAAATAGGTCAATCACGACCAAGGATTCTCAAAACTTGGTCAAGGGCCAACATGCCCCCAACACTCACCTGTGACTCGTCCTGAGTCACTCTGATCTGGGTATCTCTGCTTCAAAATCCTCTAGCTTGGCTCGAGCTGCTTCAACTTGTTGCTGTGCCAAGGCCTCCTGATCGATGAACTCTTGGATAACTGTTTCGTTGACAGGTCCCTCTAAGCATTGTTCAACTGCAGTAATGACTTGTTCCAGTTCTTCTCCTCGGCCTTCAATCTCCACGAATAGTTGGCAAGCCTCATCCTGAATTGGTTGGAGCCTCTGAGTCACTTCCATGACTTTGCTCTGAATGGTGTGGACCTACTGTTGAGAAGTGCATTGTTCTTGGGATTGCTTCATCCTTTCAACTATTAACATGGGCTTCAACTGCACCTGTATTGTTGCTACTTGCTGCTTTGTGCCTGTATTCACATCATTAGGCACTAAGCTATTATATCAGATTCATCTAACATATATCATTGCACTAAGCATTAATCATATGAATAATGAAACAACCACAATGCACAAAGAAACCATAACATAGGATATACGTGGTTCACCCCCAACCCAGGGCTATGCCCACCAACTCTTCTTCTCTTTATTTCCTTTTGTCAATCTTCTACATGCACAGAGCCACGAGATCTTACAACACAAAGGACAAAAGATCTGCGCACACTTTGCTAGATCCTCCTTCCCCGAGTTACAACACAAAGCCTTTCCACGGTCTCTTACAATCACTTGCACCTATCTCTGCAAGTCTCACACAGTATGCACAAAGCATTTGCAATCATCACTTGCACTTAGCACTTAGAAAGATACCAAAAGACCTCCTCCTCTTACATCGCCTAGACTTCTATTTATACATTACAAAAGGGGCCTAAACATGGGTAAACCCATGGGCCGACATCCCCATACCCGTTACATAGCCCAAAACCAAAAAATCCCTAAACGAGGGGCTGAGATCTCGTGATCTCCGGTTCGACTTGTGCTCCGCCTTCGACAACCTGTCAAAGTCCCAAAATAGGTCAATCACGACCAATGATTCTCAAAACTTGGTCAAGGGCCAACAAGTTATCATGTTTTGTCTTGTCAATGTAGAAAGAGGCTAACCCACTCAAAAGACATTTGTATTTTGACCTTCTCATCCTTTATGAAGTTAACATACTTCGAAAACTTGAAGAACCTCTTATCATATTCATCCATTTTCATGCTTCCCAACTTGATTTCGAAGAACTCTTTCATATTTCTTTCATAGTGATGCTCGAACAAATGTTTCTCTTGGAAATATTCTTTGAACTACCTCCATGAGATCCTTTTATTATTAGGGTGCTTGGATTGCTTAAGTTGATCCCACCACATGGTTTCCTTTCCTTGCAAGTGGTAGGTTGCAATTCTAGCTTCTACCCTTGAGGGGTAATCACGCAGTTGTAAATATTTCTTCTTTTCCAATAGCCAGGCCTCAACCTCTTCTCCTTTCCTTTGCTCACCATTGAAAGTTGGTGGCTTAATCTTCCCGAGTTCACCTTGCAAGATGTCTATACTAGGCCTTCTTCTTTGCCTCCAAGAAGAAAACACACTTGGGATGCTCCCTGGCCCTGAAATTGCATGAGTTATTCTAGTGTATTTCGTTGGAGAATGACGATGCCTACTCATGCCTCTTGATTTCCTGTCATTCCCACAATCATCCCTCTTACTTTGGCATCTGGATGATGACATTTGTTTAGCACTAGTTTCTTTCTTGGTGCCAGAGTCTTTGTTGACTTGCTTATGCAACATATTGAAACTTTGAATATCTTTCCTGAGCCTTCATAACCCTTTCATTATCGGACCTGTAGCTCTGCACTTCTCTATGCAGGCTCCTCATAGTTACATTCCTGCCTACCTCTTCTCCCATTGGACTGTGTCTCAGTATTCACCATGCTGACATGAAGACCTATGATTTCTTCCTCATGGCTATAAGATCCCTGAGCATCTTCCACAACAACAGTACTCATATAGAAAATATATTTTCTTTCATGTACCTCTAATTTTGCAAGAAACGTGCATGTAATAATTATTGTTAGAACATGCATACATAAAATATTTCATCGATTAGATTTAAAGTTATTCTTCTCATCAAATTATGAATAACACAATGAACCAATTCAAAATATGATTCCTTGTATGCCTTCTTCTCTGAAACAAATCTCCAATGGTTGTACCCATGCCTCTTTCTGAGTTCTGAGCAAAAAGTTACAACATTAACATGTTGCAATTTCCTACTCATTTACTGTGACATAAATCTCTTTATTACTTTCTGATAAATTATAATGCCTAATTAAAAATTATGGGTGGATAGATGTCTTCTCTTCCTCAATATCTTTCCAGTGAATATTTTTTTTCTCAAATATGAGCTTCAGGCTAAAAGTTATGGTCCGGACAAGTTTTGATTGTTTTTTCTCAATTTATCCATGTATGTTATAGGTGTCTTATTTCTCTCCCAACACATTTTTACATACCTAGATTATAAATATGGCTCCATGGTTGCCTTCTATGGATCATAAGCTTTTGATAGACTGCTCTTGTGGCCCAAACAAACTTCTGAGCAAGGAGTTATTCCTTCTGGAAGTAATTTGATGCCAAAATTTTACCTTAACTATTTTGGTTATAACTTTTTCATACGAGCTCTGTTTTGTGCCCAGAGTAACTCATTGGATAATTCTCTTTGAGTTATTTAATTTAAGCTATAGAAATAGAGTGTACCTTGGTACACTTTTTTCTTGTGGATTTTGGTTGTGTAAAAACATTATTTAGGGCCTCAAAATCGCCCTACAATTTAATGACCTTCAAAAATATGAAAAATTCAGAAAATTTCATATAAAACTAATTGTTTTGTTGTTATAAAACCCTTTAAATTTGAGTCATTGATCTCAAATCGAGTGAAATATGATCCGTTGATCCATTAATCCTTTCCAAACTCCACATATCAATTTCCACTGTCGTTCGACAACTTAAAATAATATGGACCGTTGATTCGAGGTCCATTGACCATTCTCTTTGGAAAACCGAACTTGCTCATGAATCTCCCTGATGCCTGACCATTGAGCATTGACCCTCGGTCATTTTTCTTGGTAACCTCTTGCAACACATCTCTGAATCGATCGACTTGACTGTCAACGATACCCATTGAATGAAGAAACATTTCTCCAATTTGTCCGACCCGATCGTCGGCCATCCCTGTTGGCCGATGCAGAAACTGTTGATGTGGCATGAAATGTGGATGTTGACATGACATGACACATAGAATATAACATGGCATCACATTGACATGGTGTTTCAGGACAAATCGGTAAGTGCAGACACAAACAGATCTCCCTAGTTTCACCACGAAACTAGAACAAAACAAACAGTACACCGAACTTTCCTTAGATTTTAGATATCAAATGAGAAGAGGATCCAAAACATACCTTTTAAATGTTGTAGACCTGACCTCGCCAATGTGATCCTAGCTCCGTTGTAACTCTTATGGAGAAGTATCTGCAAAGAAACACAAGCCAACGAAGACAAGAATAACAAAGTATATTCGATATAAACTATGTACGTGATCAAGGAATCATACAATATAGAAAAATAGAATTCATATAGGAAAGAAAAAGTATATCCATATTAAATAATGTGGAAGAAATATACAACCAGATGCCTTGATGTTGTCAGGTTCCTTCCGACAATTCCTTGCTTCCCACACACTTCTTCTCCAACGAGTTCTGAGACTGTAAGTTTGAAGATACTAACAATGTATCTTGACAACATAAATCATAAGCCTATCATAATCCCTTCTCAAAATATATTCTCCAAGTTGACATGAAAAAACTTAACTCCGAGCTAGCTCACAAGCTCCAAAAACTACTAACTTTCCCCATAAGAACTCCTCTCCTTTTATTCTAGAAGCATCAAGAAGATTCTCTTTTTCTTCGTACGGGTAATCGTCGCACCCTTAACACTAAGAAAACTGCGATGATTTCACAGACCACTGTGGTGCAACCTACGTTGATCCTATATTGTCGCACCCTTAACACTGAGAAAGGTGCGACGATCCTTCTTTACAAGGTTTTTTACAAAGGAGAAGATGATTTCATCTCTCTGGGAAAGTTCATCTTCATTCTTCTTCAGGGATTAAGGCAATTGATCCTTCTAAAGACAAAGGATAGGTGTACATCATTAATGGTAATAAGGGTGACGAAAATAATCTATAATAGTAAGCCCCCCAAAGTATGAAGTTAGAACAAAGTGATAACTGAAATACTTTGTCAAGTGTGTGCTGGGAACAAGGAACACGTCGGTCAGAAACCTGCCAACAAACAAGGAAATACAATACAATAATATATCATCACTGAGGTAGGAATTCCCATACTCAAAATACTATTGGCATAGGGGCAGACCCAGGGTTCAATGAAAAAATAACGCACCAACAAAACCCTAACTATCGGTCCTTTCGGCAACACCTGCGAAGCAGATGAAGTCTCACCCGAGGTAGAGGCAAGGGTGGTTGCAGGACTCCAGTGTCTGCAACCTTAGCTGGGACACAGATATGTGATTCTAACCACTTAAAAGAACACTCAATGGTTAACATTCATCAGTATTCAGTTCTTAGTTACAACATAGTTAAACCCTAATCACAGTACAACGCAGTATTCATTCAGATCTACTGTATTCAAGCACTTAAGCATCTCCACATAGGCCAGATCTAGTACTCATCCATACCATTAAGCACATAGCATTAACATATCTATCTATCATTCCTCTATGTGAAAGCACTAAGCAAGAAAACATATAAACACATCAATACATCACACAAAGAAGAGCAACACATCATGTACATGGTTCACCCCCTCCCTGGGGCTACATCCACCAACTCTTCTCTTCTTTATTATCATGGGTCAAGCTTCTTATAGGCACAAAGCATCCAAATCCCACTTTGGAGAGGACAAGAGATTTGTGCACCTCACTAGATCCTCCTTCCTTGCGTTACAACACAAAGCCTTCCACAGTCTATCACAATCGCTTGCACTTAGCTCTGCAAGTCTCACACAGTATGCACTAAGCATATACAATCCACACTTTCACTTAGCACTCAACACTTAGCTCATCGGCCTAACATCACATAGATAATCCCCTTTACATTGCCTAGACATCTATTTATACTTTACAAAATATGCCTAAACATGGGTAAACCCATGGGCCGACATCCCCATACCTATTACATAATCCCAAATCCCAAAAAAGGCCCTAAAAGGGGCCGAGATCCCACGATCTTTGCTTCGTCTTTCCCTCCACCTTCGATAGCCTGTCGAAGTCCCAAAATTAGGTCAAACATGACCAAGAATCGTCAGAACTTGGTCAAGGGCCAACATGCCCCCAACACTCACCTGTGACTCGTCCTGAGTCACTCTGATTTGATTAGTTCTGCTTCGAAAGCCTCGAGCTTGGCTTGAGTTGCTTTGACTTGCTGCTGTGCCACAACCTCCTGCTCAACGAACTCTTGTATGACTGCTTCGTTGACAGGTCCCTCTGGGCGTTGTTCAACTGTAGTGACAATCTGCTCCAGTTCTGTTCCTCGACCTTTGATCTATGTGAACAGTTGGCAAGCCTCATCCTGTACAGGTTGGAGTCTTTGAGTTACTTCCATAACTCTGCTCTGAATAGTATGGACCTGCTGTTGGGTAATGCGCTGCTCTTGGGATCGCTTCATTCATTCTACAGTTGATAGGGGCTTCAATTGCGCCTGTATGGTTTTTGCTTGATACTTCGCTTCCTGGAGTTGTGACTTGAGTGCCTTCAATTCTGGATTCCCAGTGAGTTGCTCATATGTATGGGAACTACGATCACTCAATTTCTTGCATTCCAAGGCAAGGACTTTTATTCTTTCAACTGCGCTTCGAGCGTTTGCTTCCCTTTGATCCCTTACATCCTGCAGAGTGTTAGGTACAGTGCGGAGCTCTAAATATGTTATTTGTTGCCGTAACTGCTGAAATTTTTTTGCGAGATGATCTACTTGATGTGTGACTTGTTATTCAACCTCTAATTCTAATCCTGTCATAGAGCGAAGGGCTCTATTTATTGCTTCTTTTACTTCGAGTTGCTTTGCGAGCAACTGGTCTTTTTCTTGTTGAATTTGTGTTTTCTCTTCTTCAAACTTGGTCTGGAGAGCAACCTTCTCCTATTTTGCAACTCTGCGTTGTTCTACGATTTCTCCTTATACTTGCTTCAAGGTCTGGGTGGCTTGTTCTATTTCTTCTTGCGCGCGACGAAGGCGAGCTTCGACCGCATCAACTAATCGACAGAGTTGGGCTGGATCATCCCCCAACTCTGGTTCTCCTGATGGCAGGGGCGCAATGGACACTACACAGCTGGAGTGAAGGGCCTATTGTACCCCTCGGATATCGACCTTAAGTCTGTTATACATTTCCTCCTGTTTGGCTTCCTATTTCTCCACGATTTCCAGTGAAGCGTCATTGAGGGCTGCTATGATGAAGTCAAAATCATCAGTGATAAGCACAGTCTTCATCTTGGTCATGGTGGCTCTTGATTTCTTCCGGGAAGAAGGTTTCGGGGGAGAAACCTTCGTCTTCTTCTGGGGATCAGTCTCATCTCTCGACAATGTTACTTTGCCTTGCTTCTGTTCAACTTCTATGCCATTTATCTCTTCGTCATCACACCCTCAGTCAGGTGATACTGAAGCAGTCTTTCATGAGGTGCTGCTTAAGTCTTGGACCTCTTCGATCTTCTTCGTTCTGCTGGGTCCGGGTGTATCATGCACGGTTTCTAGGCTGTCAGGGTCGGACATCTCTACAGGGTCTGCTGGAATAAGGAGGTTTTCCGACTAGTCCTTAGTGATCTTCTCAAGGTCCTCTTCTGTGATCTTGTAGTAAGACTAAAGCTGTTCCTTATGTTCATCAGATCGCGCTGTAATGTAGATGAAATGTCGATCTGCGCTGAACTTCATCAGGGGTCGGAATTTGTGTAGGGTGTTCAGAGTCATGTGAGGTTTGGCTTCTATGGCTCTCTTCAGCTGAAGGTAGTACGTGTGAAAAACAACGTTCGACTGCCACTGTTTTTTCATATCACTCGAATACCATAGTGTGGTGAAATTCATAGCAAGCGGCTCGAATGGTTCAATATCTTGGAAGGTCGCACCTTCCGGCATCTCCCAGGAAACAAAGGCGATAAGGATCAGGAGCCAACTTAAGTGGAACTTGTAGCCTTGATCCTGTGCTTCGCATCAGTCTAGTTCAAGATGATTCACTAGGTACTTCACCCAGTTCATTTGTAATCCTTCTACACACTTCCCTTCGAGATCAACGACAAATCCTGTGACCTGCATAGGTATGTTCTTCCTTACTAACTTTCCTGCAATTAACTGACAGGCTAGGCGCATTGCGCCATTTTGGATGGAGGCTACCTTGTAGCCTCGCGTTCCTTTTTCAACATCGCCATATATATCCTTAATCTTCTGTGCTAGTGCATGGTTTGTGGCTTTTCCTGGATAAAACTACTGAGGGTCGGGCCCTTGCATACTCAAGCTTGTGATCTTATGGATCAATGTTGGGTCGACTGTGATACGATGATCTAGCCATAAGTAACCGCCATGGTAACATGAAATCAATAGCTTGACACAGGCGTTGACTTCTTGGTACTGTCCAAAGTGTGGTATTTTCATGACGTTTAACAAAGTGGACTGCACGAGGTTCATCGTCCACGACTGAGGGATTATCTTTGAGTTTTTCCCCTTCATCCTGGTTAGGTATTTGTATGGGGAAAGCATGCTATGGTTCTTGCGATCTCTGAGGTTGAAGTCACTGAACTTCAACGTTGCGATCTTATCTTGCTGTGCTCAAACTACGTGTATCCCCTTCGGGAGGTACGCAGTGACCATAATGCACTCGAAATCTCTTGGCACACTATCTCGACTCATCGCGTCGGCCGTAGGTGGGATGTATTCGGGCAATATGGTCGGGATCAGCTTCGCATTTGCTAGGTCATCTCTGTGTTTGGTTCTCTTTTCTGTTGATGGTCGGGATGGTCTGGCTCCACGAGCAGTCGACAGAGAGGCTTGCACTCCCCTTGTCGAGGATGCTTGTACACCTATAGACATCACTCTTTCAAACATGACTCTCTCAGTCATGAGGTCGATGAGTAATTCTTTCACGGACTCTTCGACTGCGCTAATTTCTTCAGACATAAACGCTCGTGGTTCAATCTCTTGGTTTAGAAGGATAACTGCTCAATTCAATGGGATAGATGGAACTAACACAATGATCACTGTGTGAAATCAACTATGTTGCGAGCTCAGATAGTCACGATAGGAAAAAGTGTTCTCGTTGCATGGCATGCCGAGATAAATAGATAACTCGGCAATAGATCTCTTGCAACAGGTGAGAAGCCTTCATTAACTTAGTTATGTCCGTTATGGCGTGGTCCTAACGGTTTGGTGGAAAAATTTCTGACCATAAATGCCTTTCTATCCATTCGGTCCGTCGGTCGAATGGTTATACTGTTCCCAACGGCTATTAGCTTCGCCATGGCGAAGTGCCATGTGACGTTGTTCTGATATTCTAGTGAAGCTCCAATCTTGCAAATTTTCCTTCTGCGAAGTTCCCTCGGGAACCTTCTGTAACTTTTCAATCTTAGCTCTCTTCTTACTCAGTTTTCTAGCCTTCTTTCAGGTGAGCTTCGTCTCGGGGCTCCTTTTCCCATTCCGATTCTTATCTACTTCCGACAGAGTAACTTCACGATGTTGAGGTTCTTTCCTAGAAATAAGAGGTAATACTTCACCTATATCTGGAATAGGCACTCCAGTCTTCTATGGGTCTTCTAGTGCCCTTCTTACTTTGACATCCAAGTCTTTGGCTTTAAGTAGCTTCTCTTGGTTCTCCTATTCTTCAATCAAGTGCGTGATCCTCCTAGTCATGAAATCTTTCAATTCTTGCTTCTTTTGTTCTAAGACTTCTTCTTCTTTTCGTTTGGCCTGATCTTTTTCAATCCAAGATTTCCTTAGTATCATAGAAAATGGAGGGGCATTCTCAATAAATTTAACAACTTCAAATTCTTCCTCTGTCGAAGTTCCATAAGCACTCATAGATATCCCGGTAAGTCTTCCACATAGGGTTATCAACTTTCCTATGAATAATCCTATTCCTCCCAATGAAGGAGTCATAGCAGGCTCCCCTAAAAGATCCCAAGTTCATTCTGTCATGATACTCACCTGTGTTTCCTCATCCAGAACATAGTCAATGTTGAAGTCTCCTATTCTTGCTTCAATGTACTCTTTTTCTTTAAAGACCTATGATAAACTAACATGTCGATGGCCATTCAGGGTTTCTTTTATCTGTAGCAATACTTTCTTTGATTCTTTCTGGGGTTCTGTCATAATCTCAGTTTCTGGATCCGCCTTATGGTTTTCTTGGTTCATATTCATTCTTTCAACCTTAGAAATCATTTTAGGGAAATCCAATACTTCATGGTCCAGAGATTTACAACAGAGGCAACTAGGTCTTCTACTAGGGAATTCCTTATCCAGATGTCCTGGTCTTCTACAACTATAACAAAGGGTTAATCCTCTCTTTATTTTAAATGATCCCCAACCTCTCCTATACTGTGCGCTAGGATCATGGTATCTAACCTGCAACAAATTCTTTCTAGGGTCCTACATCCATTCGTTAGTCCAAACATTCTTTCTATGCATAGGTATAACATATCTTCCACTATTCTTATCATATCTAATCATACCAATTCTTCTTCCTTCTATCAGTGCCCTAGTTTTCAAGCTAGGACAAATCTTATCAAACATACCTAGATTCATACTTTAGAAACAAAAATTTCCACTTAATTAACTTCTATAGAGCACAAAGCTTTGAGATATAAAACTTTTCACTATTCTTACCTTTAACAAAGCACAAATCTTATAAACATTACCTCTTTTAGTCTCACTTTCACCTTTATCAGAGCACAAAGCTCCAAGATCTTACCTCTTTTCTTCAGATCTGACCTCTTTTCTTAGCATAGAGCTTCACAGACCGAGTATAATACTGCGCACTAGGGCAATAGATCTACGCACAAAGCTTTTAAATTTTTAGGTCAATTCCTTGCACAAAGCTTCTTCTCCCTCAGTTCCTAGCAATCACAGTTTTAGGTCCCGACAACAGAACCATTTGTTGGCATAGGGGCAGACCCAGGGTTCAACGCTACAACAACGCACCAACAAAATCCTAACTATCGGCCCTTTCGGCAACACCTGCGAAGCAGATGAAGTCTCACCCGAGGTAGAGGCAGGGGTGGTTGCAGGACTCCAGTGTCTGCAACCTTAGCTGGGACACAGATCTGTGATTCTAACCACTTAACAGAGCACTCAACAGTTAACATTCATCAGTATTCAGTTCTTAGTTACAACGCAGTTAAACCCTAATCACAAAACAACATAGTATTCATTCAGATCTATTGTATTCAAGCACTTAAGCATATCCACATAGGCTAGATCTAGTACTCATCCATACCATTAAGAACATAACATTAACATATCTATCTATCATTCATCTATGTGAAAGCACTAAGCAAGAAAACATATAAACACATCAATACATCACACAAAGTAGAGCAACACAACATGTACATGGTTCACCCCCTCCCTGGGGCTACATCCAACAACTCTTCTCTTCTTTATTATCTTGGGTCAAGCTTCTTACAGGCAGAAAGCATCCAAATCTCATTCCGTAGAGGACATGAGATCTGCGCACCTCGCTAGATCCTCCTTCCTTGCGTTACAACACAAAACCTTCCACAGTCTATCACAACCTCTTGCACTTAGCTCTACAAGTCTCACATAGTATGCACTAAGCATCTACAATCCACACTTACACTTAGCACTCATCACTTATCTCATCGACCTAACATCACATAGATGATCCCATTTACATTGCCTAGACATCAATTTATACTTTACAAAATAGGCTTAAACATGGGTAAACCCATGGGCCGACATCCCGATACCCATTACATAATCCCAAATCCCAAAAAGGGCCCTAAAAGGGGCCGAGATCCCGTGATCTCTGCTTCATCTTGCACTCCACCTTCGAAAACCTGTCGAAGTCCCAAAATTAGGTCAAACATGACCAAGAATCCTCAGAACTTGGTCAAGGGACAACAAATACAAATGACTAAAAGCATAAATGCCGACATGCAAAGATCCATGTCAAGTAAGATAGGTCATGTCCACCAAAAATACACTGTGTATCTATGTGTGAAAGACTCAAATTTGAACATAGCCACGAGACATACACTGTGGATCTATGCAATAGTACAATCTGAATATACTCCAATGCAATCTGAATCTATCAGAAAATATCCAGGGTCTTCATCTCCATCATTCCATAGTACGAATTTAACCATGAAAATACACGTGTTGAAGTTGAACATGGTAGAAACCACTTGATTACCAGTCAATAGTGTATACCTTTGACAAGTGCAAGGAAAATCACCATTAATGTCAATGACTCCCAAGGTACACTAGTACAATCCAACGGGTGTGAATTTGTGAGTTGAAGTCGAACACTCGACGAAATCTCCCAATCAGGGGTCAATAATGAAAACCCACTGTCGAAAGCTAGGAAACCTGCCATTGAGGCATGAAAGTTCCAAGGTACCAATTATTTTCTAAGTCTAATTCTTGGATAATGAGTAAAAGTCGACAGGAAAAGACTCGCCACAGGAGGGCCTTAATTTAACTCCCATCAATGACAAAAAACGGGTAAAAGGATTTGAAGTAGACAAGAGTAACAAGTGATTCAGGACCGACTCAGGGATGGTCAATGCAATAGAAGGCTTAAGGACTGTAGATATGGCCGACACAATAGAAGGATTTTCGGGCTGAACTTCTTGTTGAACATATTGGTGACACGAAAATTGTCTTGGAAACACTGACTCAACAATAGGGATCACAGACCAAATTGTAATCTTATAAATGAGTATGATTAGGAGACAATTGGATTTTCCAACCTAGACACAAAGCAAGTGAAAGGGTGTCATGTTCAAAATAGACTCTTCCATAGAATACAGGTTTATCTACATTTCTTTCCCAATTTCCCCCCACCATATCTGGCGAGTACCTCTTTATTTTTACACAAGCTTGAGGAGGATAGCACATGCTTGAACTGTAAGCTCATCCTTCGAATGAGTCCCTCAAAGTATATTTAACGAACCCTAGGAAGGAGTGGTTCGGTCCCATATGGGCCTTTCGATGTTTGTTTTATGAGTACAAAGAAAGCAAACTCAGTGGTCTTTTCATATTTATGGAGTTTGAAAAGAACTTAAAGAGGACTCCATAAGTTTTTCTAATCATGCTTGATTAGAGTGTTCCTTTTTTGTAAATTATTCTGATGAGACTGAAAAAGAGATAAACTACCGCTCAACAAGCATTTTCTTCAAATTCTTTAACGAGCGTAGAAATAACAAGATCACTTGACAATATTTTCATGTTTAGAGAGTCTAAAAAGAGATTAAAGGGAACTCCAAAGGGTTCCTTTTTCATATAACCTCTATGAGTCCGAAAAACTGATAAAAGTATACTTGGTTACCTTCTTAGGTATTTACGAGCATGAGAAAGAACAAAGATCAAGCTTGGGATTGTTTTTATTTTTACGCAAGCTTAAAACAAAACAAAACTATGCTTGGGATATATTTTATTTTTACACAAGCTTAAAACTAAACAAAAATATGCTTGGACCTGGTTTCATTTTTACACTAGCTTGAACTAGAGGAAACTATGCTTGAGGTAGGTGGTTTCATTTTTACACAAGCTTGAACCAGAGAAAATTATGCTTGAGGTAGGTGGTTTCATTTTTACACAAGCTTGAAACAAAGTAAAAACTATGCTTGCAACTTCCCAACGCATTATCCAATGATGGTTGGTACTTTGCCCCTAGCTTAAGAAGCTAGCGACTTAACTTCAACATGAAGTCCATAGGATGTAAGAATTTCCCCCCAAGCTTCATTTCGTCCAATGACATAAGGGGATGAAATGAAGCTTCAAATACTATACATAACAAAGTACTTGACTCAATCAAAAAAGGGGGAAGTCTATTTCATTTTTTAATGAGATTGACATAGCAGAAGAACTATGCTCATAACCTTTGTTTCATTTTTTAACGAGGTTGCCACATAGACACAAAGCTATCCACATAATCTTTGTTTCATTTCTTAACGAGGTTGCCACAGAGATGCAAAACTAATCTCGTAGCTGGTTTCATTTTTTAGCGAGCTTGAAATTAGAAAACCATGCTCAAAACTCCTCTTCTTGATCATGGCTTCCAAGAGGACAATTCTCTGGAAGGACACCATTTCAAGGGACAAAACTTGGTCATGGCTTCCAAAATACCTTCACTTGACGGAAGAAACACACTTTGGAAGGAACACATGTCGAGGGCGGCGACAGGGGTAAGGAGGTCAAGCTCTAATAACCCTATCGAAGAGATCACCATGTCAACTACCAGATCGAAGTCATAAGAGACCAGGCTTATAATGAGAGGCTCATATTCATCGACAACTGAAGGCATGGGAGACAATGCCACATAATTGACCTGTGGCAGGGGTGATACCATCTGCATATAAGAACCGTTCAGGGAGGTCATTGGGTTGGTAATCAAGTCAGGACCCACAAATGAAAGTTGATCAATAGTTACAATTCTTCCATTGTGAGGGAAAGATATCACACAAAAAAGAGTGGACACGATAACTTTCATGTCATAGACATAATCTCTCCCAAGGAGTAAATCGAAATCCAAGGGGTCTTGGACTACCAAGACGTCAATAGAGACAATTTTCCCTCCCAAAGTTACGGGAAACTAAGGAAGGGTCCCTAAAGGTTGAATGGTTCTTCTGTTAAAATCTAATAGATTCTGCCGAGAACAACCCAAATCTTGCCAAGATATAGAGGACAAAATACTAATGGATGCACCTTCGTCTATCAACGTCTAAGTAACGTCCCGACCACAAACTTGTACTGCAATCTTGAAAGGAATGTGAGAGGGAAGATGAGGTCTAGTTAGTGCAACCCAATAAAAAAGGATGGCTTCATTACTCGGAGGGGGTTCCATGGGAGAAGGAGGAATTCCCCCTAACATGGTAGATTATGTATCAATGAAAAAAACATGGGAAGTATCAGGTTTACTCTCTAGCGGGAGAGTAGGATTGACCGATGACAAGATCAGATCGACCACTCGGGTTTCATTCTCCAAGGGGAGAATGGGGTCGACATATGGAAACAAATCAACCGCTTGGGTTTCACTCTCTAACGGGAGAGTGGGATCAACCGAGGATGGGATTAGATCGACCACTTTGTCAACTGGTTCAACTAAGGATGTGATCAGATTGATTTCCTGATCAACCAGACTGACAGACGAAGGGACCAGATTGACCAATTCATCAACTAAAGGTGGGTTGAGAGAAATCCTATGGTAAGCAGCCAAAATTTGAGGCTGGGAAACATTCATGTCTTCCAGTAATTTCGAGGCTTCGTCCATACGAGGGAAAAGGTGAGTTTGATGAATCTCTCTACATAGCCTACATGGGAACTTGACTCTACTTTTCTTCTTCCCAACGGTAGCCTGACTAGTTGACGGGAGGTCATCATCATGTTGTTCAGAGGATGACAACATGGGCTGGCGAGGGCATGTAGACCATGCTTCTATAACCTTGGATAGACCAGGGAAATCCTTAATAAGATGGCTACCCTTACAAATCATGCAAGGGTACTTGGGCTTACGGGTTGTTTGGGTGATCTTGGCATCATCAACACTCCCAACACAATTATCAATAATTGGTTGTTTTCCAATGTGTCTGGAAGTGGTTGGAAGTTTGGACCCTTGCTTATTTATCTTCTTCTTAATCTTAATTTTCTTCTTCTTCTTATCCACTGGGTTACTAGCTTCATAGATTTCACTAGGCGAAGAAGATGAGACAGAACAAGACCTTTCAGGTGAAGAAGGCGAAGAATATCTTACCAGTGAAGAAGGTGAAGGATCAACATGAGGTTGATGTTCTTGGGGGGGAGTGCTTACAACTGAATCACTTGCTACATTTGGGATTACTAGAGTGGAAAAAAACCATACCGGTAACCCAATTGTGAGACCTGGAAGACTCAAAGTAGCGATGTAAGGAGGACCAACGTTTCTGTAAGAAGGAAAACAAAAGGTTCCCCCAGAGCAGGGGTTGCTTCATTGGTCATTCTGGGAACTGATGCCATTAAACACAAATCCAACCTAGAGTCCTCTAGGGAAAACAAACAACACACGCTAAAAATCTAGGAAGCAAGCAAGTAAACAAAACCTTCTCACAATGAACACACTAGTTGGTGATGAAATCCAACGTTGCGGGAATAATGTAAGAAGGGGATGAGATAGAGTAGGTGGAAAAGTGACTTTGATGACCTGCTTAACATACTTATGCCTTTGTGCAAGATTCCACACAATAAACGTGGATTTACCCTCCAAGGATCTCGAGTGAGTTTGGACAACGTCAATTCTAGGTACAACAAAGACTTTCCCCTTCACCGTCACCTCGTGTATTAACCCTAATGAGAAAGGCCACTAAGGTTACCAAATACAACAGTGATGCACGGGGAAACAATTGAAAGTTTGATATACGTGCAAGAGTAGGGTAACTGAGCCCAAAATCGACTTGAGAAGGCCTGCACAGGGTTGTTTTCTCAAGTGACCCCCAATAATACGTGCAACCACTACACCAAGACCAACAAAGTAGGGTTAGTAACTCTGTTGGTCTTAATGCGACCTCGTGATCGACCCTTGTGTGAGAAGGGATTCCCAGGACAAAATGTAGTAAATGGATTTCACCGCTCCCTAACTCAAGATTCTATGTTTGTTTAAAACTTTGGAAAGTTATATTTCACACCTATTCCAAAGCCCTACAACTAATATAATGTAAGTTGCAAAGAGCCCTAGAAATAAAAGTTTCTAGGTAGATTTTAATTAACGCGTAAATTTTATTAAGTTGTTGTTACTCAAGAGGAAAATGGTGTGGACTAAATGATGTTTTGACCGACTCTAAACTTATGCAAAGAAATGAAGATGCAAATATTTCACTTCGATGAAAGCTATATTACAATAAGGAGAAAGTGTTTATCATTCCTAGATGCACAATGTCCCAAAATTTTATTAAACTCATCAATATCAATATCTTCAAGAAATGAGCCAAAGAGACTATACACCAATACACGATTCTTGGCCCCGCCAATCTAATGGCAAAAACCGTGAAATTTCGCTACTTCAAATGCAAGGATGCTCCCAATCTAATGCAAAGAAAGAAATTAAAACTGTTTATTTCAAAGATAGCTAAAAACAATATCAAATCTCTTTAAAAACAAAGCAACCCAAACAATGAAATATTCAATACAAAGAATAATAGTTCTTTCACTAAATAATTCAGAATAAAAAATGCGTTGTCACTGAAAGAAACTCAAAGGAAGAGATAAAAAATATTTAAGAAGAAAACAAGCTAAAACAAAGCAAAGATGGCTAAAAACAAACTTAACAATGTCAAGCAAATTGTAACCAGACTATAATCGAATCACCCCAAACACTTATCTCAAATCTAGGCAAGGAAAAACTATGAATTTTTTTTTTCACACAATCGTTGCATGCTACTATACTAACATAGTGCGACAATTCTTGATCGGCGTAGGTCACAAAATACCACAATGCGACTCTGTCGCACTGTCTCTCAAGGCAGGGTGCGTCGAACACTAAAAATATGGAAAAATTAAAAAAATGATAAATTTTTTTGTGAATTCAAGAGTCAGTGAGTTAGTCTGGATCTCCCAGTGACTTAGAAATAGAACCCAAAGAAAGAAAACAAGACTACTAGGAAAATAATTCGTTCCTCAGCATGGTTGCCAATTTTGTTTCAGGACAAATCGGTAAGTGTAGACACAAACATATCTCCCTAGTTTCACCCCGAAACTAGAACAAAACAAACAATACACTGAACTTTCCTTAGATTTCAGATATAAAATAAGAAGAGGATCCAAGACATACCTTTTAAATGTTGTAGACCTGACCTCGCTAATGTGATCCCAGCTCCATCGTAAGGCTTATGGAGAAGTATCTGTAAAAAAACACAAGACAACAAATACAAGAATAAAAGAGTCTATTCGATATGAAACTATGTACGTGATCAAGGAATCATACAATATAGACAAATAGCGTTCATATAGGAAACACAAATTATATCCATATTAAAGAATGTGGAAGAAAGATACAACCAGATGCCTTGATGTTGTCAGGTTCCTTCCAACAGTTCCTTGCTTCCCACACACTTCTTCTCCAACGAGTTCTGAGATTGTAAGTTTGAAGATACTAACAATCTATCTTGACAACATAAATTAGAAGCCTATCATAATCCCTTCTCAAAAGCTATTCTCCAAGCTGACACAAAAAAACTTAACTCCAAGCTAGCTCACAAGCTCCCAAAACTATTAACTTTCCCCATAATAACTCCTCTCCTTTTATAAGCTGAAAATGATAGGGTGAGGAGGATAAGATGATCCCACTAGAACATGGATGTGACTCAGATTCAAACCGATTGGAGGCCACCTCACCCTCGAAGCTTCTGTTCTAGAAGCATCAAGAATATTCTCTTTTTCTTCGTACGGGAAATCGTCACACCCTTAACACTAATCACACTGCAACGATGTCGTAGGCCACTATGGTGCAGCCTGTGTCTATCTTATATCATCACACCCTTAACACTGAGAAAGGTGTGACAATCCTTCTTTACAAGGTTTCTTACAAAGGAAAAGATAATTTCATCTCCATGGGAAAGTTCATCTTCATTCTTCTGCAGGGATTAAGGCAATTGATCCTTCTAAAGACAAAGGATAGGTGTACATCATTAACGGTCATAAGGGTAAAGAAAATAATGTGTAACACGTGGCATGAAACATGGATGTTGACGTGGCATGACACATCATCACCCTCTTTTATTCATCGACCATCGACCGTTTCTCTTGGATGACCCGAACACCTCGCTGAATCGGCCAACACTCAACCATCAACAATTTTTCTTGCTCAATCGAAACACTTCGTCGAATCAACCGACACCAAACCATCAACCCATCGACCCATTGACCATCAAAAATTTATCTTGCTCAATCAAAACACTTCGTTGAATTGGATGACACCCGACCATCGACCTATCGACCATCGACAATTTCTCTTGCTCTATCAAATACTTATACATTTTCGACCGAAATTCATATGAATTTGGACATTCAATCTCCCATTGAAAAGTTATCTTGGTCATTGATCTACCAAACTTCTTCCAACTCTACCGACGCTTGACCATCAACCATTGGTTGTCGAAGATTTTTTTTGGCTGAACTAAAATCTTCACCAATTCGACCGACTTGACCATCGGCCACTCACGATTTCTCTTGGAGAATTTCCAACACTTATAAATTTTGATCAAATCCCAATGAATTTGGACCGTCGATCTCCAAGCTAAGATGATCTTAAATGTCGATTGACTCCAACATCCAAATGGCCAAAACTAATTTAGACCGTCGATCTACTTGAACTTTCCAATTGGAAAAAAATGAAACTCGACAGTTGATCTAGTCAACCTTTCAAACGACCAAAACCTTATGAATTTTTAAATTTATTAATGTGAAACTGGGTTGTTGAACTCGAGATTAAATATGATCTCGACCATCGATTCACTTAACTATGTAAAACACTACAACAACCATTAAAATGTGAAATTCGACCTTCCAAATTAAATTTAGCTCTGCAAATATACAAATCAACTCCATTAAACCTTTTGAATAGTTTTGAGCCCTTTAAGGTTGAATGTTTTCTCACAAATTTAGGGATTTTTCTCTGTTTTTCCCCAAATTCATCACAAATAAATATGCAATAGTGAATTTCCCAATTCGCGACCGTCTTGGCCCATATAAGCCTAGTTTTTGAACCGAAGGCTCCGATACAATAATGTAATGTCCCCCAGCCCAACTAAGGTCGATTGCGTGCAAAATACTCATAAAAACAAAACATTATGCTAACTAATTAATTTCCTATAGCTTCCAACTACGAATTACAACCAAATTTAGCTACTATATTACCATCAATTAAATGCATCTACAACATTTATAAACAACGTGAATGTAGCTAAATAACTCAACATAATAGGATATAAAACATCATTAAACAAAGAGTTCAAGCACAACAATTTAACTCATAAATACTAGACCGAAAACAAATAAAACACTTATCTTTTAACAATAGTTGTGGAACTAGTTGCTTAGTTGTTGATTAATCTTTGAATATTGTCATGATGTTTTCAATTCAATAGGTTATATTTCCTTTTATAGATTAGAATTAATTATGAAGTTTATCTTAAGAATAGAGTTCACTTGCTTATTAATTTGATTAGTTACTTGTTGAGTAATTTTGATTAGTTTACTTGCTGCAGAAGTTTCCATGGGTTAGTTATTTGATTGCTTATCAGTTTACTTGTTGAATAAGTTTCCATATGTTAGTTTGAATAGGGTAATCACTTTCTTTTTTATTTGCTTACTTGTTGCTGCTCTTTGATTATGAATAAGATTAATTAGATTAGTTTGTTGTTGCTATTGTTCATTAAATAGATCAAATAAGATAGTTTGTTTTTGTTGATTGTAATGATTAAGTTAAATTTCTTAAAGTAGGGTTTTCATTTTCTTTCCGAGAACAATCCATCGATCCATTGTTCAAAAGTTACTTAGGGTAAATAGTTTAAGTTTATTAATAGGGTTTGATCATTTATAGTATTTGCTTAAGTAGATTAACCCTTAAATAGCCCATTTCCTTAGTTAGACTATACTACCTCTAGCCTTTCTGCCTTGGCACATATAGTGCTACAACTCTAAGTTTACTTACCCCGAGTTGACAATTTAATTGATGGTTTTTAGTGCATATAAAACACCCATCAAGTGGCTCATTCTATTATCAATATGTTTATTATATTTAATTGGATCATAACATTTTGTATCATAGTAGATGGTCCTTGGTTTGTATTCTTCAAATGAGTCAATTTACCATTTTCGCTCCAACGTTTTTGGGGGGAATTGTCAAAGTGTGAATTTTGAGGGTGAAGAGAAGACATAACGAAGTAAATGTGTCCAAATTTCAAGCTTGGAAGTGAATTCTTTGTGACATGGTAATCCATACAAGTTCATCATCATGTCTAGATGTAACAAGACAAATGCAACTCCTTATTTTATTTTATTTTCTGAAGGCTCATCCTTGATACAAGAAAAGCATGAATAGAGTGAATCAAACATGTCCAATTTTGAAGAAAGAGTACAAATACTAGAATCTACAATTTTAAAGAAATATGACTTTGAAAAAACGAGGGAGGAAATGGGGGAGGATCTGGAAAAAATAATTAAAAAACACTTTTATTTTCCTAGAGAAGAGAATAAGAAGAATAAGAGAATTGAGCTATAGATACATGTTTATTCATTACTCCAATATCCACATCATTGTGAGTTCGACTCATGACCAAGGAACTAATTCATTCAAAATATCAATATGAGGAAGTTTGATGGTCATGATCCCATGACATGGACATTCAAAATGGAGAAATTCTTTGATCTACACCAAGTTCCAACTTTACAAAAGGTGACTATTGCATCCTTGTATTTAGAACCTGATCAATTTGAGTGGTAACAATGGCTATGTGATTTCAAAAAGGACTTTATTGTCTCTTGGTTAGCTTTTACAAATGAATTAATAACACAATATCAGGATATTAAGAGAAGCACCTTATTTAGCCAACTGATAAATATCAAGCAAATAGGTCTAGTTATTGAACACATTCAACACTTTCAAAATTTTGAATCCTAGAGTAAAGAACATTACAAAGGATCACTTGTTGGATCTCTTTATGGGAACTTTAAAGAGGGAATTCAACATGGCATGCATCTTTGGGAACCTAAATCATTGGAGAATGGTTTTAATGTGGAAAGAAGAGTTGAAAGTAAGAACATGACCATTAGAAGGGTTGATAATAACTCCTATTGAGAGGGTAAGGTTCCCACTCATAACCCCAATTAAACTACAAGGTTGACACCTCAACAAATGTATGAAATAAGAGCAAAGGGACTATGTTTCAATTCTAATATTAAGTACAATGAGGAGCATAAGTGTAGTGAGAATAAATTATTTTAAATATATTGTGAAGATGAAGAAGAACAAGAATTTGAATCATCTCAAGAACTAGAAGATAATACTCCAACCGCGTCTTGACATTATTTGGTTGGAATTAGCACTCCTCAAACTTTCAAGTAGAAGGATATATAAAAAACAAGAAGGTAACAATGTTGATTGATTCTGGTATCACCCATAACTTATTTTTTTAAGAAATATGGTGAAATAGCAACACCTCTAACAACATTGTTGAAAAAGGATGAATTTTATTGAACTCAAGAAGCAACCAGATATTTTGAGAAACTTAAGGAGACTGTGTGATGCCTCAGGGAATGTCATTGGAAGAGTTTTAATGCAAGAAGGAATGTCCCTTGCATTCTAAAGCCACCAACTTAAAGGAAAGAACTTACTCAAACCCATTTGTGAGAAGGAATTGTTGGAAATACTACATGCAATTAAGTGATGGTGACCTTAACTAATAGGAAGACACTTCAAGGTTAAAATAGATCATGATAGTCTACATAACTTCTTCGAATAATGAATATCTTTAGAAGAGCAACAAAAAAGGGTTACAAAGATGCTAGGTTATGACTTTGAGATTATCTACAAAAAAAGGAAACAAAAAGTGGTGGTAGATGCATTTCAAGGAAATAATAAGACAATGAAGACTTACTTTGTGCTCTTTCCATTCTACAAATTTATTGGGTGGAAGAAGCAAGGACATAATGGAAGGAAGATCAAAAGGCATGGAATCTCATTCAACAACTACAAGGGGACCCTATTGCATTAGATAAATTTGTGTGGAATAATGATTCAATTTGGTATCAAGATAGCCTATATTTATGTAATAAATCCCAACTCAAATAGAAGGTCCTTTCATAATCACACACTTCTACTATATGGAGACATTCAAGGTTTTTGAAAACTTACCACGTGATCAAGAAGGATTTTTCTGGGAAGGTCTTGAAAGTGATGTTCAAAATTTTGTGGTAGAATGTTTGGTTTTGTAGTAGAATAAAGGAGAGACAATCAAGACCTCGAGTCTTCTAGAATCATTATCCATACCAAGTTAGAAATGGGAATATGTCTCAATGGATTTTATTACAGGTCTACCAAATTTGGAAGGAAAGAATGTCATCGTGGTGGTGGTGGATCAACTCACAAAGTATGCTCATTTTTATCTCTTTCTTATCCTTTCAAATAAAGTACAATAGCCACAACATTCATATAAATTGTTCATAAGCTACATGGAAACCCCAAGATTAATTTAAGTGATAAATATCCAATTTTCACTGATAAATTTTGGATTGAATTGTTTGTTTTGTTTGTTTTGGTACTCAATTGGCTCATATCTCCACTTACCATACTCAATATGATGATAAAACTAATATTATGAATGAATGTTTGGAAGGATATATTTTTTTCTTTTCATATAATAAGTAGACACAATGGGTCAATTGGTTACTCTTATCATAATGGTGGTATAACACTTCCTTTCATACTTCATGAAAAGTGTCCCTGTTTATGGAACTTTATGGGTATCATTCTCCATCCATCACAACCCTTGAGAGGGAAATATAAGGTTCAAGTAGTGGAGGATCACATAGAGCATCAATAATTTATTCTACAACTATTTAAGGATGACTTGGTTGTAACATAAAATAGAATGAAACGATAAGCATATCAACATCATAATGAACTTGAACTTTGAAGTGGGGTATTGGGTATTTTTTAGGCTATAACCATACAGGAAAATGTCCCTAAAGAAACAAAACAAGGACAAAAAATTAGTTCCTAATTACTATGGTCCCTATAAGGTGTTCTACATAATCAATAACATGGCCTACAAATTGAATTTGCCTCCATATTTATGTGTATATCCAATATTCCATGTTTCTTGCTTAAAGAAGGTAATAAGTGATACGATCCTTGTTCAAAATATTTTCCATAGCTTGATGAAGAGGGGAAAATCATACTAGAACCAGAGATAGCCATGGAAACAAGAATCAAGCAACTATGAAATCAAGCAATAATTGAGTATCTTCAAGAAGATAAATTTGCTAATAGAAGATGTGACCTGGGAAGACGAGTTATTCATACAAAAGTAACCACAACTAATCAAATAGTGTGGGAAACACTTGTTTGAAGGGGTTAGGCATGTAAAGACATAGGATATGGCACATTACATGCCAATAAACTTATCACACTTCAAGGATGAATCATCTTAAAGAGGGTGGTAATGTTATGTACAATTACATTAATAATAAAGTAGAACCAATTAATATAACATAATACAACATTAATAAAGAATAAAGACAATAATAAATAGGTATGACTCAAATTTCACGACTATTCAAATAGGTACCCCTTAGATTATATTTATATGTAGGCCTATGACGCAACACCCCCACCTCAGCAGGGTCTGCTTGACCTCCTGGTCTTCAGATCTTCCTATTCCCCTGAGCCAAAATGGCTACTTAGTCCCCTTTGGAACCTTCAATGCATATAAAACCACAGGTCCTTCTAGAAGTTACGCCTAGACAAACAAGCACTAGGCACGAACCTCTACTCCACATGACCACCAACGTGACCACTGACTTAACCCAAATGGTTCTTCAAGTTCGCGACTTCGCGTTTCGTGATTTCGGGATTCCTGCTGCGAGTCACCCCGACTCCTCTGATTCCTGAAACCCCGGAATGGGATAATGGTCCTTTCTCCTCCCTTATGCTTCCACCATATGACCTCCAGTCAAATCCTGGGGCCTCACCTCCGAGCGCGTCACGATTTCATGACTCATGAGTTCACGATGCGACACTTCTCCCTTTCTTTCTCGAAGTTTGAACTCTCGACTTCTTCACCACGGATCAACGGTCCTAAGCCTCCCATGATCTGATGGTTCAGATTCTTACTTTGTGAAGTCGGGACTTCGTAACTCGCGACTTCCGGGTAGTCGTTTCCTCCACTCTCCCTACTCCCGAAATGCCAAAAATCCAATTCCCAATCAACGACTCTCACTCTTCTAGATATAATGGATATAATCTCTCCTGAGCTTGCAAGTGTTGAAACACACTTGGTCTTATCCTCACCGCTGGTCTACTAGATCCAACGATCTACAAAAAATCAATGTTTCTCCCTTCGAGAACTTCAACCGTCCGTTTAGGCTCTCAGAGACCCCTAGCCAAATAACTTGGCATCTTTCCTCTTGAGCTTGGTTTCAGTGAGGTGACTTCGACCCTCGTCTGTCCTCTGGACTTTCCAAGTCTCTATCCCTCTTGAGATTGATTCTTCGCTGCAACTCAAGGATTCTAAGGGATTCTTGCACACACTCCTTATGGCCTTCACAATAACCTATGATTATCTGAACTCTCCAACTCAGTGCACTCCTTGCAACAGAAGTTCTTCAACAACTCACTTGGTTGGAAAAGTCTAAGACTTCAACCTGGCCTACGCAGACCTTGCACGACTCTGTGCTATACCTGCACTTATGTTGGTATAAGAAGAACTCTATCTTTCCTGATATTTTCTGAGGTAAAAATCAGAATCCTATCGACGCACTCCTTACGGACCTTCATTGCACTCCTTGCAGGAATTCTCAGGATGAAAAGCAATTGAAACTTATACTCTCCCTCTCACAGACTTCATACATTCAACATGAAATCATACACATAAAGCATTGAAACAAATGCATAACAGATCATATAAGAAAATTGTAAACATACCATTCAATAGATGCAAATAGTAACCATAACAACACCATGAAATTGAGTCAAAGCATTCTTATATTAACTCAAGTGCTTATGTACATGGTTTCTATAGAAACAATTATCTTCTTATACAACTTCTACAATCTTTTTTCTTCTCTGTTCTCATATTCTCTCTTTCTCTACATCTTCTACTCTTACAATGAGAATAATGATACAATACCTCTATGAGGGAGCTTCCTTGAGTTTTCCCTCCTACAACTCTCAGCTATCTTATCGCAATAAAGACTACAACTACTTTATATTTATTACATTAAATGCCTCCAACCGACAGATGAGAGAAACCACTTGTTAGAAAAACAGGACCGCGGAGCAATAAAATAAAACAAATGCGAAAACAAAACACAGAAGATACACAATACAATAGAGACACAGATTTACGTGGTTCACCCAGTGTGGGCTACGTCCACCAGATAAATTGCCAGGTCCTTCCTTTATTATTATCTAGCATATGAATGGATACAACCTACAACAAACCTGCTGTAACTTCCTCTTCTTTCTCTCACAGTCTCCTATCTCAGAATACAATATTCACCATCAACCATAGCCGCAATACATTTCGCTCATAAAAGAGGGTTGCCTTCTAGGGAAAAAACCCTAACATAATTTCTACCGTTAGATCTATGACCTTATAATGAACGGTCCAAATTTACAATGAAATTACAATATACATTTACAAGACAATTTTTCCTTCAGGGGCCCGCTTGCCCCCAGACCCCCTAGCCGGGGGGATAGCCCCCCCAGACCCCGCAGAGGGGGTACCCCCCTTTGCACTCCCTCACGTGGAAGAGTGTACATACTTCTGGGGTGTAAATACTTCATGGGGTATAAACATGGCTGAAAGTAAAAGACCTCTGAATCAGGAAGATAATCAAGCTCCAAAACCAACACCGCTCAATATATGCGTTACAATCCCCAAAACATTTAAGAACAATTACGTCCTCCCAGCTATTACATTAATGTTTCATCTTTCAAATTTCAAAACATCTTCAAAATGCGCATTGGCATGTATCCAACTGTCCTCTCCTTGTGCTTTGTTGGCGATGCTCCTGCATCATACTCCTCTGGCTGAAAAATTCATGGACTCCTGTCCATGAACTCCTGCACTATCTGTCCATGTTTCTGGATATCTGCTTCACTTTCCCAACTGGAATCTTCAATCAGGTGTGCTTTCCACTTTATCAAATAATCAAAATATGTCTTCCTCTAGGTATTCTTACCAATTCTCTGATCAATTATCTTTTCTATCCGTGACTTTTCAGCTACAGGCATCTGCTTAACCCACAGAACTTCCTGTTGATTCTCTTCTCCTCTCGCTTCATCTTCTCTGTAAGGATATAGATCTGCTACATTGAATATGGGTGATATGCCCACATCATCTGGTAATTCTATCTCATAAGAATTTGCCTCAAATTTTCTCAAAATATTACACGGCCCTATCTTTTTCATCTTCAACTTATTATACATTCCCCTTAGGAAACTTTATTTTCTTAGATGTGCTAAGACCAAATTTCCCACTTTGAACGGAATCTCTCTTATGTGTTGATCTTCTCTGCGCTTGTATTCTTGGTTGGAACTCTGCAACAATTCTTTAATCTTACTATGGAGCTCCTGCATCTCTGCTGCAAAATATTTCGCTCCAACACTTCTGAACTCATTCTTCTTTAAGTATCTCAACTCAGATACTCCTATACATTATTTGAAATGGGTTCTGTCATGTGCTTATGTTAGGTGAGTCGTTATATGCAAATTCCTCTTGCGACAGAATATGCTCCCATTGACTATGATGTTTAGCTACTAAACTCCTCAATAAGTCTCCCAAACTCTAATTTATTACCTCAGTCTGTCCATCCATCTAAGGGTGATATGTTGAGCTAAAAGATAGATTTTTCCCCAAATTCTTCCATAGTGTCCTCCACAAATGACCAACAAATTTGGTATCTCTGTCTGAAACAATACTCTTGGGTAAACCATGAAGTCGAACAACTTCTTTGAAAAATAGGTTTTTCAATGTGTGTTGCATCACTGGTTTTCTGACATGGAATGAAATGTGCCATTTTTTAGAATCTTCTGACTACCATGAATATGGAATCACAAACTCTTTGTTTCCTTGCAATTCCTAACACAAAATCCATGCTTACCGCGTCCTACGACCTCTCTAGTATTGGTAATGGTTGATACAACCTTGTATTCTGTCTTTTCCCCTTTGTGTGCTCTTAGATTCTACATCTGTTGAAAAAATTCTTGACATCCATCCTCATTCCTGGCCAATAATACAAACAGTTCAGTTGTGAAAATGTTTTTTCATGGCCTAAATGTCCAGCCAATCCCCCACTATGCTTTTCCTTCAAAAGGTTTTCTCTCATAGAACTCTTCGGGATACACAATTGATTTCTTTTAAACAATAGTCCATCCCGATTTAAATATTCAATCCATTGGCTCCTATCTCTCAAAACAAGATTCTTGCATGCTTCATAAGCGTCCTTGAAATCTGAATCATCTCTGTACATTTCCTTAAGGCTATCAAAACCTAAGGTCTTCACTCGAAACTCCTATAGAATCAAACATTTCCTGCTCAATGTATCAACAACCTTGTTAGCATTTCCAGAAATGTGATTTATAACAAAAGTAAAGTTTTGCATAAATTCAACCCATTTTGCATGTTTCTGGTTCATTTTTTCCTGTCTGGTTACAAACTGTAAGGCCTGTTTGTCTCGTTTACAAAATGAACTCTTTTGGAACCAGGTAGTGCCCCCATTTATTCAATGCTTGTATGACTGCATAAAACTCCTTATCATACGTGGAATAATTTATTTTGGCATCATTCAACTTCTCACTGAAGTATGCAACCGGTCTATTGTCTTGACTTAATACTGCTCCAATCACAAATCCACTTGCGTCATATCTCACTTGAAATGTCTTACTAAAATCTGGCAAAACTAGAACTGGATGTCCAATTATCTTCTCCTTTAACAAATTGAACCTTTTCTCCACTTCCTCTGTCCAATGAAAATATTTATGTCTTTTCTTGACTATGTCCATCATTGGTGCACAAATTCCACTAAAATTCCTGATGAACTTTTTGTAAAAACTGGCTAATCCATGGAATATTCTGACTTCAAAGATATTCCTTGGAGACAACCACTCTTTTATTGCTTTTACCTTCTTAGGATCCATCTTCAACTCATTCGAAGAGATCACGAAACCTAAAAAAATGAGTTATGTCTTCATGAAAGACGACTTCTTCAGATTTATCAGAAACTTCTCTTGTTGCAACCTCCTCATCACTGAAGCTAAATGTCTCAAATGTTATTCCTTAGTCTTACTGAAGATCAGTATATCATCAAGATATACAATTACAAACTTCCCATTGAAATATTTCAAGACTTCGTTCATCAATCTCATAAAAGTACTTGGTGCATTCGTCAAGCCAAATGGCATGACAAGACATTCATATAATCCTTCATTCATCTTGAATGTTGTCTTCCATTCATCACCTTCCCTCATTCTAATCTGATGATATCCGCTCTTCAAATCAATCTTTGAAAAAAACTTTGATCCGCTCAAGCAATCCATCAAGTCATCCATCACGAGTAAAGGAAATCTATACCTGATGGTGATTTTATTTATAACCCTTGAGTCTGTACACATCCTCCATCCACCATCCTTCTTCAGACTTAACATTGTTGGCACAATGCATGGACTCAAGATTTCTTTGATCAACCCTTTGTCCATCAAATCCTGGACTTGCTTCTTAACCTGTTCATTCTCCTGCGGCGTCAATCTGTATGTTGCTTTTTTTGGTAAACTCGCTCCTAGTATAAGGTCGATATGATGGCTTATACTTCTGATGGGCGAAAACGAACAAGGTAAATCATCCACCACTATATCAGCGAAATTCTCCAGCAATTCTTGAATTTCCTCAGGTAGATCATCTATTGAGGTATGGGTCAAGATGACTCTAGGTTTTCTCACCACAACAAACTACATTTCTTCGTCCTTCTTGACTTCATCCAGAAGTTCCTTCCCACTCATGAGAAGTATAGTATTGCTTGTTTCTTCTTTCACCTTCTTTCCCTCAATTGGCAGTAACATATGTGTCCTACCATTCTTCTCCAAGGTGTATGTGTTATTTCTTCCGTCATGAACAACATTTATGTCATATTTCCAAGCCCTCCCCAACAAAATATGATAGACATCCATGGGAATAACATCACATAAGATCTCATCTCTATATCCCCCTATCCTAAATTCAACTAAACATTGTTTAGTGACTGTTACCTGATGTCCTTTTTGCAACCACAAAACCTTGTATGGGCTTGGAAGTGAAACTGTCTCCAATTCCATCTTTTCCACCATCTCTGTGGATACTAGATTATCTGTACTTCCACTATCAACTATCACCTTGCATACCCTATCCTTGGTCTTGCAAGTAGTCCTAAATAAACTGTTCCTCTGGACTAGATTCTTCGCCTCTTTCTCTGGCTTCAAGAGAATTTTCCTCATCATTAAGGATATTCCACCTTCTGCATCTTCTGCCTCAACATTTCTCCTTTTTGCTTCTGAAATGTGAGCTTCGCCTCCTTCATCCCTCTTTCTATCAGGACATTTAAAAGATTTGTGTCCGATCTTTCCATAGACAAAACACTTTATTTAACCTCCTCTGCCTCTTCCTCTTCCTCTTGCTCGAGAAAAAGTGTTCCTATCGGCATATTGTCCTCCTTGTGAGCTTTCTCCCCTTTCTGGGTGGTTATAAGGTTTCTTTTCTTCATCCTTGGGCTTATGTACTCTATCCTGGGAAATTGTTTTGCCTCTGCTCTGACTTCTACCTCTACCCCTTTGACCTTGCTTTCGGGCCAATTTCACTTCTTCCTTTGAAGCATTCTAATAAGCATCTTCTACATTCCTGATTGTCACCATGCACATCTCATCTTGAATCTCATATCTCAGGCCATTCATGTATCTGGCGAATTTTTCATCATCACTCTCACGATGACCAACTCTAATGTTAAGTCTATAAAATTCCTTAATGTATTCCTTCACTATCATCCCTTTCTGTCTCAAATTCTGCATTCTTCGAAACATATTAATTTCGTAATACCTGGGTATGAATTTGGATTTCATCTTGGCAACCATCCTATCCCAGATTTTAATTCTTTGTTTTCCTTTGCAACACCTGTCAGCCTGGAGTTCATCCCACCATAGTGCTACGTGCCATTTCAGTCTAGTGACCTCGTGCTTTACTTTCTTATCTTCTTCGATGTCCTCATAGTTGAAGTATTTATCTAGAGCTCTAAACCAATCTAGAAACTCCTCAACATCTAAGTTGCCTTCATAGATCGGGATGTCCATTTTTGTTCCATCCCCTATTCTTGCAACAACTTTGAATAGATGTTCCTCTGCAGCATCTTCGGCTACAACTTCTTCTTCGACTCCAGCTTCGTTCTCGCTTTCAACCTCACTGACATCTCCAGTATCAGTTGTTCGCCTCTGTGTTGTCTCCATAGCATCCAATCAAGAACAAAGTTCTCTCATTTCCATTTGCATGAATGGATTGGGCATAGGTCTCTCTTGACGTCTTCTTAGCGGCATTATTTCAATATGTCCATGCAGAATTTAATCACAATTGTCCTCTGTCTTCCTTCTACAGAAAAAAAAAGTTGTTGGCTCTGATACCACCTGACGCAGCACCCCCACCTCAGCAGGGTCTGCTTGACCTCCCGGTATTTGGATCTTCATATTCCCCTGAGCCTAAATGGCTTCTTAGTCCCCTCTGGAACCTTCAATGCATATAAAACCACAGGTCCTTCTAGAAGTTACGCCCACGTGAACAAGCACTAGGCATGAACCTCTACTCCACGTGACCACTGACTTAACCCAAATGGTTCTTCAAGTTCGCGACTTCACGTTTCATGATTTCAGGATTCTTGTTGCGAGTCACCCCGACTCCTCCGATTACCAAAACCCTGAAATGGGCTAATGGTCCTTGATCCTCCCTTATGCTTCCACCATATGACCTTCAGTCAAATCCTGGGGCCTTAATTCTGAGCGCGTCGCGATTTTGTGACTCGTGAGTTCGCGATGCGAATCTTCTCCCTTTCTTTCTCGAATTACGAACTCACGAATTCTTCACCACGGATCAACGGTCCTGAGATTCCCACGATCTGATGATTCAGATTCTTGTTTCGTGAAGTCGGGACTTCGCAACTCCTGACTTTCGGGTAGTCATTTCCTCCACTCTTCCGACTCCTGAAATGCCAAAAATCCAATCCCCAATCAACGGCTCTCACTCTTCTGGATCTAATGGTTGTAATCTCTCCTGAGCTTGCAAGTGTTGAAAGACACTCAGTTTTATCCTCTCCACTGGTCTACTGGATCCAACGGTCTACGGAAAATCGGTGTTTCTCCCTCCGAGAAATTCAACCGTTCGTTCAGGCTCTCAGAGACTCCTGGCCAAATAACTTGGTGTCTTTCCTCCTGAGCTTGGTTTCAGCGAGGTGACTTCGACCCTCGTCTTTCCTCTGGACTTTCCAAGTCTCTATCCCTCCTGAGCTTGATTCTTCGTTGTAACTCAAGGATTCTAAGGGATTCTTGCACACACTCCTTGCAGCCTTCACAATAACCTCTGATTATCTGAACTCTACGCACTCCTTGCAATAGAAGTTCTTCAACCACTCACTTGGTTGGAAAAGTCTAAGACTTCAACCTAGCCTGCGCACACCTTGCACGACTCTGTGCTATACCTGCACTTTTGTTGGTATAAGAACAACTCTATCTCTCCTGATCTTTTTTGAGGTAAAACTCAGAATCATGTCGACACACTCCTTGCGGACCTTCACTGCACTCCTTGCAAGAATTCTTAGAATGAGAAGAAATTGAAACTTATACTCTCCCTCTCACAGACTTCATACATTCAACATGAAATCATACACATAAAGCATTGAAACAAATGCATAACAGAGCATATAAGCAAACTGTAAACACACCATTCAATAGATGCAAACAGTAACCATAACAACACTATGAAATTGAGTCAAAGAATTCTTATATTAACTCAAGTGCTTCTGTACATGGTTTCTATAGCAACAACTATCTGTTTATACAACTTCTACAATCTATGTTCTTCTCTGTTCTCTTATGCTCTCTTGCTCTACATATTCTACTCTTACAATGAGAATAATGATACAATACCTCTATGAGGGAGATTTATTGAGTTTTCCCTCCTACAACTCTAAGCTATCTTATTGCAATAAATACTACAACTACTTTATATTTATTACATTAAATTCCTCCAACCGATAAGTGAGAGCAACCGCTCAAGATCTGTGTTACAATCCCCAAAACATTTAAGAACAATTACGTCCTCCCAGCTATTACATTAATGTTTCATCTTTCAAATTTCAAAACATCTTCAAAATGTGCGTTGGGGCGTATCCAGCTATCCTCCGTGTGCGCTTTGCTGGTGATGCTCCTGCATCGGTCTATCCATTGTAATGGTGTCAAGTAGATTTCAAGTACATTTAGTTGTAAAAGCATAATACCCTCTCGAAGTGGTCAAGGAGGTTTCCCCCTCGAAGTGGCTCATTCTCTTATTAGTACTTTTATTATATTTAATTCGGTCATAACATATGTTAGAGTTCAAGGAGCTTGGGGATTTTGGATCACCTTTTTAAATTGTTTGTCTAAAAGGTCGATATCCAAATTTACAAGATGACATCATTGATTATTGTTGTTGATATTATTTCTTTTTTCAGGATATTTCCTTTAGATTACTTAATTTTGTTTTTTGTCTAATGCTTAAGGCACAAGATGATTTCATGATGTCATCACAATTAGGGTATTTGTTTCTTTGTACTTTATTCCTTCAAAGGTTTTAGTAGGTTTGAGTCTCGTGAAGGCCTTGAGAAGGTATGAAGGCATGCGAAGGTCTTGGGAAGGTCTAAAGACCTAAGAAGAACTTAGGAAGGTCCAAAGGTTTTATAAGGTACACAATTCCAAGAAGGTCCAAAGGTCCAACAAGGATTGAGAGGGTCCAAAGATAAGTGAACTTCTTTTAGAAGGTATGAGATATGTGAACCTATTAAATCCCAAGGCCCAAGATGGGGACCACTAAGATAATACATTTATATAAATAAATCATTTGGCATAAAATAGCATAGAACAACTTAATGCGACATGGATGCATCTTGAGGGTTTAAGTAATTTAAATGGGTGGGTGGAATTAAATTCTCACACTAAATGTGTTAGGACAAGGACTGTATCAAAGGAAATAAATATAATGGCAAGAGGGTATGAGCCTTTGAGAAATATGAGCTTGATCAAAAGATAAAGGTTATGATTTGAAAGCTTGGTCCTATATGTGTCTAGATTATGAACGATGTATGAGATAACTTGCAAGAAGAGCCTCTAAGCATACAAGGGACTAAGAACCTATATAATGGGTTTTCCACCACCTTGTCCCCCATAGTAGACTAAGAGGATGCCAATGAAATGTGTTTAGTACTGCAAGCAATTTCCATAAAATCATATAACATGGAGGACATCACAATGTAGGAAATATTTTTGTAACATAACTTAAATGACTAATAGCACCAATTTTGAAAAAAAAAAAACTTTTACCACAAATTTAACATAAGAGAAACTAATTAATGTGAAACTTGAAATCATGACCTACAATATTACTACCTAACAAAATTTCCTTATGAATTTTTTTGTAGTTCAGCTCATATTTTGAGTCACTAGAAGATTTCATTGGATATTGATTTACACTAACAAATATTGCTCATGGAAGGCGGGGATTGAAATTTTCTTATGAATATTTCAATCCATTTAAGTGTTTCATCCATTTAAGGTTGTATCAATCCATTAACATGTTGGGGATAGTAGTTAATGGACTGATACAACCTTAAATGGATGAAACACTTAATAGATGATAAATAGAAATTATTGGATCAACAACTCCACTAGAATGATTAGTAATAACACGTAGGGATGGATAGACCATAATTCCAATGATAATACTCACTTATACCAAAGCTAGGATTAATAGGAGCAACAATAAAGGTGGAAACAATTGAGATGGAATATTATTCAATCATGGAAATACAATGTAAGGTGCACCTATAGGAATCAAAATAGACCAAGTATTGAACCCACCTATCACCATTGGCATAGCAATAAAAAACATTATTCTAAGAGAAACATGAGTAGTTATTGACACACTAAGAGGTTGATAATTCCATCCAAGAATTTGATCGTGGGGTTGTGTGAATTCCATTACATATTGGTACTAAGAAGCATGTGCTTAAAACTCCAACAATATAATTGAAGATTGAATGTGTAGTCCTTATATCCTTGTGGCTAGTTGGGAATGACCATCAAACCAATTTTTCCATACAATTATGATTATTTAGTTTCATTCTTTATCAAAGAGGGGAAAAACTCAAGGAGAACAATGACGACTTATTGGTTTCTATATCTCTTTATCTAATAATAAGGCGAGGGTGGTTCTAAAAGGGAAATATAAACTTTAGAAATCGTCACCCTCACCTGAGTTGGGCTGGAAACCAACATGTTTCAAATCCTTCAATCCAACAAATTTAGGAAAATAAGGTCTTGAAAGGTCAACACACTAAGGTTGTAATTAACCCAATCAAGTCCTTATCAACCCTTTTAAATGAATCCAACCCTACAAATATGATCCTTATAAACCCCTATCTAAGTCATCTCTTTATATGTATCCTTGTAAACCCTTATATTAATGAAGAGTTATGCAAAGTCAACCAAGAAAGGACCTTAGAAAACACCCTTATTTATTGAAATTCTTTATTATGAGAACTTGTATTCATTACCTATGCGAGAGTTGATAAGAATATATATGGGTTGGGTCAACCCTTATAAAACAACCTTAGAAATAATCAACAAAAATCATCAAACCCTCCATCTCCTTAGAAACAATTATCTAAATGGAAAATTCCGCCCTACTTGATAGGACCTTTTGAAGCCTTTACTAGAATGAAGAAATTTAACCTTAATTAAGACCTACCTTTAAAGGGAAGGACATGAATTTCTAACTTCTAGAGGGAATATGAGATAAATCTAGAATCCATTTGTGGCAATCTTATAGTTTTTGGAAATATCATTTAGAGTATAATAGATCTAAATATTCGAATTTCTAGAAATCACTTTGGAATTTTCATGAATTTCATGAGAAAATATCCTATGAGATTGATTTAATAAAAAACAAATCAATATGGATGACCCACTAAATGCCTTCATCTATGGAGAAAACATCCTTGGAGTGGCCCTGAATGTTGAAGACACTGAAATAGAGTCCAATGGACACCATCACTAAGAAGGACCTATAAATTTAGTTCAAACCATGAGGAGCTCAAGGGTCTGAGTTCAAAGATACATAGTAGATAATGAGAGGTTGTTAAAAGTCCAAGGGGAGTAGAACCAAATTAGCACCAAATTGATCCATATCCATAGTCAAATACAAAAATAGTTACAATAAAAGAGCTACAATTATGTAGGTGGAAGAAAAACAAGTTGTAGAAAGGACTCTTACCAAAGTTCTCAATGGCTAATATTTGAGGTCATCACATTATGAGACATACCACCGATATCCATCTGACTACTCTTTCAATGAATCATATGAACATGAAGATCCATTAAGTAGCCTCCAATCCTTTACAAGTATCCATAAAAGTAAGAGGCATCACAAAGATATATTTCAAGGAGAGTTTCATAAATCAAAACCACCCATGATTATTTAATTACGATTGAAGAGGTTTAGTTCTAATTACTTGGAGGAAAGGAGGCTAGCACAATAAGATGTCAAAGGGATAACTATTAGGGTCTTACCCTAACCTCCCTACTTCAGGTTAATTAGGATTTAGTCAATTAATGTATGCAATTATCTTCTTTGAATAAGGCCCATTATATAGTAGTGGATAAGTATTCAATGTAAAAGGGTCCTCTTTATTAAATAAGGACTACTAGGTAGTTGGTACTCATTAATGATGGGACCACAAGTAGTTAGATTTTTTTCTGTTGTGACTCTATGTAAAGAGATAGGAGGCTATGGAATGTTTTTGTCGAGTATTGTTGTATTTGTAGCTCTACTTAGTGAAAGGCTACCCCACCTTAAGAGGAAAGTGAACATTGCTTCCTTTCTTTTGATAATAATTAATATAAGGGTATATCTCACATATTTCATCTTATTCATCTCTTATATATGGTTTTATGTATTTATAATCTCTATATACCTGGTTTGTGTTTCAATTATAAGGGTTAGGAAAGAGTGCAAGTGGTATCGAAGCTCTTTCTTGAGCCAACACACATCTAAATTTTAGCCAAAAAAATTTAGGCTAGAGACGTGTTCATATGTCTTTAAATAAGACATAGATCTATTGTTTGGTGGGTAAATTTATGATTAGGGAAGAATACACATATAAAATACAAGTAATGTTATGTGATTGGAGACCCTTGTAACCTCTATTGGTACCCCTTTGAGTAGTATTGAATCAGACATCACGTGTATACAGAATTATCTTCCACATACCCTAGGGTATATCAGAAGCCCTATAGGTACACTTGAAATCAGACTTACATAAACGTGTGGTCATCATGTTGCTATAGTACACTGAGAATAACACTCGGGGAAATCACTCTCACATTCCAGGGAATTGGGTAGTACGACTAAGGGTATGCTATATCCTCCTTGGTGTCGTGTAATATTCATCCAAGTACTATAGTTGGAAAATATTGAGTATATTAGAGAGTTATAACACTTGAAACTCCTTTGTCCTTAGGACCTTGAAAACCCTAGCCTCTCTAGTCGCCAACAAAATTCCTACATCTTTGAGTATAGAAGAAATTTGGGAATTCTAATAGTACAACAATACTCAATTGAGAGTAATACTCCCACCAACATAATAATAATAATAATAAAATTATGGATTCTTTTGACACCATTGTGGGAGACCTATCTCGATACATTCCTTTCATAGTGTTGATCATGTGGGTATACCTCTCTAGTAACATTTTTTGTGTCCGAACCAAAATTACAGTGTTCATGATATATCTCAAAAAACGCCTATCATGCCACTGGTCATATTGTGATAAGTTTATCGGGGTGGCAGGCACGAGAGGGGTGTTGTATGGCCTAGGAGGAAATCTGGAATCCACATTTTCATAGATCATTGGTGATTCTTCAAATACCAAGAAGAATATTATGCCTTGCTACATGGTCTGATTTTGGCAAATGCTCAAGGCATTAATGTTCTCACAGTCATTGGGGATTCTAAATTGACAATAAACATGTATTATTTAATTCTCTTGTGAAGAACAACCATCTTAGAGCCATCTTTTGTATAATTTAGAAAGAAACTCAGTTATTCTGCACAATCAAATTTTTTCATGTATTAATATTTAATAAACATGAGGCCAATAAACAAGCCAACCAACCCATCAAACTTCAGGAAGGGGTTCTCTCGGTCAAAAAATATTAATCTATCGAAGAAATTCCATGAGCTATCAAATTCATTCATCAATCTAGAAAAGGGGAAGGCATTGGTTATTCTCCCCATTGAATGGTTTAGGACCTAAGAGATTTTTTTTTTATAAAAAAAATAAAAGCAGGGATCCCCACCCTTCTCTCTGTTGGGTATGTGTTATATTCTTTGCACGAGACGGAGTGTCTGAGTGCCTGTGCCGGGCACACAGGGGGGTTAGAGGGGGGGCAGGGGGGCGGAGCCCCTAGCGTGGGGGTTCAGGGGCAGCGCCCCCGAAATTTTTTTTTTGGGCCGACATATTTCCGCCGGGCTGACATATTTCCGGGACCACATGATATTAGGTGGTTTTTCGGCACATGGTATTTTGCCGATGGTTTTCTATTTTCGGTTAAGGAATTAGGGTTTTGGACTAATCCAGGTCATTGGGTTAGGGTTTTGGATGCCGCT
>ML776885.1:754530-797868 GCA_009831015.1 Picea engelmannii
ACAAGACCATTTAGAAGACATCCAAGTTGAAGACACACATGGACCATAAATCAAAGACTCGACACCTCGTACTCAAGAAGTAAAAACCTTATTGCTCCCCATGCTTTATATGCTACACCCCAAACTCTGAAGTTGATTGGTTACATCAAAAACCACAAGGTGATTATGTTGATTGATAGTGTAAATACCCACAATTTTATTCATAGGAGAGTGGTAGAAGACACTCATTGTTGTGTTCATGCCATACCTAATTTTCAAGTTATGATAGGCAATGGGGTATGATGAAATGTGGAGGCAAATGTGAAAATGTGAGAATTCAAATGGGTGAGTATCATCTCAAAATTTATGTCATATTTGATATTGAAATGGTTGGTTGTGATGTAGTCCTTGTTGCATAATAGTCATGCAATTTGGGGCTAATCACCATAGATTTCAAGGATTTATATGTAATCTCCACTAATGGGAAAAACCATACCCTCAAGGGGCTTAAAAATGGGTCCTCTGAAATCATTAGTTCTTATAGTATGGGGATTTTGTTTTTTGTAAGATAGCACATTGTATTACCTTATCTTAATAAAAATCATAATACATTCTTGAGATCCTATTACTTGGGCTACCAACAGAGGAAACCAACCCAAACACCAAGACCATACTGTGAGTAAAGGCATACCCAAAGGGACAAAACTTGAAAGCGTTTTACAATTTATCTTTCGAGACTTTAAACCATAGACTACTATAACAAGAAAAAAAACCGCACCTAGAAAAAACAAACATCTAAACATTAGGATAATTACTCATTCGAATGGGAGATCAAGTATTCATATTGGATTCCCTTGAGACTACGATTGGTCGGATATGGCCATTCAAGGACAATGACTTGTTGGTGAAGGCACTCCTGATTCTTCTAACATTGCAGGGGTTGGGAGAATAGATCCAACAACACGTCAAGTTTCCTATCCATAATCTATTTTTTTAATATCTAGTCAACCACTTCACTTCTCACCTCAAATATGAGCCTTAAGTGATTCTCGAAGAAATGAGTGTCGCTAATCTCTCCATCATATATGAAGTTATGGAGACCAACCTTTGGCTACATAATAGAATCACCTTCATCATTGAGATAGGAACTTTCACCTACGACCAGAGGAGGATCCTTGGTCGCCTTAACCATGACTCCTTTAGTGTTAATCTTCAAGGTTGTATTGACGCCATCAATATCAATCCCCTATTTCAATTCCTCCCATTCCACCATGCAGCCCCAAAACTCTGCCTCGTCTTGATTACCTTGCAACTCCTACTAAACAACAATTAGGACCAAGTGTTGGTTATTTACATCAATCTAGGTAGATATAATGGTGTGCTCATTGTCAATGTCGTTGTCCATTGGGGAATAAATCCTTATATGTATGCCTCTGAAACCTTGAAAGGTTCCATTTCCTCTACGTACCCTTCCTCTTTCACGAGGAATTTTTTCGAGGAAGAAGAACCCAAATGAGCGGAGAAGTTTTAACAAGTCTAAAATTGACTCAGGGGGATTTGCACTGGAGACAGAAATAAAACCACAACCTTCTCCAAGATATACTCCCTCCATCGACATTGTAGGCTTATAGATGTCTAGGGTGCACTCACGTTTATCATTCATAATAATTGTTATCACGAACGAGCTATAAAAACCTTTCAAGTCACCAGTACCAGGCATCTAAGCTTCATCCACCATCATACTCAGCAGGGAGAATCACTGGTAATTACACACAACCTGGTAGTTAAACGAAGCACCGGTAACCGACCTCAAAAGGGGTGAAGAGCGTCAGCTGTTGACGCCATTAGCCATTGGTTTTATAGTCATGATGATCATATTAACACCCCATTCGGGGACAAACTTGAAGGACATGGGATGGGATTCGATCCACTTACGTGTGCATGGGTCACGATATGATTTAATATAATATTTATGGGTGCAATCGAACATTTTTACACTACCTCAAGGTGCCCCATGGCTTCAGGATAGGACCTCATGGGAATTACAATATGGAAAAATTATTGAAGAAAGGTCACTGAGGAATTATTACTCAATTCAATGCCATACAAGCGGTGGACACTCCCCACATGAAATTCACCTTGATTTTCCATTGGTCCTATCTAAACATCTTTGAATAGGTATTTGGCATACCATGTGGCTTATAGCCTTCATGTGGTGAGAATGACCATGGTATGCCCTTGCTTCCAAGTATTCAACTAATCAATGTGTATCCTTATAGGCACCTTTTTGCACAAAAGAATGGAATATAAAATAGCATTAAATGATCGTTGAAGGACGATGTCATACATCCCACTACTAGCCCTTATTCATCACCTATGTTCATGTTATTAAAAATGAAGGAAATTGGTGCATGTGTCTTGATTTTCAGGCTCTCAATAAGTTGACCATAAAGGACTAATTTCCCATTCCAATTATTGATGATCTCTTAGATGAGATTCAAAGAGATAATTTTTTCACTAAATTAGACCTTTTTTCAAGCTATTATGAAATCAGGATGGAGGAGGAAATCCCTAAGAAATATTTTCGTACACATGAAGGTCATTATGAGTTTTTAGTGATGCCCTTTTTACTTGCAATGGTCCATCCACTTTTCATAGCCTCGTAAAAAAAAATGCAACCCTTCCTATGCCATTTCGTGCTAGTGTTATTTGATGATATATTGATCTATAGAAAAACTTGGGAATCCAATATAGAACATGTGGATAGAGATTTGAAACTTCTATGAGACCACTAGTTGTTCCTTAAATGCTCAAAATGAACTTGTGGGTCTTTAGAGGTTGAATACTTGTGTCACATGTTAGGAAGGATGGGATGCGAGTAGATCCCAAGAAAGTTGTGACTATGAAAGATTTTCCTCCCCCAAGACATTAAATAGCATGCTTAGGTTCTTAGGACTTACAGGATACTACAAGAAGTTTATCAAAAATTATGGAAAATTTGTTGCTCCCTTAACCAACCTACTAAAAATAATTATTTTGTATGGAGCGAGGAAACTAGGTAGGCTTTCTCATCTTTAAAGGATGCCATGTGCAATACTTTAATATTAAAAGTACCATATTTCACTAAGACTTTTGTCTTGGAATGTGATGCCTTAATAAAAGGCCTTCAAGTAATCTTGATGCAAGAATGGAATCCCTTTTTATTCCCCAATAAGCAGTTGTGTGACCACAATTTGGGAAAATCCACATATGAGAAATAGATGATGGTCATCCTTCAATATGCAGTTGAGACATGGCACTAATATCTCATTAGGATGCATTTCAAGATCAAGAATGACCATCATAGTCTGAGTATTTTATAGAATAAATGTTATCATCACTATAGCAACATAAGTACGTCACTAAGATTCTTGGGTATGATTATGAGTTCATTTATAAGGTAAAGAAAATGTGGTGGTTGATTCTTTATCAAGAAAATTTGAGGAGGACATATCCCTCCTTTCCTTGTCCTTACATGTTCTAGGTTGGATCAATGAAGCCCGCCAAGAATGGTTGGAAAACAAAACTATGGTTCAACTCATCCAAAGGCTTTAAGAAGAACCCAACCCTCCTAAAGGGTTACATGGAAATAAGATACATTGAGGTATAAAAGGCACGTTCTTTTGGTAAATAATTCTTCCTTAAAATAAATGGTTGTAGAGGAGTTTCATTCATCACCTACAACATGTCACTATGGATTTCATAAAACCTATGAATGAACTAAGTGATCCTTCTTTTGGGAAGGCATGGAAAAAAACACATATTCTTTTGTAGCAGTTTGTGACACTTTCCAAATAAAAAAGGGTGAGACAGTGAAGACACTAGGGTCATTGCAACTGCTATTGATCCCAACACATATATGGACTAACAACTCTATGGATTTTATAGTGGGTCTTCCAAGAGAGGGTAACAAATCAGTGATCATGGTGGTAGTTCATGAAAAAAAATTCCAAATATGCTTACTTGTGTGACTTATCACACCGCATTTACACCTTTCTTAGTGGCCCAAGTATTCATGGATCATATTTTTAAGTTACATGGCATGCCCACTTCCGTTGTCTCGGATCAAGACCTCGCATTCACCAGCAAATTTTAGCAGGATTTTTTTAAACTTCAAGGTACCCAACTAAAAATGAGCAATGCATGTCATCCCCAAATAGATGGTCAAATAGAAGTTGTCAAAAAGTGATTAGAAACCTACCAATGATATTTCACTTTTGAAGAACCACACCAATGGGAATAGTTTCTTCCCCTTGAAAAATGGTGATTTAATACCACTTATCATGGAGCTACCATAATGACACCATATGGAGTTATCTATGGCATGTTAGTGGCTTCCTATTTAGCAGGCACTTACAAGGTTCATGCAGTGGATCACACACTTCACACCAAAGAATCCATTCTCCACACACTTGAGGAAAATTTGGTTATGTCTCAAAATAGAATGAAGTAGCAAGATGACTAGTGCCACTCAAATTGTTCTCTTACAAAAGGGGATCCAGTGTTTCTTCAACTTCAACCCTATAAACAAACATCCATCAAAGATAAAATCGGCCATAAACTATCACTAAAGTTGTATGAACCCTATACAATCATCAATGCATTGGACAAGTGGCCTACAAACTATCTCTTCCATCCCACTCCAAGATTCATCCAATCTTTCATGTGTCCTATCTAAAGAAGGCAGTCGGATCAAATTATAGGGTGAAAACTAACTTACTATAACTTGATGAAGAAGGGTCCATTTGGCTCCAACCAAAATCAATATTGGATACCATAGAACACCAATTGTGCCAGCGCACATTCTGAGAATTATTGATCCAGTGGAAAGATATGCAGGAAGAAGATGCCACAAGGGAACCATCAACAATTCTACAACAATTTTCCCATCTCCAACCTTAAGGAAAACGTTTCTTTTGAAGGGGGGGGCATGTTAGGGTCTTTCCCTAACCTCTCTAATTTAGGTTAATTAGGAGTTAGAAGATTAACTTATGCATCCATATTTTTTTAGTAAGGCCCATTAGACAATAATGGATAGCTATTCAATGCAGAAGGGTCCTCTTTATTCAATAAGGTCCACTAGGTGGTTGGTACTCATTAATGATGGAACCACAAGTAGTTAGTATTTTTCTATTGTGACTCTATTTAAAGGGATAGGAGGCTATAGAATATTTTAGTCGAGTATTGTTGTATTTGGAGCTCTGCTCAATGAAAGGTCTCCCCACATTAAGAGGTAAGTGAACATTGATTTCTTTCTTATAAGAATCATTAATACAAGGTATGTTTCACACATTTCATCTTGTTCGTCTCTTGTATGTAGTTTTTTTCATTTATAATCTCTATATACTTAGTTTGTGTTTTAATTCTAAGGGTTAAGGAACACTACAATATCAAAGACAATACACATGAATATTTGAACAATGACCCATTATCCAATGTTGAGCTCATAAACTAAACATGAATAATGTCTAGTTAATGCACCATGTTAATTGTAAGTGTAAGCGCCATTGATTTCCCAACTTATGCTCTCGCCAATTTCCTTTCTGTAACACACCCATGGTGGGGGCGCCAAAATTTCGATCTTCTTAGGAGAATCAAAACCCCCATTCGATTTTTCTATCCCATTATGCTCTTTCATAGATTTCCAGCCATGGTCTCCATGCTCCGAACTAAGCTCAGAGCTGACAGGTAGCCTCTCCCAAGTTCTTCGGGTTCTTCCATCCATCTATACTCGCATATGACCGCGGGCTATGATCAGAAGCCAAGACAATGGGTGCCAAGACAACCACCGCGTGAATCCTTTGGAGTGGAAAATATCTTAAGTTCATAATCCGACGTTGCGTGTCCTCAGATATTTTGGCGGCCTTGATTGACTTCAGGACTTCGGCGTTCGGGGATTTCGAATGCTCCAAAGGATTTTATCCTCGAAGTACTTCCGTACCTAGAGTTACAGATTGAGTTCCAAGCGTCCCTTGTGATCGACGACTATAATCTACTTTGGGACTTTGGCGTTCGGGAGTTTCAAACACTCCAATGCCTTTTTCCTCTGAAGTACTCTGTACCCGGAGTTACAGACCGAACGCCACACGTCTACCCCGATCAACGATTGTGATCCACTTTGGGACTTTGACGTTCAGGATTTATTAACTCATGTGACCCCACTTTCCTCCGAAGTGGCTATCTTCCGAAATGGAAGATCTGTTGACACCTGTCCTTAGCTATCATATGACTCATATGAAATCTGGCTCTCCGGCCTTCGGAAGTTCTTGTCCAACACATCCCCTTTTCTCCCAGAGTGACTTCCTACGAAATGGCAGATCTTTTGCCACACATCCCTTCCAATGGACGACTGGGATGACTTCGGGACTCCGACCTTTAGAAATCCTTATGTCTTCACACTCTGTTAATCCCGGAGTGACTTCTCTCCAGAGTAAAGGATCTGACAACACCTGTCCCTCTGGCTTGGACAGCTCAAATCTACTTTGGCTCTCCAGATCTTCGGGAGTTTTTCAATGCAAGCTCCTCTTTTCTTCCGGATTCAATCAGCGTCGGGATGACCACGGCATCAATCTGACGGTTCGAGGGTATCTACGCGACCCCAGAGATCTACGGCTCGTAACTTTCATTTAAGGGTCCCTTGGGTCCCAATGCGTGCCACTCCGAGAGGGACACCTGGAAACCACATCACTCGACACATGGGATACCACACTATCTCGATGTTAATACTCACATCCCCATGATCGAACGGTCATGAGGGATCCTGAAGGATCCTTAGATCCACGGTCCACATCAACTTCGATACTTCGGGGGTTTTGGTTTTACCAAACCTCTGTCCTCCCGAAGTGGTCAACACTGGGCTGACTATATTGTAGATCCAACAGTCGGGATAGTTCCCGGGCATCTACAGATCTACGACCCAGATTTACTTTGGGACTTCGGGAGAATCACCTCATGTGCAACGAATATGCTCAATTCGTCAGACTCGTGAAGTTCGAAGGGCTCGAAGGGTTAACGTCTGTGTTCCTTCTCCAAATCCGACGATCATGAAGAACTTCAACTCCTCCCGAACAAATATCATCCATTCGTCTTTCAAACAAAAGGATCTCTCCTTTAGAGGCTCAAAACTCACTATTCTACCTGAGTTCTGTCAGCGCCTTAAATACTTAAGTATTTTTCGCTAATTCTCATGAACTTAATGCTTAGAGAAATCCTCTGTGCACCTCTTACGCTCATCTATCAACTCTAGAACTTAAGGGAGGGTTCTCGATATTTTCCCATCTTACAGAGGCTCTGTGCACACATGCACTACCTCTCCTGAGCTTGACTGACCCCTTCCTTCAAAATGACTGGGAGTATCGGCATGCACACGTGAGGTTATGCCCAAAGTCAACAATTCACGGTTCATTTATTTTAATTTGAGCCACCACAGGGCTCAGTCACTTACTTGTACAGACCAGAGAATTTCTTAAATACACAATTAGGAAGAATTGAAGGGATACAGTATAACCATTAAGCAAACATGTCCATCCCTGCAACATTCATAGAATATCCAACCTTAATTCGTATTTACCACTTAAACACACAGGATATAAGATTACTTATCTATTAGAGGTGGTGGCCAACTAACTGATTGTCGGTGTTCGTCCTTCCACCCAGCCATAGGCTCAGAGGCATTCATTCTTAGCACTCTGGCTACCCCCGTGCTAAGCCATGATATCACCAGAAAATTTATGCCAATTCTCATCGATCCTTTCTCTGTAGCATATTCTGCGAGGTTTATCAGATGCTTCCTCAGCATCAAGCTTGTGGCCTTCTTCTCAGGTCCCATTCTCTTCATACTCTCAGATATATCCCTCTCTCTCACAGCCTCGACGAGGTTTATCATATGTTTTCTCTACATCAAGCTCGTGGCCTTCGATTCATTCTCTAGTTCTCATGTTCCTCGCATTCTCCACTCTTCTCTTCATATCCTCTTACATGCCTTGCATGCACATTCCTCATATCTGGTTCCTTTTGTCAGAAAGAAACCCTGGGTCTGTTCTGGGTCTGCAGGACCATGTGGTACTTCAGGATGACCTTTTTCAACTAGACCATGCTTCCATTCATGGGGGTGGTTGAGGTTTCAACCACCTGTCCTTTTCTTATTAATTGTTCTCTTATCATTCTCACATTCTTTCCTCTAGTGATATCATGGCTAGTACTTTCAAGGCTTCACCCCCACGGTCAGTTATTGGCAATTAAACAATGATACATTTACAATGTTCCTATGCCACAGCATGGTAATCCTAATTAATTATTAATTACAAGTTGGGGGAAACAGGGGTGTTACAATACCCCCCCCCCTTAAAAGGAACATCGTCCTCAGTGTTCTTTCTCAGTAACACATGGCATGCCTTTCTCATTCAACCACTTCAGAAGTCTTGACCTTCTTTCTCAGTCAGGTCCTTTTTTAGACTCTAAATCTTCATCACTTGTCTTCAATAATTCTTGGACAACAAGCACATTAATCATAGTCTCATGCAAAAACATTTTACTATTGCATAAAATTTCTAGGAAAATTTCATAATCTAGCACAATATTTATCTGCGTAGTTTGTGGATTTGTATCCACATGGTTGTTTTTTTATCCAGGGTTACTGTTTTTTTTCCTTGACATACCCATTATGTGCATGATCCCAATCAATAGTTCACAAGAACTATCAGAGTCTCATCTTCCTTGCGGTCACTCACCCTCCAGGCCCAGGCTCAGGCATCCCCTTCTCTTTTATACAGTTCCTCGGGTGACCCATCTTGCCTTGCCAAGGTTTTCTCGCACAAGAAAAATCCTAGAGAATTTATTAAGCCTTACAATCGAGGCGTCCCTCAAACTTGCTTTGTCGAGGCGTCCCTCCTGCTCGTGTTACCTCAACACAACATATTCCAGGCGATCATGGCTTACCACGGGGTTCTCATGGCTCAGTAGTGACCTCCTTCATGTCTTTCAGCTGGATAGCCTTCATCCGTCCTTTCTGGACAGATATTTTCTTCTCACCTATATCATAGGCATACATAATTCATGAGACATCATCACAATTCTAAATTTCAGAATTTTATTTCAATCTGTCACCCACAGATTTTCCAATTTCTTCATTTATTTTCAGATCTATTCTACACTGAACCCAATTCACAAGCATGGGACTTTCCTCCCCATATCATTTTATCTCAGCAGGCAATCAGTCTTCCTTATGGGATTACAGCATTTCCATATCCAAGACTCTTTCTTCCTGCAAGTCAACTTTCCTCAGCCAAACAAATTATTAGTTTCCCATGCACATATATTTTCACTGCACCTTTATAACGTTATCACAAACAATTCTTAAATTATGCATGCTAACAATCAAATCACTTTTATCTATTCGATGATACAAAGAAAAATGAAATTTCATTCCCTACACTTGCATCAGTTCATTATATCAACTTTTCAAAATGAAAATCAGACATCAATTGACTTTAATGAATGTGCCAACATTCATGGCCACATTCATACCCAATGCACCCTTGCATCGATTTCAGGTTATCACTTTTTTCAGGTTAGGCACTCCTGCAAAGGTGTGTTTGAATTCAACCAACTTATTACCATATGGATTCTTTGTCCATATTTATTATTTTAACAGAACCATATTTTCTTCTTTGAATCGATCACAGACCTAAAATTGTCATTCATGAAACTTCAGGTTTTACATGAATGCCTTTAAGCATTCCTTTGAAATCCATATAATGTACATAAAAATTTCTGAAGGTCCTCCTTTCATGCAAAAATGCATTTCCTCGAGTAATTCCATGCAATTTGATATCTATGAGCACCTTTATTCCCTTAGACCCAGTCCTCGCGACCACAGTCTAACGCAGAGTTTAAACTCTATCTTCCTTGACTAGCCCAAAGGAACTCTGTTTTCTCTCCATGTGACCGAGAGTTGTGACCTCGGCTCTATTCTTTTCAGGCGCTACCCTTTCAACTCCTGTGTCCAGGTGCTATGATCCTAGCTAAACCCCTTGCCTGCAATTCGACGGTGAAGATCTATCTTCCCCCAGATCCAACGACTGCAAGGGATTGTGGAACCTCAAATGGCTCGCGGTTTAATTCTCCTTCCGATCTCCACAATGGATATGGGTCGTCCGATCTACGATCGGATCCCAAACTCAAAACAACGCTATATTGAATTTAAATTACGGGTATAGGTCTCGGCGTTAACCCGTGTGCATATAAAATATCCACAATGCTCGCGGGTCGTCGATCTTATCCCTCGATCTATTTTAACCACACGATTTTCATATAATAATAATAATGCCAACACAGAAGTGTTTGACCAAGAATTTAGGTTGATACAAAGATTTGATGTGCTAAACTCAACCATAGAACCCAATCACAGTACGAGTTTTACGCGACATTAATGCGTGGGTTCCTTGCAGGTTCTCCCACCGATCGTTCACAGATCGGCGGTTCACAACGATTGCAGAATCCTAATATGCTCACTCTTTATCGGAGAGTTCAATCTCCGCAATCTAAAAAGTGCTTGCCCAACTCTTTTAATCGTGGTCATTGATTCTCCGCCCCGACGAGATCAACGATGTTGGTTGATTGTGCGCCGTCAACTAGCACGTCCGTTAATTTCACCTTCGCGCTCTGCAATGATTCCCAACCATCGATCTTTGTTCACAGATCGACGATTCACAGTGATTGCGAGGCCCAATCTGGAAAATGTTCGCCCGACTTTGTCTAATCGTGGTCATTGATCTTCCACCCTGACGAGATCAACGACGTTGGTTGATTGCAGGCCATGAACTAGCACGTCCATTAATTTCACCTTCGTGCTCTGCAATGATCCCCAACCATTGATCTTTGTTCATAGATCGACGGTTCATAGTGATTGTGGGGCCCAATCTAGAAAATGTTCGCTCGACTTTGTTTAATCGTGGTCATTGATCTTCCACCCCGACGAGATCAATGGCGTTGGTTGATTGTGGGCTGTGAACTAGCACGTCCGTTAATTTCACCTTCGTGTTCCACAATGATCCCCGACCATCGATCAAATCAAACGATTGGTGTTTGATCTATTAACTCCAGTGGATATTGAATTCAATTCGATGACTGCGATCGATCTTCCCTCCGATGAGCGGCTCGCATTCATCTCCTCTGTCAGGTTCTTGAGTATCATGATTCAATCAAGGTCTTCTTCCTAAATCATACTCTACTTAGGTATCTGTGGCATACAATTGCCTTTCAAAAAAATTGTGCATAATGTTAAGACAATAAAAAAAAATCTGGCATGTCCTATCACATCTATATGCACTTCATCACATTATCCTTAATGTTTTCATGAGTGCAACACAAACGAATCTCGATTATTTCTACAGCAATACGACCACCATCACTATGGTGCCAAAACATTTACTTGCATCTGTGTACCAGCTCTCTCATCCCAGAGAAAACATAATACTCAGCAAGAAAAGAATTGAGGGCTCTCCCCTTCTTCCAATTCTATCTACACCGCCTAGGACTTTTCATCCCAATTGAGTTATCTCTAAAGGCCTCACTGCATTTTCTTAACATGGCTTCAACCAAGCCTATTCAATCAAACATACTCTTGTATTCATTCATTAGTCTTTTATTCATTACATGATGCTTTCAAAATGTAATCTTGGATTCTTATATATATAAGCTTGTAGCTCACTACTTAGTTTCTCAACAGTTATTAAGGAGGTTGTGACTCTAACCTCCTGACAGAGTTTTCACACTGTTCTTCCACAGGGAACTCCCTCAGCATGCAACTTCCTTATTGCACATCCATCACTATATGTGATGGCCTCAGCCTTGAGTTAGCTTTAGTTGTTTACCAAATATTCCTTAAGGAACATAAACATGCATCTTTGTCATGCACCCAAATTATGTATCCATACATATTCTGGTTTTGTTAACTTACATCCATGATGTACTTAACCATATGCATAATCAAAAGTCTGTTATCCTCAACGCATAATCATTTGCCTCTTATCCTGACACAGACCATCCTTTCTCATTTACTCTTTCATTTATTTATACTAGTCTTTCCTGAGGGAATGGAGCACATTCCCCTTAAGCTATCATTCAAAACAGAACTTTCATGACTCTTCAAAATGGAGTCAACCATGCATCCATGGTATTCACTTAATATTGGCAAGTGCAATTCTTGCCTTATATATCACTCATCAAGGAAGCCATATTGTGCCTTTAGTATACATATATCCTTACATCATGCATGTGCATCATTTACACATGGACCTATCAGACTTCCAAAACCTCCTCCAAGGATACCATTTTCATCCTTATGACAAGCCTCATAGGAACACGCAACACTGATCTTTCCTCTCAGTTGTGAGCTTGCAGTCATTCACATGACATCCACATGGAAGTTGAATCAAACATAGTCATAACTATGTTCCCTTTCTATATGATAATAGCTAGCAAGAAAACACTCTTGCCTCAACCTCCATGGAACATTAACCAACTTATAAATACAATCTGGGCAATTATAACCATGCCCAAGGTAACAGAATCAGCCAATTTAGCTTCCAACTATATCTATACGGCTACCATCCACCACTCGATGTCAATCTGACCCATTGGGCTTCTAGAAGTGCCCTAACACTTCCTTTACCACATTCAAGATCAACATTTAGTGAACCATTTTATCTTAGTTTTAACAATTTAATGTCTAATACCATTTGGACTATTCCCTTAGAGCCCAAATGCAATTTCAAATTATGTTACTTACTAAGTATCCTAGTTCAGAAATCCAAAGTATCTTTAGGTCAAGATCGGTCTTGTCCATTACACCTAGAATTCTTCCTTATATTCAGCATAGTCAGGGACGGAGGCCACTCTCCTCCTCCCACAAGAACTCTAGCAAATTAGTTTCCTATCCACCAAGAAAGGAAGGTTGTTGTGATTTCTCACTCAATCACTCTATATTTCTACAGCTTTGTTTATCATCTTGATTGGAAAAACCCTATACAACAATTCCCTTACCCAGAAACCAAATTTGTTTCTCAATCCACTTGAAACCAGAGAGTTGTGCATGCTCTCCCTTTTCAGGGAATGGTCGCCAGACTCATTCCTTTGATCGTGAGGGGTTATACACCTATACTAGGTTTAACCCTTCATTAAAGCAGTAGTCATTACTGCTACAGATTCTTTCCATCCATTCACATTGTTATTTTAATTTAAATATTAGTGTTCTTCAACATAATCCCATTCCTGTAGGATCGGATTTCATTTCCCAAGAAATTTTAGGCTCCCTTTTTCACAAACTATCATGGTTCAATATTGTTGGGGTAAAATCTCAATTGTATTTTAAATTTGCATCCTTCTACTCAAGGAACTTATGCATATGATTTATGTTTGGTGGTAATATTCTCCACAAGCTCATCTTAGCCTTGGTAACCGAATCTTATGAATGTACAACAGCGCATACAATTGCACAGTGAAGTCAACTTCTTTATTTGATAACATTAGCAACATACAGTGCCAATTTCCAAAACATCTATCAACAGTAAAGGATCTCATTCCTCTATTTAGTAGAGGTTTTCTAAGCCTCTTAGGAATGCGGTAAGATAGGGTGCTACCCCTTAAAGTTCTCTAGAAATATTTTCATATGACTCGTGCATGAGCCCAAGCAGGCTAAGTGTTGTTGTCGTGCTCTAATACCAATTTGTAACACACTCATGGTGGGGGCGCCAAAATTTCTCTCTTCTTAGGAGAATCAAAACCCCCATTCGATGTTTCTATCTCATTCTACTCTTTCATAGCTTTCCAGCCACGGTCTCCATGTTCTGAACTGAGCTCAGAGTTGAAAGGTAGCCTCTCCCAAGTTTTTTGGGTTCTTCCATCCATCTATACTCGCATATGACCGCGAGCTATGACCAGACACTAAGACAACGGGCGCCAAGATGACCACCGCGCGAATCCTCCGGAGTGAAAAATATCTGAAGTTCATAATCCGATGTTGCATGTCCTCAGAGATTATGACGGTCGTGATTGACTTTGGGACTTCGACGTTCGAGAATTTCAAACGCTCCAAAGGATTTTCTCCCCAAAGTACTTATGTACCCAAAGTTACAGATCGAGCGCCATGTGTCCCTTGTGATCGATGGTTATAATCTACTTCGGGACTTCGACGTTCGGGAGTTTTGAACACTCCAATTCCTTTTTCCTCCGAAGTACTTTGTACCCTGAGTTACAGATCGAACGCCACGCATCTCCCCCGATCAATGATTGTGATCTACTTCGGGACTTCGGCATTCGGGAGTTCTTAACTCACGTGACCCCACTTTCCTCCGAAGTGGCTATCACAGATGATTTTAGGGGCTAAATTTTTCTCATGGGCTAATTTTCCATGGTTTTTCCCCCAAAAAAATCGTTATTTTAAAAATGATTCACCCAAATTCTATAGGATAAAATTATTTTACCTTAAAAATCGCCAAAATTTTATAAAAACTGTATAAAATCCTTAGAAATTTGAATATTTTTACAAAAATATCTCCAAATATTTATAGTTGGCATATGAAGGATTAGTAATATTTGTCAAGGCTTCTACATTTTAAAATAAATTTTCATCCTTAAAATCATCCATGGTGGCTATCTTCCGAAATGGAAGATCTGCTTACACCTGTCCTCAACTATCAGACGACTCAGATGAAATCCGACTCTCTGGCCTTCGAAAGTTCTTGTCCAACACATCCTTTTTTCTCCCAGAGTGACCTCCTCCAAAATGGCAGATCTTCTGCCAGACGTCCCTTCCAACGGATGGCTGGGATGACTTTGGGACTCTGGCCTTCGAAAATCCTTGTGTCTTCACACTTTGGTCCTCTCAGAGTGACTTATCTCTGGAGTATAGGATCTGACGACACTTGTCCCTCTAGCTTGGACGGCTCAGATCTACTTCGGCTCTTTGGGAGTTTTGCAATGCAAGCTCCTCTTTTCTCTCGGAATCGGTCAGCGTCGGGCTGACCACAGCCTCAATCTGATGGTTCGAGGGTATCTACGCGACCCTAGAGATCTACGGCTCATAACTTTCGTTTAAGGGTCCCTTGGGTCCCAATGCGTCCCACTCCGAGAGGGACACCTGGAAACCACGTCACTCGACACATGGGCTCCCACATGATCTCGATGTTAACACTCACGTCCCCACGATCGAACGATCATGAGGGATCCTAAAGGATCCTTAGATCCATGGTCCACGTCAACTTCGAGACTTCGGGGGTTTTGGTGTTACCAAACCTCTGTCCTCCCAAAGTGGTCAACACCGGGATGACTATATCGTAGATCCGACGATCGGGATAGTTCCTGGGCATATATAGATCTATGGCCCAGATTTACTTTGGGACTTCGGGGTATTCACCCTCTGTGCAACGAATATGCTCAATTCGTCGGATTCGCGAAACCCGAAGGGCTCGAAGGGTTAACGTTTGTGTTCCTTATCCAAATCCAATGATTGTGAAGAACTTCAGCTCCTCCCGAACTAATCTCATCCATTCATCTTTCAAACGAAAGGATCTCTCCTTTAGGGGCTCGAAACTCACTATTCTACCAAAGTTTTGTCAACTCTTTAAATACTTAAGTATTTTGCACTAATTATCGTGAACTTAATGCTTAGAGAAATCCTTCGTGCACCTCTTACGCTCATCTATCAACTCTAGAACTTAAGGGGGGTTCTCAATCTCTGCCCGCCTCGCAGAGGCTCTGTGCACACATGCACTACCTCTCCTGAGCTTGACTGACCCCTTCCTTCAGAACAACTGGTAGTATCGGCATGCACATGTGAGGTTATGCCCAAAGTCAACAATTCACAGTTCATTTATTTTAACTTGAGCCACCACAGGGCTCAGTCATTTACGTGTATAGGCCAAAGAATTTCTTAAATACACAATTAGGCAGAATTGAAGGGATACAGTATAGCCATTAAGCAAACATGTCCATCCCTGCAACATTCATAGAATATCCAACCTTAATTCATAGTTACCACTTAAACACACAGGATATAAGATTACTTATCTATTACAGGTGGTGGCCAACTAACTGACTGTGGGTTTTCGTCCTTCCACCCAGCCATAGGCTCAGAGGCAATCATTCTTAGCACTTTGGCCACCCCCATGCCAAGCGATTATATCACCAGGAAATTTATGTCAATTGTCATCGATCCTTTCTCTTTCACATCTTCTGTGAGGTTTATCAGATGCTTCCTCAGCATCAATCTCGCAGACTTCTTCTTAGGTCCTGTTCTCTGCATACTCTCAGAGATCTCCCTCTCTGTCACAGCCTCGACGAGGTTTATCATATGTTTTCTCCACATCAAGCTCATGGCCTTCGATTTGTTCTCTACTACTCATGTTCCTCGCATTCTCTACTCTTCTCTTCATATCCTCTTGCGTGTGTTGCACGCACATTCCTCCTATTCGGTTCCTTCTGTCAGAAAGAAACCCCGGGTCCGTTCTGGGTCCACAGGAACCTGTGGTACTTCTGGCTAACCTTCTGCAACTATACCATGCTTCCATTCATGGGGGTGGTTGAGGGTTCAACCACCTGTCTTTTTCTTATTAATTGTTCTCTTATCGTTCTCACATTCTTTCCTCTAGTGATGTCATGGCTAGTACTTTCAAGGCTTCACCCCCACAGTCATTTATTGGCAATTAAACAATGATACATTTACAATGTTCCTATGCCAAAGCATGGAAATCCTAATTAATGATTAATTACAAGTTGGAGGAAACAGGGGTGTTACACTTTTCAACAAACTCCAACTCATTGTAGGTCAAACTCTTTCTTGTATCAAGGTATCCTTGAATTTTATCCAAGAAATTTGTGGTTTTTGTCTTGAGAAGCGTGACATTCTTGTTAGTTTCAATGTTGTTTCCCTTTTCACAAAAAAATCTATCAAAGAATCCCTTATTGTTGTCTCCAACCGTGTCAACCCTAATCTTATCAATCTTATTATAATTTGTTTAAAATCCACTTTTTCAGTTTCCAAGGAAATTTCAATTAGCAAATTGAAGGTACAACCATCAAGTCCGCCTTGCCATGGCTAACCTTTTTATGGAAGATTTGAAGGAATGTTCCCTTAAGAATTTCCACTTAAAAACCAAATGTTGGAAATGTTACATGGATAATACCTTCATCTAGTCTCATGGTCAAGATTCCTTGAATATTTTTCTTGACCACTTGAACAATGTTTCCAAATACAGACACTAATTTACCATGGAAATTCAAAAAACGTTTTCCTTCCTTTTTTTGGATGTCCTCATTACCATTGAACCCAATGGTTCCCTCTCTCACTAAGTTTAAAAAAAGAAAACTCACATCAATAGGTATTTACATGCTAGCTCCCACCACGATCCTCCCGAAGCTCTAATATCCTTGATCGCATCTCAAAACATAAAAAGTTTAATCATGAAACTTCCCACCTTAGATAAGTTCTTTGAAACAATCACTCATCCTTTTAAATTAACAAGGCTTTCCATAAATCAACCTTCCTAAGACCCCTTCCTGGAACCTTTGATCTTCAATTTCCCACTTTGTCCTTTGTTATATCCAATGTACTAAAAACAAGATCTCAAATATTTTCAATAGAAAGAATATTTGTATGATGTTTAAACCTTGTAACATCCTTACGAACTCGTTCAATTATTTCAAAGACATTATTGATCCTCTCAAACACCAAGACATGTATGAGATTGTGTGTTCTTTTGGGAAGTCATACATTGGCCAAACTTGTAGATCAATCCAAACTTGTTTTAAGAACACATAGCTCACACTAATCATAACCATATGTCCAAATCTATCGTCGTCAAACATTCACACATGACCAAACACCACATGTTTCCACAAGATCAAAGTTTTAGCTAGAACCCATCATTATACTACTTACCTAATTAGAGAAGATATCGAGATCAAGAACTCTAATAATTTTAACAAAGAAAATGGCCTTAAACTTAGCTAATCTTGGACCTCAATCATTTCCCTCTTTTATTTAATTTGTTTTTTAATGTCCTCCTTCCTTTTATCTTCCCTATGTTTCTTATTAAATTTTACTCTTCCCAAAAGTTATTTCTATTTTTATATATTATTTAACCATTGCCTCATCCCTCTAACGTTATTGCATCTAACTTTGTCAAACCTATTCTTTCGAATAACTTTTTAAAAAACTTGTTTATATTCTTTTACATTTGTTCTCTCTTCCTATAACATGTATAGGCATACCCAAATCACGTATGGAGAGATATACTATTTAAAAGATGATATTGAAAATTATTACATCAATTGTTAATATGTTAATGTTAATTAATTTTTTTTGTTTGTTAGCATGTATGTTACCTGCGAGACTAGCGTATGGTCTAAAAAACAATGACCTAGGGGCATCTAAGCTGTCAAAATCACTAAGGGATCACACCTGACATGGATCACACCAACCCTTAACATAGCTAGATTTGACAATATGTAATTATTAATATTTAATTTTTAAAAGGGAGAATGTATAATTTTGAATATATTTTATTTAAATATTTTTAATGATAAAATTAAGTAATATATTTTAATGCATATGTTAGGTAATGTGTATTTATAATTTTAAAATAATAATTTTATTCAACTAGATAATATTATCTGGGAATTTTTAAGATTATATTTTGTCCATATATTAATTTCCATACTATTAAAAAAAAACACTTTTTTTAATAATTAATCCAAATTTTATAAGATAAAATCATTTTACTTAAAAAAAATAGTCAAAAATTAATATAAATTATATAAAATATTTATAAATTGAAATATTTTTACAAAATTATTGTCAAACATTATAATTGGCATTTTAAGAATTAATAAAATTTACCCAAGTTTTTACACATTAAAATGAGTATGGATCCTTATAATTTTTGTTAGGAAAAATAAGAATACTATCAAAATAGTATAGTTTTATGCTAAATATTGAAAATTGAGATTTCTACAAATAGATTGGATGAATTAATGTTAATTAAAAGATTGGTGAGAGACCTTGTCAACTAACTCAACAAATTAAGAGAAAAATCTCAACAAGATCCTAAAAACTAACAACCAAGTACAAATTCTTTCACATGTTCATTTTTTAATAAAGTAAATGAGATAGATGTCAAGTGTGGTTTTCTAGATAATCATATAGATCGAAAACTACACTTTTGTAATAATGTCATATCCAACAATTATAATAATAAACCAATATATGATAATCAGTAAACTGAACAAGAGTTGCAATGATAGTGGTTTACTTTTTACTAAAACTATTATTTTAACTACACAATGTGGTATGAATTATTTTATTTAATATATAGTATTTTTTATAATACAAAATTCTATATGGAGAGGCACATTCCTTTTCTCATATGGGAAAGCCCAAATCTTCAAGAGTAAAGGAAAAGTTAGGGTTTTGACCCGATTCTCCATAATCAAAGCCAAGAGAGTCGCGAGCCCATGTGATGGCTCAGGAAACGAAGGACCTCACCGATCCCTAAAAGAGATAGTGAAGAGGACACTAAGGTGATAACTTTTGGGAAAGGCATCCCTCCCTACTTCAAAGCACTTTACAAGTACATGCATTTGTCCTTCAAGCGCACTCACTCAAAGGAAGCCTACAAGGAGGGAGGTGGCTATGTTAGATGAGGAGGTCTGGTTGGAAGACAAAGGAAAAATGGTGGAAGGCATTCACCACCTAATTTACATTTGGATGATCCTATGAACACACATGGCAAGGGCACCCTCTTCAAGAACACTTTGGACATGATGTGGCACATCTAATCCTTTGTGGCATCTTGTCTGGATATAGAGAAGAAGTTCCTAGAGTCAATGACAAATCTTTTGTCTTACTTGTGGATGACACTCACTCTTTCCAAGGAGCTCTCTAAGTTGAACGAGCTCACTCGAGTCAAAGCTCTCCTAGTTTAATGGTTGTATGACAAAAGATGACAATGAAAGACAAGAGAGCAATAAGGTGGTGTGCATACTCCCATTTTATATACTAACTAGTATTATAGTTTATTATGACAAGCTTGGTTTTATGATAAGGATGCTAATGTCAATGCAATCTCTAATGGTTCCTCTATATATAGTTTTAATGTCACACTGTAATTTTGTTTGGGTCATAGCTATGTTTTAGTTTTGCATCCTTGTAGTCATATAGGTTGATGATTTCCCGATCATTCTCATGCTCTATCATCTCAAACATTTTGTACATTGTTGTATTGTACCCATTTAATATATTAAAAAAAAATCACAACATATATATATATAAGCTCTAACTATAAAAATGATGCACCAAGAGAAGTGAAGTGCATTCAACAACTCAATATTGAAGATAGTGAAATGTTCATTCCATTTGTCTATTTGTAACGCTAAAATCAACATATAAGGGGAGTATAATGTTTTATACAAAACTGAAAATAAAGTAAAATAAATTTATTGTCAAATAAATAATAATCATTCCATTGAAAAAAAATGAATCTAAATCAATTTTTTATACAAAGCATATATTGAGCATATACAATAATATAAGCACACCAGCATCCATCTTAACTGGAGATCTTTTAAGTACAACGAGATTTGTATCTCATTTGTTTTTATCCCTCTCGATTTTTAATATATCTGAAGTTAAGATGGATCTGTGCTTGTAAATAAAACAATCATAGATTGTAAATAAAATCATTAGCTCCATCCGAATATGTATGTATACATGTTCACAAACTTACTAGTATAGACTCATGGAAAAATGTTATTCACTCGAGTCTATAATATGTATGTATACATATTCACAAACTTACTAGTATATACCCATGGAAAAATGTTATTCAATGTTTCTGATAACTTTCTCATCACTTTGTCCTTCACTTTGCAGTCAAATAAGATTATTGATATGCTCCTTATTGTTCACAATCAAATAAGATTTTTTATATTATCCTTAAAAAATTATTAAGGTAAAATCATTTTCAAAACCCAAACAATATTAGTCAATTAAAGGCCCTTTTCCACTCTAATCTGTCCGAATAAATTTGGTTTACATTTTTCGGAATGTTCAAAATAAAATGTCAATTGCCTCCTGTAACTAAAGTAGGTGCGAGGAAAAGATGTTACCTCCTCACCCAGGTTCAAATCGCACTTTGTGACATGTTTCTTCTTATTGAATTGATTGTTGATGAGTTATATTAATATGTGATTTATTCATGAGTTGTTAACCTAACATTGTGCGTTGAAGAATTTAAGATTTACCCTAAATAACATCCTTAAAAAGGAAATAAGGTTCAGACTATCAAGCAGTCCATTCAACGATTAAAATTTCTCATTCAAATGGTTTTGAAAAATACCATTATAAAGACACAACATAAATGGTTTTGAAAATTACCATTATAAAGACACAACATCAATGATTAACGAGCCATACAACACAATTTCTCAAGTTTTTCAAATGGTTTTGAAAACTACCATTATAAAGACACTAGTTATTTCTCAAATTTATTTCAGAATGGTTTGAAGCCCTGCAATGCCGATATATAAGTCTTCAAATACTGTAACCGCACTTATCAAGAATGTTCTCACCCGAGTGTGTGCTCACCTCTTATATGAAGTTTCCCCCCTATGTTCCGAGATGGAATATTGGATCTTTCAAAATCAAAATATAAAGTTATCCTCTAAGTTTTAAAGCATGGCCTATGGGAGCTTTACGAGAAAGAACTCGGTCTCCTCATTGATCTTTTCTCTTGCTGCACATAATATGATTTAGAAACACTTTCCCCATTGCCACACTCAACATCTAGAAGTTGAATATTCCCAAGATAGGGATGATGTTGGCGTAAGACGTCCATGTTAGCAACAAGCTTAGGGGGGTCAATATAGCAAAAAAATTATGGCCAGCAGTGAAGGTGGTTGGCAGAAGAACTTATGAACTGCACACTAAAGAGGGAGCAACTACAATACAGCTGAAGTGTCCATATAAATTTTGCCCGTTAATTAGTGACAAAGTTGAGTTACATTCCAGTAATTGAGGATTCTAAGAATCGCTGGTGCCATTTCCGAACAATGGAAAGGTACCCAGACAGAAACAGACATTTTTTAAATAATCTTCCACTGGTTGCACAACTGAGAAGCAAGACAGGTTGAATATTGATATTATAAATAAAACGAAAAAGACACGATGATACAGTATTTCAGTTATTTCAACTGATTTCTTATGGCTTCTATGACTGACGGAAGATTTCTAAAAGGTTTGAAATATATCCATAAATAATGAACCGATAAAAGATCTTTTAGCAGTTATGAGCATGTCCGAGGCATCGGTAACTTGTAATTTTAGTATTATTACTTTTTCGTCGTTTATAAATAATTATAAACGGTATGCTAGTTTTTGAAAAGTTTAGAAAGAAATGGATATTTGCTTCCTATGTAACTGAAAGTAACCTGCTGCTACTAAAAAGATTCACCCTTGCATAAAGAACATTGCCACACAAATCGCAGAAACTTGTAACATCCAAAAAGTTGTACCTTCAAATAAAAGAAGCTTCCATCTGTAAAGCAATTTTGTTCCACGACCAAAATAAAAAGTGATTCTGAATTTAATTACGTCATGATAAACCTGGTTCTCTTCATCCACCTAGGAGGTGGAGAATTCCACAGACACAACACTAAGAAGGGGAAGGGAAAGGGAGGTACAGTTTTGACATCAAAACACAAAGCCAACAAGGTGTGTGTGTGTGCATATATATATATATATGGGCACAGCTCAGACTTTCTAGAAAAACATTTAAGGGGTGAGGAGAAAGATCCTGGTCAACTATGTAGGTTGCACCTGTTAATCTTTACCAATAGATCAAAACCATGTCATCAAAGAAAACATATTCAGACTAATCTAAGAAAGATATAAAAGAACCAAAGATAACCTAGTTTCCAACAACTTAATCTCCTTACTCTGAAGACAGAAAAGAAACAAACTTCAATTATTTTGTTCAATTTCAACGCCTGTGTCTCCAAAGGGTGGGTAAATCACAACTTACCAGAGAAGCATATTGAACTTCGCAATAACAGTGAACAAACAAAGAACGATGCAATAAATTTAAAAATCTGGTACTTGATTTAAGTGATTTCGAGGAAATTGAGATCATACATTTCAAAAGGGAAATATTAACATCCTGAACATTCCAAATTCCCATCAGATACTTGATATTTCTTGCAACTTATCCTATCTTGCACTGGAAAAATTTACTTACACCTTTGCTTTTACAACTCCATGGATACAGCATGGTTGCATCATCCAATTAGAGCTCTGATGTTTCACTTAAGCTATCAAAGCTTACTAGACATCATCATTGCAATTATATACCTCACCTTGCAACTTCATAAAGTTTAGTCATAGTGATTATGATATAACCAAATCATTTTGCCTACATATCTTACACAGGCATCCCACATTATAGCATTAAGGCTACTATGAGTAACCTTTTGCACCTACTTGGGGATAACAAAAGTTGGACAAAAATTGCCTACGTAGCTATACAACTGTTTATTCCATATCGATCTTGAAATGTATTGGTGACTTTCCTCTATGCAAATCCAAAACCTTCTGCAATATGTCCTTCAGTAATAGCATGAAGACGAGAATGCATAACCTCAAAGCAAGGGTAAGGTGGAAGAACAAGCTGATAAAAGCAAGTATGTGCAGTGGGCAGCCAACTCAAGTCTGTATAGGCTCTGTGTATGTGAAACTTAGAAGAAAGCCCAGAAAATCCCTCCGCAGGCAGGTGGGTCACAGATGTTGAAAAGAAAAGAAGCTTTCTCCGTTGCTCCATTGTCATACCCTCAACTACCTGTATCAAGCAAGTATATCACATGTCAAAAATGAGAAATTCGATAACAAATAAAGAAAATTAAGTCAATATTTATGTCAAGCTAAGCCACCATCCTATTTTCATTGTTGAATACAAACTAATATTTATCAGCAGGTAGAACCTCATTTAGAAAATAAAAGACACCATTTCAGAACAATCTCAACCATATTTCATTATTCGGTTTGCTAAAACACAGAAGACAGAAAATACAAGGATAATATTAATCACCACAGGCCCTAACCTGGCTCTTAGTTGTAAATTCCACTCTATGTTTTGTACATGTAGTTATATTTTTGTTTTCAGCACAAACTTGTATGAATATGATTCTATCTCTTCATAGCACTATTGTCCAATTACTACATCCTGTCCTGCACTGCTTTGCCATAAGAATTGACCGTTATTTTCTCCTCAGTCCCCTTCTGTCAAGATTCCAACACTTTATTCGGTCCTATGTACATGTCATCTAGCCAACTGGTCTGGAGTGCAAACATCACTATATCTCTGAATCCTAGAGTTGCCCTGCACATGTTGTCCTTGAAATGAAATATTCTGAGACTAAGTCGGCTCAGAAAAATCCAACATAACTGATGCTTCTATAGAAACTTTCCAAAAACACTGATTGCATGCTCCCAAACCTTTTGGAAATTGTGCAAAACAAGATTGACTTTAGGTTTTGCCTGAACAAAGTTTAAAACTTTAATCCCAAACAACACAAAGTATAGTTTTTTGTAATGTAAGGTTCAAGAGTAACTCAAACAATTAGATAAGATAACTTTATTAATGTCTAACAAATGACCTAAAAGACTAGGTCAATGGGACTAGGAAGTACAATCAGTGATACTTAGCTATAGGAATTCCCTAGGCTACTCTCAATGCATAAAGATGAAGTACATGAAATAGGTAAAACAACAAAGAAAGAAAGGAATGAAAAAAGTGGAAGAAAGATCTTCTAGATGTCCATAAAATGATGAGGTAGAGGGTGAAGAGGAGGAATATATGCAGCCGCATTTGTCATTAAGAGTGCAATAATACATTAACTAATGATGTCATATGGAGTGTGTTTAATGTTGAGAGGGCTTGGCTAGGTAACCCTGGGAGGAGCATAGGTGCCACAAGGAAAGACTCTCCTAATACTCAAGGCCCAAGGATAAAACGTAGTGATATGGGCCTAGCATGGATTGGATTGTTGATATGATCCAGGTTGAGAACATGTACTCCTTTGTTTCTCATGGGGATGACTCGAACCACCCCAAAGGAAGAAGTTGTCCATGGTCCCGCCAATTTGATACTTCTTGTGCCATGCACTAGATAATCTGCATGTTGCTTACTTCCACTAAGAATTGAGGTAGGTTGGAAAAAAGAGGTAATCAATCAGACAAGGAGGGACAAAGGAAATCTGCAAGGTCTATTGTCTAAGACTCACCACCTCACACATGTAAGGAGCCGAACACCTCTAGTTAGGGTATTAGATGAAAGTGGAGAGGGGCCTCCCCCCTTGAGTCATGGGACACACAGTGATATCTCCCTAAAATCTCGTAATAGATGGGGTGCTTAAAGATGAAATGTTCCTCCAACCCCACCTCTTGCAAATGGCATGTAACACGTATCCTCCTCTATCATGGGACACAATGATCAAACTCAAGTCAATGTTGATGAGAGAGTATCTTGAACTATCCAAGAGGGAACCTGAGGCCATGAGACCAATGATGTCAAGTATTCTTGAGTTGAACAATAAGAGCATCCCTCACTTGCAAAAAATGGTCCAAGTAGAAAGCCATCTTAGGGCCAAGAGCCTAGGAAAGGGAAATCAAAATAACCCATATGTATTGTTGATAGATGTCCTCCCTAACTCCCTTGTTGATCCCTTGAACGAGAGGATGGAAGTGGCCAAGAGAATCCAATGAATAGTTGAAAGGGAGGAGATGCTTCATAGATGTGCCAATACATTGAAGACATGAGGAGGCCTGACAGTACCAAACTTGTCTCCATCCTAAGGGGGTAGAGGCAATCTCCATCGAACAACAAAGGGCCAAGTGAGAGTATCTCCCATGCCTTGTCACTAATTCTACCATGGTGTAAACCCTATGAAGAAAGAAACCAATCTGAAAATGCTCTCAACATGCATGGGATGGGCGTTGTTACCCCCTTGAAAATGCATGGCTTATTTCACATTTTCATGGGCATCTTTTCTCACCAAGACAACAAAAGATCCTTGGAGAGCAAAGGTAATTACAAGTTGCAGAAGAAATTTGGAGGTTATGCACCTTGTTCTATCTTGCCAGAACACCGCGTCATTTGGGGCAAGGGAAAAAGTGTGGAGGACTATTGATGGCTTGATGGAGACATATTTCACCATGAGGCTCCACTAGGGCACACTTGACACATTTGAGGCATGGTTACATGGCTTACATTACCTTTGTTGCATCATTAATGGAAATCCTTGTTCCTAGGTTGAAGCCAAGACCCAAGATCACATGGATAAAGGAAGAAAACCCTAGAAGATGAATGCCCTTCTTCAAGAGGTGTCCAAGGCATGATTTAAAGTGAGGTGAGGGTCAACCATCCAACATAACCCAAGGAGAAAACAACCTACCTTAGAGGAGGCCCAAAGCATGACAAGTATCAAGGAAAGAAGCTAAAGGAGGAACGCCTTGCTTGGAATGGTGCCATGTGGTGCTAGAAGCATTTATATGGCTAAAAGAGGTCCCTTGCGTAGAAATTTTGTGATATGCCACTTTCAAAAATTTCACCTGAATCTTGAGGTCTCTCGAATCTATTCCCAGTGAACTTTCAACCTTAGTCATATTTCACTTCTCTTCAACCCAATTTCACACAGCGACAAAAGAATAAATACCATATAAGTGTACTTCAATACCACAATGCTACAACCCTTAGGGCGCACTTTTCCAAACATATAACAAATTTGAATTTTTTTATTACAACGGATTATAACAGTAGTAACTTTGCTCCTTTATCTTCAAGATATGTGTTAAATCACTTAACCAATTCAATTACATGTTATGTCAAATTAGCGTGAACAACAAGTGTTAGAATCTATCCAATCAAGAAGGTAACATAAGTTGAAAATAAAATCTCCAAGTACACAACATCTGGATTGCTATATATATATAAGAGATGAAGTACAACTACAAGTATATACCACAACTTTATTACAATGTTGGTACTAGTCAAACTCTCCAAACCATAGCTAGGAAAACCATAGGAAAACTCTAGCCACCAACTCCTCCTAGCTAGGAATCACTCTTAACCAAAGCTAGTCACTCCACCAAAGATCCTCGACAAACTAACATCACCACCGTCAAGTCCTCCTTGGCACCTACACATGCATCCCACCAATGTACAAGACGCCTCCTTCTCTTCTCCACAAGAAGCATAACAAATATCACTAGGGTTTCCAAATGCCACAAAACCCTATTCTTCTCTCACAAGAGCTACAAGATAAAATGTTATCTTGCCCCTCTAGGATTTGTCACAAACCCTAGTCTTCTTTGTCTCTTTAAGGTGAAACCCTAACCTAGTCTTCCCTTGAAATTCCTCCCAAAACCCCTAGCACCTAAGACAAAGAGACCAAATACACATGAAGAAGATTACAAGAAGACAAGTTCACCCTAGTCTCACATCTCTAACTCAAGCATGTGAGTACAAGAGTGAAGAAGTACAAAGTATGATCGAATGACTCTCTCTTCCCTCTATTTATATGAGAGGTGAGGGAGGCCTACAATACAATGTGGGCCTTGTCCACTACAAGAAATCTAACTCTACACAAGATAGGCCCACGTGTGGAATGCTCCATCTCTAAGTGATGCATCTCAAGCTTCAAGGCATGCACGTCCAACAAGCAAGGCTACAAGGCTAAACACTCCTCCAATAGCTTCCAAAGCTCTAACGCACCTCCTAAGCCATGTGTACCTCTAGGTCCACCCTGCCTACATGATCACTCCTCAACCAAGCATCCTCAAGTCAAGTACAAGCCTTAATTTCAAGGAATGACGAACAAGTTTGTTCAAATTTGTCCATTAAATTCGGTAGAATGGAAGGAATCTCATTTCCATTAATATTACAATTAAATTTGTATGTAAATTCATTGTTTTTAAGAGGAATTTGTGGAGATTCATTTATTTCTGGAATTAAAGGAAAGCATTATGCAGATATTCAGATTTATTGTTACCTTCTGAGGTTCAAAGGTTCTCTGCAATCGAAATGGTTGCCATCAAAATGTTCACAGGTATGGCTTGCCAAAATTGGAAGGGTAATTGGAAATCATGCATTCTAGATTTGAACAGTGGATGAAATCCCTTTGTATTTGTTGGCCAAACTCTGCCTTGAGTCGCCCATTCACGTGGAGGCGAATACCCTACCCACATGTCCGTGTACAAATTATATATATCTACCACCCAATGTGTATTATATTAGTATATAATAGATTTCATATAGGTATAGGATACAAAATAAATCGTGTTTGGATTATATTATTTATAATATTAATTTATACAATTGGTTTAGGTTATAAATTAATATCAATTAGTAATATGGTTAGGTTATAAATTTATTTATGTTAAAAAAATAGTTTATGTATGTGTTATTTTTATAATTTATAGGGTTATATTAGTAAAATTATATAAATTAAAAAATATATTTATTTAAGTCGTATATATATATATATATATATATATATATAATGATTATTTTATCACATAACTATCAAGGGTTGGCCAACCCTGCGAAAAGATTGGTCATTCATAGATTAGTAAGATGTACACAACCCCAACATTATGATCCTCCAGGAGACCATGCTGCTGGGCGAAAATGCGTCGAAATTGCTCTTGCCTCCCTCTCTGACTGGGACTTTTTGGCTTTAGATGCCTCTGGCAAAGAGAGAGGAATATTAACTGGTTGGCGCAAACAATCCCTTCAGCTTCTGAATTCTTCGGCTTTTCCCTTAGGGTTGGGCACTTTGTACTGATCGGTGGAGTGCAACCTCCTCTTTCTTTGTTTGAATATCTATGGCCCATACACAGACAGAGAAGATTTCTGGAGGAAGTTGTTCCACTCCACTCTCATCTTGTTGAGGAATGTTATCATCAGGGGTGATCTGAATTTCACTCTCAAAACAAGTGAAATTTGGGGACCCACGACTCAAGTGGATCCACTTTCCGATTTCCTCATCAAAGGTCTGGAAGAGGCTAAGTTGTTGGTCATCCAGCCCACAAAATATGCCCCCACCTGGAGAAACATGTGCACGGGACAGGAAAGAATGTAAAAAAGGCTAGATCGTTTTCTGCTTTTAGAGGACATCATCCATGGAAATCTGTGTTTTCTCCATTGGATCTCTTCTGGGGGGACATTGGATCATAATCTGATTATTCTAGAGCTCTCCTCTAACATCGAAAGCCTCCCAGTCCTTTAAATTCAACCCCAGCTGGCTAGACGACCCATCTTATGTTTATCTGATTCATGATTCCTAGACCCCTTTCAATCCCGAGAGGCCTGAATCCCCCCTCTTCAGTTCTTGGCAAATTTGAAAAAAGTAAAGTAAGTCACAATTATCTGGAAAAGGGAAAAGAAGAAGCAAGATAATCAAACCCTTCTGAACATTGAGAAATAACTAGGAGAGTGGCAAGAATTGGAGATGATTTCCCCTTTCTCAGAGGATCAAAAGCAACTCCTCAAACATCTGGAACAGGAAAAAAAACAAAATCCTTCTCAACAAGGAAAAGGAATGGCAGCTAAAAAGCAGATCACTTTGGCTTCAGTCAGGGGATGAAAATACAAAAATCTTCCACCATTGTGCAAATGGTCGGAAAGCAAAAGACAGTATTTGGGCTATTCATCGCAGGGATGGAATATATGCCACCTCCTTTGTAAATATTGCCACTGAAGACATCTCTCACTTCAACTCCCTTTTTAAACCAGAACAAAGGGCCACCATTGACACAATACTTCAAGTTATCAGTCTTTTCCCCAGCTTCAGTGACCAAGAAGGGAATGAAAACTTGATGGCAGAGGTAACCAAAGAAGAACTCTTAAGAGTTTTGCACAGTTTCCAAAAGGACAAGAGCCCTGGGCCCAATGGCATCCCTGCGGATTTCTATACAAGATTTTTTGATATCTTAGGAGAGGACCTACTAAAGACAATTGAGTATTTTGAATCCTCGGGCCAGATTCTAGCCCCCTTCAATGCAACCTTTATCACTCTAATCCTAAAATCGGACAATCCTCTCTCCTTTGAGCAGTTTCTGCCTATCTCTCTCTGCAATGGAGTATACAAAATCATATCCAAGCTCAATGCCCTCAGATTAAAAGACATCCTCTCGGAAAACATCACTGTAGAACAATTTGATTTCCTACAAGGAAGACAAATCCACCAAGCGATAGGTCTTGCCCAAGAAGGGCTTCACTCCATCCATTCTGGCAAGCAAAGGGCGATCACCTTCAAAGTGGATCTTGCAAAGGCTTTTGACAGAGTTAGCTAGTTATATATCAGGGGACTTCTCATTCATCTAGGCTTCTGCCACAACTTTGTCACCTGGGTGCTCAACTGCATCGTCAACACCTCCTTTGGGATTCTCATTAATGGCTCTACCTCCCCTTTCTTTGAGGCTGAGCATGGCCTAAGACAAGGTTGTCCGCTCTCAGCTCTACTTTTTCTTATGGTAGCAGAGAGCTTCATTGGGTTGATTTCAAAGACGGTTGCTACAGGGAGATTTAAAGATATACACATAAATGCCAATTGCACTCTACCACGTCTTTTGTTCGTTGATGACATCCTAATTTTCTGTGAAGGAAAACTCCACTTTGTTGAGCAGTTAAAACTCATGCTACACTCCTTCTGTCTAGCAACGGGGATGCAAATAACTATCAAAAAATCCACTCTCATTTCCTAGGGTTTAAAGTTTAAACAATCGGGAAAACAGACATCTTTCAAATTTAATGGGGATACAAGTAAAAAATCCCTCAGAAGGATTGAAGTATCTGGGCTTCCATCTGAAAGCTAACGGCTATCAAAAAAGAGACTGGAATTGGTTACTTGCAAAAGTTGAAAAACACATCCTCTCTTGGTGCAACAGGTGGCTCTCCCGAGCTGGTAGGCTTGTGCTGATAAAATCTATCATTGAAGCAATTATTGTTTACTGGACTTCCCTTGCATGGATTCCCAAAGGAATCCTCAGCAAGCTCAACAAAATGGCCTTCCGTTTTCTCTGGGTATGAAAGGAGGACTCCAGATCCTTGGTTATGGCCTCTTGGAAAAGCCTAGCTCGTCCAAAGGCACAAGGAGGTTGGGGCCTCAAAAATATTTTTCTCTTTGCAAAAGCCTTTGCAACCAAAAACGCTTGGAGCCTAATTGACATCCAGGGTTTATGGCATCAAATTTACAAAGGGAAATACTTCCCATCAGACTCCCTCCAAGTTTGGATCTGCAAGCTACACAAATCTTCCAAACATGGCTCTATTGTATGGAAGGCCATAGTTCATTCTTTTCCCCTTATAGGAAATTGGCTCATTTGGAAAGTGGGAAATGGTGAAAATGTCATGATAGGCAGGGACCCTTGGGTGGGTTCTAACAATAACCACCTCCTCCTAGAGCAAGTAAACACCACTCTCAATCAAAGTGGCTTCCTCTATATAAATCGGATATCTCTCAGGGACCACTACACTGGACACACCCGTTAGCCCAATTAGCAGGAGGTTGGGCTTGACGAACCTCGGGCTCTTTCTTGGACCGCTTATATAAATTCACTCAAAATCTCTCTAGTTCGTCCCTTTGATCAGGGGGATCAGCTCATCTGTCTTTCAGTCCAAAAGGCTCATACTCTCCTTGGTATGGATATGTAGCTCTAGCACAGGATATGTACCCAAAACCCCCACCATGGTTGGGGAAAACTAAAACATCTGGAAGCTTAACTGCTTATATAAATTCACTCAAAAGCTCTCTAGTTCGTCTCTCTAATCAAGGGGATCAGCTCATCTGTCTTTCAGTCCAAAAGGCTCATACTCTCCTTGGTATGGATATGTAGCTCTAGCACAGGATATGTACCCAAAACCCCCACCATGGTTGGGGAAAACCAAACCATCTAGAAGCTTAACTGTCCTACAAAAGCCAAACTTTTTATTTGTCTTGTTTTAAAAAATAAGCCACCTACTTGGGAGAATATCTGCAAAAGAAGCTTCTCAGGCCCCAACAGATGCGCCCTTTGCAAATCTGAAGAAGAATCCAGCTCACATCTCGCTTTCCTGTGCTTTTTCTTCGGCAGTATGAAATAAGCTCAAACTATCTTTGGGATTTACCACAATCTAGAGGGGTGCCACCATATCAAAGGCCCTAAAATCTTGGCTTGAGGACCCCAACAACATAAAATTCAGAGCTCTCCCTCTAATTGTTCTTTGGGGAATTTGGTTGGCAAGAAACCATGCCATCTTTGATGACCGGGAGCCCTCTTCACAGGTCAGTGCTATGAACGATCAAATAATCTTGGAAGCCTCCCCCCAGCAAAAGCCTCCCTCTTCCCACAACCTGTTGATATTATGGTAGTTGCGAGAGGCATTAACCTCCACGTGTAACCCTGACAAGAATATAATATTCTGGGAAGCAAGAAGAAACCCTAAAGCATTGGACATAACCCTAGAAGACAAGTCGACTAAAACAAATGTTTAATATTGAGTTTTTAGCCTCCAGAATGAGAAGTCGGCCCAGACAGCTAAGGAGAAGCAGTATAAATACAGGACACCAGAGCTCATTTGACACACACAGCTCGCAACTGCAAAAATGTAAGAGTGTGCACTACAGAAACTGAGTAAGTGCGCAAGTCCGGAGAGTAGTTGCAGTTGCAGCTATTGCAACCTGTATTCTCGGTTTATGCTTGGACTTTCTATTGGTTATGGTTTGGAATTTCTGCCTTGTGTGCTAGCTCTGGAGAAAGGTACTCTACATTGATTGGCTATTAGTCCTAGGGTTTGCTTCCAGAATTATTCTCTATCAATGTTAAGGTGCTCGGGGGTGGCTTCGGCCTATGGTTGGGTGACAATATTGTTATATTGTCTATGGTTAAACGAGCACACCTATTATTTCTAACAGGTTATGGGCCCACACTATCTTCGAACAGTCTAACCGCTGGAAGATAGATTGGGAGGATTTTGCTCAGTTATAGTTGTAGTTGCAGTCAGTTTTTGCTGCAGCAACGAAACCCTAACCCTCTTGTTGAGGCACCTTAAGTGAAGAGATTGACCTAATTTCTAGATAGCCTAGTGCACCCTAGCCTAGCGCAGCTCCTAGTACTCTCAGCAAGCTAAGACGTCAAGTTTGACTTTTTGGTCAAAGTCAAAGCAGTCATGACTTACTCTATGAAGTCAAAAAACAAGTTAGAAGGGGCTTCTAATTTCAGAGCATGGAAGACAAGGATTGATCTCATCCTTGCCAAGAATAAAGTGTTGGATATCGTGAAAGGAAAGATCGTGGAACCACAGTTTGAAGAAGGAAAAGAGAAGGAACCTCAGAACATTGCAGTTACGGAGAAGTTCAAAGACAATGACATCAATGCCATGAGTATCATAGTGGACTCTGTAAAAGACCACTTGATACCCTACATCTCTCATCTTGACTCATCTAAGAAGATGTACGATGCCCTAACTAACCTCTTCTCAGTCAGAAACATTGGACAAGTAACGAGTCTGAAGAATGAGCTCTGTGACATGAAAATGAATGATGATGATAGCATAACATCATACCTTGTGAGAATCTCTCAGTTAAGAGATCAACTACAAGCTATTGAAGAAATCATTTCAGAGAAGGAACTGGTAAATATAGTACTCAATGGTCTTCCCAAGACATGGGATGCATTTGCCGCAAGCATGAACACAAGAAAGGAGTATCCCACATTTGAAGAACTTTGGACTTGTTGTACACAAGAAGAATCAAGGATTAACGCAAAAGAGAAATCCCAAAAGAAATACGATGATCAAGCTTTTACAGCAAAGTTCAAGAATTTCAGGAATAAGAAGAAGTTTGGCTCAAGGAAGAAACCAAATCAAGAAAAGGATATGTCAAAGATACAATGCTTCAACTGTCGAAAATATGGTCACTACAGGAATCATTGTCCTGAGTTAAAGAAAAGGAAGGAAACAGACGAAGCAACAATTGCCGAAGAAAGGGAACCCTCAAAGAAAGTCAAGCAGGATAAAACAGACTTCTTCTTCTAAGACAAGGTAACAATATTCTTCATAGTTCTTGTACATACCATGTTTACATAGTTTTTGTACATATCTTGCATATCTATTTCTTAGAAGATAAGATGTTCAAGTGAAACAATACCTATGGAAGAATAACAATATAAGGATTGCTATCACGATGACTACAAGTCAAGCAATACACATGAAAAGATGAAGTACATTGACAATCCTTGGTAACAATTCCTGTGGAAGCTATTGCATAAGTAACAACTACAAGATAAGCCGAAATCAGAATCAAACTTGAAGAAACCTAGAAGAAGTAAAAACAAAAAGAAGTCGGCAATCAAGAGGAAATTAGAAAAAGACTTTTGACACTTTGCAGAAGGCAATAAGGATGCAGACGGAAGCGTGGACTCTCTTAGATGGAGGGAGTTCATTATATAATTCCAAAAGAAGAGCATGCATTCATGCATGAAGCAAGGATTAGAAGGGAGCTAATCCTAAACGATATGATCCATTGAGGATTATGAAGTATCTATCCATGTTCCAATTGAAAGTAGCAACCATGATAAACAGTACGTGTTCAGTTTGACTCTAGAAGAAGTCTTCTTCGAAAAGAAGCCTTAAAGTATCCTTGGTTGTCCATATACATCCATGATTCTATGATGAAAGGAAGAAGTTGGAATCTTCAGGGCATATAGAAGAACCCATGGACCCAAGAGCTAAAGAGAGACATGAGGAAGAACATGAAGATTCCATGAAAGAAAGAAAAGCAAGAACAACCAGTTATTATACCAAGAATCATAAGACTACCGGCTTGGTTTGAACCCACTAGAAGCAATCAAGCAGAAGAAATGGAAGTTGTGATGAAGAACAATGTATGAAAGACTTATGAATGGAAGTATTGCGAGATTCAGAACTAGAGGTTCTCCCAGAAGGAGAAGACTATGATGATAGATTGTTCCAGTAACCAGACATACCTCTACATGAGCCATTATATCTTTTGCAATATCCATGGGTTGGAGTTTACATCAAATGAATGTAAACAATGTTCTTCTCAACAGAGTAATTGAAGAAGAAACGTACGTAGATCAACCTCAAGGTTTTGAGGCATACCAGAAAGAGACCCTTGTATGCAGATGGAAGAAGACCTTGTATGGATTCAAACAACTTGGTGCAGAGCCTCTCATGCGCATCAGAAGCGTGGTGAAAACTTTCTATGACAGAGATAGTGTATCAGAATGATTACTCAAAATTTTGGGATGATGGATTGCTAATCCATGACAAACTCTCATGATGATAGAAGAAGTGCTACGTGGATATGTTTCAGTTTGAGCTTTTCCACGATGTCATGAGCTAGCAGGAAACAGAAGTATTGATTTCAACCATGATATATTGTAATGATCAGAGCTATGTGAAAGCCTTCAGAGAAAACCAATGTTCCATGACAGACCGAAGTACATTGAGATCAAGCATTATATTCTCCATGATAAAGATCCAGAAGAGAGAAGTGGTTCTCCAGTATATCTCCACCGATGAGCATATAGCAGATATTTTGATAAAGCCTCTGTCCAAGATGAAAAGTTTGCATACTTAAGAGATTACTCCCAGGTTGGGAGGGAGCACTGATGTGTTATTGATTTATGGACAGTCATTTTTCAGTTCGAAAAATGGTCCAGGATGAGTAGTTCCTTTCCAGTTCGGAAAGTGGTTTGAGATTTTTTACGGACAAGCATTTTCCAGATCGGACAGTCATTTTCGTAATGAAAATGGTTCGATAGATTGTTGATGTACCATAGATAGTGATTCCCCTTGTGGCCAGTGTGGGGGAATGGTCTAGAACAGTCATTCTTCTTGGCAGTCACTCTGAGTACTGGTCAAGTAGAATGGTCTGCCCCGTCGGGCAGTCATTCTTTCGAAGTTCATAATTGTGAGCAGTTTTGAAGAATGGTATGTTTTGGAGGTTGTTGCAGGACAACCATTTCCTTAGAAAATGGTCCAGTCATTCCCTAGGGCAGACTCATTCTCTCCAGGTTGCACTATGTTTAGTGCCGGAGGAATGGTCCATGTTCAACAATCAAGGACAGGCATTCCCTAGGGCAGACTCATTCTCTCCAAGTTGCACTATGTTTAGTGCCGGAGGAATGGCCCAGTTAGGTGAATGGTCCAGGCTCAGAAATCAGGGACAGTTATTCTTCTGTGCTTGAGAAGAATAGCCCAGATAGCCCATGGTTGATGTTTTACTTTCTGAGGGCAGATGCTCTTCCAGATCTCACAGATGTGAGTGGAAGAATGGCCCAGATGACTCAGTTTATATCATGATATTGTTTTTATGCAGGTTGACATCAAATGATATGATTGTTATGGAGACTGTATGTCTCTGGACAGTAGATGTATGCTATTGTGGTGGATGTGTTCCACTGGTTGTGACTATGTGTCACTGATTAAGTAGTCCTGTGCTACTTGGTGTGGTTGTGTACCACTGGATAGTAGTTGTGTACTACTATGGATAGACACAGTTGTGTTCTATTGAATGACATTGTTCTGATTGCCATGTAGACTATCGGTAGTGTTGAAAATGATTATCAGCTAGATGGATGGTCAGTGTACTAATGGACAGACATTATCCAGACGGAAAATGGTCCAGGACATTTATTCTTCTAGGACGTATGTCTGGATTAGAAGAATAGTCCTTGTAGCCCATGGTGTAGCTTCCATCATCTGTTGGAATAGTTATTCTTCTAGGACATATGCCCGGATTAGAAGAATGGTTCTTGTATCACTCTGTGGAGTGAGTGACTTATTCAGCATCATGCCTAATTACTCAGATGGAGTATGGTTTCGAGAGATGATAAAGTTGATGTTGTCAGATGATACCGATACTGATCATGGTGTTCATGATCTAATCATGAGTTAGCCTGTATGGCTATGATGATGTTACCGGTTGAATGGTATGTTTGTGCTCAAGAATAGAATACATGTAACCCTGACAAGAATAGAATATTTCGGGAAGCAAGAAGAAACCCTAAAGCATTGGACATAACCCTAGAAGACAAGTCGGCTAAAAGAAATATTTAACATTGAATTTTTAACCTCCAAAATGAGAAGTCGGCCCAGACAGCTAAGGAGATGCAGTATAAATATAGGACGCCAGAGCTCATTTGACACACACAGCTCGCAACTGCAGAAATGTAAAAGTGCGCACTGCAAAAACTGAGTAAGTGCGCAAGTCTGGAGAGTAGCTGCAGCTGCAGCTACTGCAACCTGTATTCTAGATTTAGGCTTGGACTTTCTATTGGTTATGGTTTGGACTTTCTGTCTTGTGTGCTAGTTCTATAGAGAGGTCCGCTACATTGATTGGCTATTAGGCCTAAGGTTTGCTTCCAGAACTATTCTCTGTCAAGGTTAAGGTGCTCGGGGGTGGCTTCGGCCTATGGTTGGGTGACATATTGCTATACTGTCTATGGTTAAACAAGCACACCTATTATTTCTAACACAACCCACCTCCCCAAGACATTGACATCAATAAGGACACTCCCTAGGCTTTTTTTGATGGAGCAGCCCAAGGTGCCCCATCCATGGGAGGGGCTGGAGGAATCCTTTTCCTCTATGAGAACACCTCTATCTCCTTCTTTGCATGCCTAGGAGAAGCCACCAACAACATGAGTGAGCTCATGGCTTTAAATCTACTGCTCTTACTCGCCAAAGAAAAGAACATCAGTCATCTAAATATTTATGGAGATTCCTTTCTTGTTGTAAACATCATCAATGGCACACACATTCTTCACAACTATACTCTTCGCCCTACTATATTTGAAGAAATAAAAAGGAACCTAGCTGATTTACACACAAACTTATCACATGTGTACAGGAACAGGAACAAGGAAGCGGACCAGCTCTCCAAAGCTGGATTGGCATTGGACAAAGGCGTTTGGCAAATATGGGAAAAGAGCCTGCAAGGCTCCTCAAAACACTTTCACCTCCCTTGGTTCTCTGGCTGACTAAAAAGGCCTCTACTTGATTACTTGATCTGGACATTTCTTTGGATATTTGATAGCTAGTTTCTCAGTTTTTTTCTTGACTGAATTTTACCAGAATGCATCACATTTTTGGCTGTTCTTTGAACAACACTATTTGGACCTTATTTTTGTAACTCAAATCTGGACAGCATCAGACATTATATATCACAGCTATAAGCTTCAAGAATGCCACAGGCATCTACTGATGTAATTTTGTTTTATATGAATAAAATGACCTACTTTTTTTCCTTGGATATATATATATATATATATATATATATATATATATATTCGAATCTTAATGAAAAATTTTATCAAAGGTTTTTGGCAAGGTGAATAATTCTCGAACTTCATTGTCGACGAATTCGACCACACACATGAACCAAGTGACTATGGGTACAACCAAGGGTCATCCATACACCATGCACTCCACATCACATGAAGCACTCCAAGCATGGTGTAAACACTCTTAGAATAACATCAAAAGCTAACACCTTGGGAGCATTACACAATATTTGAGGCATATTCCACATATTTGGAGGCGTGTTTCCCCTTTGAGGAGAACTTTTGTGGGTAAGGACACATTATTTAACCCATTTTCCCATATTTGGAGGCATATTTCACCTTTTAAGGTGTATGGGGTCAAGGACACATTGTTTGAGGTCTTTTCTAGATATTTGGAGGGAAGCTCTTTACATGAGAAGATGCCTTGTGACATCGTTGACATGATCAAATCTTCAAAGAAAAAGTGTTTTGTTTATGGAGGTGACAAGTGGCATTGTGGACCTATTTTATTCACTCAAAAGGCAAAAGGGAGCGCACTCCACTCAAGAAGGATTCTAGGGCCTTCCAAAAAGAAATACTATTTTATCAATTCGAATTTGATTTGAAAAATATAAATAGAGAGGATTCATTTGCTAAAGGCATGGTTGGAAGATTGGGAGTTCCCCTCCAAGCACTTAGTTGAATATCCTTGGGAGGTTTGGAAGAAGGACAGGTTAAATGTGAGGTTTTTCCATCTCTTCATTCTTTTCATGGATCATTAAGTTTTTTGCAATAATTGCCATGGGTTTGCTGCTGAAATAATCTTTGTAGAAGGGCAAGTTTGTCACAAAATAAGAGATTAGGGTTGAGATTGTTAAACCCTCGCTAGTCCTTGATGTAACTTTCAATATTGAAGGATTTTGGTGTTGTAATTTTCTGGTTAGGGTTGTTTTCACTCTATTTTGAGGGTTGTCTTAGCTAAGGAGGATGGTTAGGTGTGACCTATTCAGTCCTCTTGATTTTGTTGTGAAATCAGGTTTGAAAAAATGAGGTACTATTGGTTGTTCATTCAATAAGAAGGTTATCCTACTTTGTCTACTTCATCTAGAGTTTCATATTCTGGTTGTTCCCATCTTGTTCATGGTTGCACGTTATTACTAGGCTATAATTTCACAGATGTGATGGTGCATCTTGTCTAAGGGATTTCACTTATTCTTGCATAATCTAAAAATCTGTTTTGGACTAATTATGGCACATCAATGATGGCTTAATTACACCTCCATAATATGCAGACCCTGTTGCTCTTTGATCTTGACTCCACCACCCAATTTGATAGACGCTATTCTTGGTAAAATCCACCATCCCTTTTATTCTAAAGAAAATCATAAAACAATCTTTTCTGAGGTTCCCCCCCTTGAGTTAGAAAAGAACTGACCTAAAGTGAGAGGAAGAGTTGCTGTGGTGACAATGGGCAACCTTCCTATGTTCCCCTAGGGGTTGCACTTGGTTAAAGGACTTTGTAACATTTGAAGTGCAGGTTTGGGAAATAACAAAGAGGTGTTGTTTCTAGGGACAAAGTTTAGTTCCCAAGATTCAAGGAATGAAGCCATGTTCTAAAAGATTTGAACTAACATGTTCTTTATAGAGGTGAGGACATCCAACAAAATTTGAAGGCATTTGAAGAGTCACTTGGAAACTCCACTGATCTGAAAATGAGGAATGATGGTGATGTGCTTTTAAAATTTCATATCAGTTTTTCCTTTTGAAAATTTGGAAGTGAAGAAACATGGCATTACTCTTATGGGAGGCCAAATGGTATGCTCCAATTTATTTCTTGGGACATCCAAATGAGCTCCCAGAACCATATTGGGATGAGCACATTGCAAAGTGTCATGGACATACTAATTCAACTACGCTACATATTATATCTTTTATGAAAATCATTTCAAAATTGTTGTTGCCCATGGGGATGTGTAATGATGAAAACGTTTGTATGTACCTTGGAAGATGGTGCAGACTCCAGAGGAATGGTTTGAATGTTGTAGTCCGAGAAAAATATATCAATTTGCAAGTTTAATCAAAGCATTTTGCAACCATTTGGATCATAGTTATGAAAAAGAAGAACATGTTGAAGATCTTGTTGATGCTTGCCAATATAGAGAATGTGAGATACGTTACCTGATGCTTGCGTGTCAGAGTAACCCCTTGGATGCTTTCTTGAATGAAATAAATGATAAATATGAGGCAATTGTCCTTGGTTGAGTATATCAAAGAAAAATATGGTGAGCACGACCAAGAGAAGCTTGGAGATGGGTTTCATGAGGATTGCTTGGATGACCACCTTTCTCTTTCATCACATGAGCCACTTGTAAACGAGATTTCAAATACGAATGAGGATAACTATGATGAAGTTCTTGAAGACCCTACAACACCTCATGAAAATCTATTAAGATCTTTCCTAAACACCACTCATCATTCGAGGCAAGGACAAAGGTGTGGAGGAGTATCGATCGTTTGATGGAGGTTTCTCAGGAGACATATTTCAACATGAGGTTCCACTTGAGCACACATATGAGGCACGGTTACATGGCTTACATTACCTTTGTTGCATAAATGATGGAGAGCTTTGTTCCTAGGTTGAAGTCAGGGCCCAGGATCACATGGATGAACGAAGAAACCCTAGAAGATGAATGCCCTACTTTAGAAGGTGTCCAAGGCATGATTTACGGCAAGGTAAGGGTCAAACACAACCCAATAAGCAAACGCCCTACCCTGGAGGAGGCCCGAAGCATGAAAAGTGTCAAGGAAAGAAGCTAAACAAGAAATGCCTTTTTTGGAATGGTGCCATGTGGCTCTATAAGCATTTGTATGGCTAAAATAGGTCCCTTGGGGACATTACATATTACTGGAGGGGTATTCCACATATTTGGAGGCATGTTTCCCTTTTGAGAAAAACTTATGGGGATAAGGACACATTATTTAATCCATTTTCACATATTTGGAGGCATATTTCACTTTTTGATGTATTTGGCAACAAGGACACAAGATTCAAGGTCTTTCCTACATCTTTGGAGGCAAGCTCTTTGCAAGAGGAGATGCCATGTGGCAATATCGACATGATCAAACCCTCAAAGGAAAGGAATTTTGCTTATGGAGATGACAAGTGGCTTGTGGGCCTATTTTATTCACTCAAAAAGGCAAAAGGGAGCACTTCACTCAAGGATAACTCTAGGAACTTTCCAAAAAAAAATATTATTTTATGAAATAGGGTTTGATTTGAAAGATATAAATAGAGGAGAGGATTCATTTGCTAAAAGCATGGTTGGAAGATTAGGAGTTCCCCTCCAAGCACTTAGTTGAATATTTTTGAAAGGATTGGAAGAAGAACAGGTTCAATGTGAGGCTTTTCCATCTCTTTACTTTTTTCATGAATAATTAAGTTTTTTGGCAAGAATTCTCATTGGTTTGCTAATGAAATAATCTTTGCAGAAGGGCAAGTTTGTCATAAAAGAAAAGATTAGGGTTGAAGTTGTTAAACCTGCTACCCCCCAGCCTAGGGGCAACTAGAGGAGATCATGTCCCATGGTCCACAATGAAGACAGTGATCCTGTTGGTGATGACGAATAGCATGTCCACCATAGCAGCCCAACAAACCCCCTTAGATTTCCTCTTCTACTTTGGATCAGCCAAACTCATCACATCTAGTCAACTCAGTGTATGTGAGATGGTAAGCCAGCATCACCATGAGGTATGTTAGTCCTTATTTCATACGAAGTGTTGTGCTTAATATACTAGGCATGTAGATGAGGATCATTGGTTGAAGTTGGAGAATGGATCATAAGCTCAAGAAGTGAAGTTTGTTTATGTGTTTCACCTTGGTGGCCAACATCTATGCCCTAGTCCCGTGTTGTCACCCCCAAGGAAAAGGGGTACTATTGGGGGGCCCTCACAAAGGTGACGTTCCATTTCCCCGCCACACTTAACACTTACCATCCTGGAGCCTATCACAGTGTACTAAACTTCGGTAATGGGTCATGGTTCATTCTCTCATGGGGAGGGGCTAAAAGCCCAGAGGTTGATTGCAGCTGCTAGCAAAAGAAGAATAAAGAAAGAATAATGATAAAGAAAGAAAGAGAAAAGAGCAAAGGACTCTAAAAAACCAATTAATAGTTTAGCTCTACCCTTTCTGCGTTCACCCTAATTCCAAGCGATGATGTTGTTAAATTTTCCTATTACTCAATCACTGAGATTAATGCCAATAATTACTGAACTCAAAAATTTACTTTGCTGATATAAATTTCAGAATTATGCAGTTAACCTACAGCAGAGTAATAAACCATAAAAATGACAGTGAAATCATAAACAACACACACATTTGAACACAGATATTTCTAGGCAATGCCTCTGGAAAAACCCCAAAGGGAAAACCAGAAAGTGAGAGGATTTTATTGGCTTCAAAGGAAGAATAAATTATAGTAGCTAATTCAGAAATTTCTTACAGCCCAGCAAAAGCGGCCTGCTTTTTTTGCCCTACTTCTTCGGCTGTTTTTTCGGCCCTGCTTTTTTGGTCCTACTTTTTCGGCCCCGCTCTTTCGGTCCCTCTTTTTGTTGAGTTTTGTACCTAAGGAGGTGTTCCCCATGTGTTTAGCCCTCCTTAGCACATGTGGGAAGGTTTATAGCACTTTGTTCTAGTACTTTATGTCTATTTGTACTTTGACTTTGGATAAAGTACATTATGTCACTTTTGGCAAAAGTGAACATTAAATTACCTTTTTGGTGATTTTGAGGAGACATGAGTAAACTTAGGGAACTTAACCCAAAAGTGGGTTTTGGATTAGATTTATGTGGAGTGATCTTATCCATTGATTTGGGATGATCTCATCCATCCAAATCTAGGTTACCCTATTCTTGCCTAAAGAGGGGCAAAGGAGCTAAAGGAGGGG
>ML776885.1:803951-866728 GCA_009831015.1 Picea engelmannii
GTTAGAGCTTGGATATCTTCTTCATTCTGGAGTTGCTATTGTACCAGGTTCTTATTGTATTTTGTTTACTGTAAAAGATATTAGCTCTACCTCATATATACACTATATCTCAAAACTGGTTTTCCCCAGGGGGGTTTTATCCAAAGTCATGTTGACCAAAAATACCTGTGTCTACACATGCATTTTAGTGGCTGTTATTAGCTCTTAGATCTGTCCATATTTCGGCAGAAAAGATAGTTTAGGTGTGTTGTTGTTATTTGGTAAGCATGTATGTATTTTTCCTAACATAAAACTACTTTCTAGAGCACCCAAACAGAGACAACAACCATAACAAATCAGCAAAACTAAAAACTACATTTGGCTGTTATAAAACAGCAGAAATTAAATTTATGACAGCAAGAAACTTAGAGTCTTAGCTTGGTCAAAGAGAGACCAAGAAGACAACTGATAGGACCTGGAAAATTCTACACTTTTTCGGCCCTAAAAAATTAGTCCTGCTTTTTTAGCCCCGAAAAATCGACCTTTCCTCCAGCTGCAAATTTGCCCTCTTTCTCTCAGCTCAATGTGTCTCTCACACCCTCACACTCTCTGTGAGTCTCTCACATTGTGTATTTGATTCTCACCTCCTCACAAAATGTGTGACACAAGTGCATGAGCAAGACTCCCTCTTGCTCCTATGCACTCATTGTGCACCTCTCACTCTCCTTAGATATGCTTTTATAACTCCTAATGACTAAAACCCTATCTCCAAAGTGATCAACGATCAAGCTCTGATCTTGATCTCTTGAGATCAACGGTTGTGACTTAATCTCTCGTTGAAATAACTTAAATCACTCAACTTTAAAAAAATCACTTTAGTCATTAAATAAAAGCCACTTTATAAAAACTCTTTACAAAGTTACTATCTAGAGAGCGTCGCTTGAACACTTTCGCATGTTAGGGGCTTCCAATGCAGAAGCACATGTTCGAGCTACCCCAAAAGCTAACACTCCCTCTTAGAGAGGAACGTACTTCTGGAAGAACATCCTCCTGGATCAATCTATGACCCCATCAAATCTGTTGCTGTAACTGCTCCCTCTGAACTGGAAGACCCTCATGCTAGCTCCACTGCACTCCGGTCTGATCTACGATCCAAGATCCCCTTGGACCCCACTATAGGTTGTCCCAACACCCTATACAACATACCCTCCCTAATGCCAAGCCTCACTACTGCATCTTGGGTATCCACTCTCACTGAACTTATAAGTACTTGTCCATCCTCAAACGTAACTGCATACCCCATGTGCTCCAAGGTTGATACTGAGAGCAAATTTACCTTCAGCCCTAGGACATACATCACCCCTACCACCTCCAGAGAAACTCCAGACTCTAGCTGGAATCTGACACATCCAACCCCCTTCACTGCATGCATGGTATGCATCCCACTCTTCACATAGCAGTATGAGTCTTTCTTTGAAACACTAAGGAACACCGACCTCATTCCCGACATAGGTGAGATAATCCATTGTCCATGAACCATGCCCCACTTTCCTCCAACTCAGCCAATCTGTTGTTGCTAAAAAGAGTCTCCACCAGAGAAAATTCATCATCGAATTTCTTTGCAAACGCATCCATCTCAATAGATGTTGTGGTTGCTACCTCTAACTCCTCCTTCTTCTTGTTGGGACACTGGCTGGCATAATGGGCAATCTTCTGACATGCAAAGCATCTCACTTTGCTCATGTCCTTTCCATTTCCCCTTCATTTTTTCGATCAAAACCCTGCAATCCCTACAAATCCTTGTGCCAAAGTCTTCAATGCCACTCTTCAGAGTTCCAGCTCTGATACCATGTTAAATTTTCCTATTACTCGGTCACTGAGATTAATGCCAATAATTACTAAACTCAGAAATTTACTTTGTTGATATAAATTTCAGAATTATGCAGTTAACCTACAGCTGAGTAATAAACCATAATGTTGAAATTAGTGCAGTTGCAACTGCAAGAGCCATTCTCTGGGAGGATGGCATAAGACCCTAGCTGAGGACTAGGGCCCCCAGTGCACTCCTAGGGTTTCTTGGTTTGGGACCAAGCAGTGAGAGCCATGGCAAAAGACCCTAGTGAGGGCCCTTAGTATATGACTAGGGTACTTGGTCTAGGACCAAGCAATAAGTCCTTAGATGTGTTCTAGGGCCCCTGGATGTGTTCCAGGGAATCCTTGCCCGGTGCTTGGATTGATCCTTGGATGTGTTCCTTGGTGGTTGATGTAAGTCCCTAGATGTGTTCTAGGGCCCCTGGATGTGTTCCAGGGAACCCTTGCTTAACGCATGGGATGATCTTTGGTCTTGTACCCTGGTGGATAAGACCCTAGATGTGTTATAGGGCCCCCAGATGTGTTCTGGGGCAACCTGGTCTTGGACCAAGTAGATCTTGGTTAAATACCAAGATGTGATGATGTGTGATCCTCTTCCTCTCTCTCGGGATGGTTCATGAGACCTAGGAGTAAGCTAAGAAGATGGACATGACCACATTGTTGATGTACCCTCTTATGCAGTGATGATAAAAGTTTATAAGTCATTATGAGACTTATGTGGACATGTTTTGCCATTGAGGACCCCCTTGACTTTGTCTTAAAGTTCCCCCTTGCTTGTTTTTGTTTTCTTTCTTCTTTGATGTGGTGTTGGGTTCTTATAAGTCACTTTGACTTATTTGACATTTAATTTATATTGATATTAATTAAATTGTCATTATTTTATTATTTTATTTTAACCCTAACCCTTCTTCATAAACAATATAAGGAACCCTCCCCCTCTCATTTTAAAACACACACACTCACTCTTCTTTCTATTTGTTGCAGCTACCTCAAGTTATCTTTCTTTTGGTGCTGGTGCGACTCCTCTAGTGGTTTCTCTGTTTCAGATCTAAGGTAATTGCTTGGACATTTGTTTGCTGAGAGCTTCTTCTGATTTGTCTGTTGGTGTAGAGGTGTCGGACCTCTCCTCTTGCTTGTTGTGGTTTCCCTTAGGTTGTTGCAAGTTGTCCCTTGTCTGGGTAAAGGAGCCGCAAGCTGTCCCTTGATTGTGCAAAGGTGTCGCGACCCCTCTTTGATATTGTCGTTGAGTGTGTTGAGGTTTCAGTGGTTCCTCCTCTTCCTTGTTGTCTCATTTGTTGGTTGCTTCCCCTCTTCCTTGCTATCTACATTTGTTGAAGGGTTTGTTGTCCCTTTTTCTAGTACCTTCTCTAGGTTGAAGGTTGTGATTGTTGTAGCATTTTACAGTCTTTATTTTGGACAGCAGTTAAGTGTTTTACTCTAGCCTTGCTTGTGGTCCTCTCCTTGGAAAAACTATCTACCAATCCTCATGATAGAGATCAAAACCCTAGAGGTTTGATCCATGAACCTTAAACTGATTTTCTGAGCATTTTAAAGAGGACTACATCCACACATGTGACTGGTACATTTTTCATTGGCTAAGAGGTAAGCTAAGGATTGTTTTCTGCACTCAGAAATTTTGTTTATGTCCAGAATTTAATTTTATATATTCAGATCTGTTTATGTCTTTGTTTAAATCTGTTGATCTAAATTTATACTAGTGAACAGAATTGAAAAAGTATCATTGTTTTCTCTATTTTCCCTAAATCTAACATGAAATCAAAGCTTAGGGCATGAAAAGAGCTCAAGAGTTGCAGACTTGAGCCTGCGTAGATCCACTTCTTAGGGTTTGTTTTGCAGATCAGCAGTAAATTCATTTCGTAAACTAATCCAAAATTCAGCATGGCCTCATCTTCAGTCAAAGCAGAAGATAGACTTGAAGGGGCCTCCAACTTCAATGCTTGGAATTCTAGGGTACTCAACATACTAGAAGAGGGTGACTTGGATGAGTTGGTTACCAAGATAATAGAAGAACCCACTTCAAAAACAGGCAGGGCAGCATATAAGAAGAGACAGGCCAAAGCTAAAAGAATCATCTTTAACTCAGTTAAGGACAGCATGATACCCCTCATTGGTCATCTAAGGACTGCCAAAGAATGTTTTGATGCCCTAGCAAATCTTTATGAAAAGAAGGCTCCAACTCAGAAGAGAATATTGAAGAAACAACTACGTACATTAAAGATGGGAAAGGACGAAACCATCGTTGTTTTCTTTTCCAAGATTGCTCAAACCAGAGATTAGCTTACAACAATTGGAGTTGTTGTGGATGATGATGACCTTGTACAAACTGCAGTTGATGGACTCCATGAGTCGTGGGAAATCTTTCTCGCTTCGGTCAACAGAAGAGAAGCTCAACCTAATTTCAAGAGATTATGGCACAATTGCTTAGAAGAAGAAAGAAGGCTCAAAAGTAGAAATGAACACTCAATTGTAAGAGACCATGCCCTTTTAGTTAAAGCCAAGAGATGGAAGAAGTTTCCCCAGCATAAAGGCAAAGGTAAGAAACCACAAGGTAAGCTATCTCAATTTCATTCTCATTTATCTAAAGTAAGATGCTTTAACTGTAAAAGGCTAGGACATTATGCAAAAGATTGCAGGAACCCTCCCTCACAACAGAGAAGGAAAGGTAGGTTCCATGCCTCAGTTGAAACTGAAGAAGAAGAGCCTCAAAAGGAACCTTAAAGAAGAAGAACTAGGGCTGCTACCTGTTAATTTTTCAATAGGCAAGGCTTAAGCATGAAGTTCAATTCCATTTTAGCATTTTACTTAAACCATAAACAATTTGTTGCAGCAACCAAGATCACAAGAAAAAACACCATGCACAAGTACACAAGAAGTATCCTGGGAAACCCTTCTCAACAAGGGAAGAAAACCCAGCCAATCCTTTGCTATATTCTTCAAGAGAAAGACCTCCACCACCATAAAATCCTAGCACACAAAAGGGTGCTTACAAACCCTAGAAGCCTAGCGCCCAAGAGAGGTGCGCACTTTTCCCAAGAAGAAGTACTTGATGAAATTTCCAAACTCACACTTGTCATATGATTCCTCAATGGGGAATTTACCTTTACTTATATTAGACTAAACCTGTCAACAGAAGTGTCTATTGGCACAACAGGGCCGACCTCAATAACTTATAATATAATTAATAATTACCATATTAATTATCTTTTACATTAAGGTGGGGCCGAACTGTACCCTTTACATAACAATTAGGGTTACAGGTAAGTCTGACTCTTGAACAATATAGCAAGGGATCTTATACACCCACTAGTGCTCAACCACTAGGGGCACATCCACAGAGATGTCCACATCTCTATCTCATTGTATCTCACAAGAGAACCACACTCACTAGTGCTCAGCCACTAGGATCACGTTCACCTATGCTCATCCACAAGCACGTCCAACTCAGCAGATCTTATTTCCCACTGCATTACACAGGAGAGTCATCTGGAGTTTATCATCTCAACTCTCTGCTCAGAGGAGGCTAATACATCGTTTCATCTCTCTCTCAGAACGATGCACCCAGCTCATGGGATTTCACACGTTCACATGTGCTCAGCCACAATCACGTCTAACTCAGCAGATCATCTTTCTCACTGCGTTACACAGGAGAATCATCTGGAGTTCATCTCAACTCTCTGTAAGGAGGAGGCCAGCACAACGTTCCAGTTCTGTCTCAGATAGGAACCACACACCCATCTTAGGGGCTCTCTCTCAGGTCTGTGTCCTGGAGGATGTCTCACGCAATTGTAATCATCAACACTCCCTCTCAGCTAGGGAGGCATTCTCCACCAGGCCAAGTCTCTCACGGAAATACTCGAACTTCGTCTTGGCAAGCGGTTTGGTGAAGATATCTGCGATCTACACATGGGTAGGAAGATATTGCACGTGTATTGTCTTCCTCTACACCATGTCTCTGATATAGTGATATTTTATCTTGATGTGTTTCGATCTATCATGAAACACAGGGTTCTCAGAGAGCTTCACACAGCTCTGGTTATCACAATGAATAGTAGAAGGATCCATCTCATGATCGAATAAATCAGTCAGAAGTTTGCGAAGCCACACTGCTTCGCGGACTGCTACACTCAATGCAATGTACTCTGCCTCTGCGGTACTCAATGCCACAGAGCTTTATTTTCTGCTACACCGGGAAACCATGGTAGACCCCAAAGTGAAGCAACAACCGAAGGTGCTTTTCCTGTCCACTGCGCTCCCTGCCCAATCTGCATCGGCATATCCCTACAGGCTCAAGTCTACACTGGAGGCATATCTTAGGCCATAACCAATTGTGCCTCTTAGGTATCTCAATACATGTTTTGTTGCTATCCAGTGTGTCTGTCTCGGTTGGCTCATAAACTGGCTAAGCACATTCACTGCATAGCATATATCCGGTCTGGTGTTAACCAAATACATCAGTGATCCAATCAATTGTTTGTACAAGTGTGGATCAATCTCTCCTAAATCAGTATCACTCATCTTCTTCAAATCCATCACCATTGGTGTGGGCATGGATTTACATTCTGTCATACCGAACTTTTTCAATATCTCCACAGTATATTTTCCTTAACTCAAGAAAATCTCATATGTCCTATGCCATAATTCTAGTCCCAAGAAGTAGTGCATCAAACCTAAATTCTTCATTTCAAATTTAGCAGTCAATGCTCGTTTGCATTCAGCAATGAGTCTCTCTGAACCAGTGAGGAAAAGGTCGTCCACATATAGGACCAAGATCAAACACTCATTGCCATCAATGTGATAATATAGGTTTGGATCAACAACACTTTTGCTAAAACCCTAACTCATCAGAAATCCATCCATTTTCTCGTACCAAGCGCGTGGTGCTTGCTTTAGACCATATATGGCTTTCTTCAACCTGCACACATGAGATCTTTCATTGTGTATAACGAATCCTTCTGGCTACTCAATATAAACTTCTTCCTCAATTTCACCATTGAGAAAGGTTGTCTTTACATCCATCTGATGTAGCTTCCAACCCATGGAGGCAGTTAGTGCAATGATAGAACGGATGGAAGTGTATCGGGCTACTGGAGCAAAAATCTCGTCATAGTCAACTCTTTCTACTTGTGAGAACCCTCTGGCTACAAATCTCGCTTTGTATTTCTCGATGTTTCCATCAACTGCATGCTTGATTTTATAAATCCATTTGGAAGTCACTACAGACTTTCCCTCTAGTCTTGGAACAATATCACATACATCATTTTTCAATATAGACTGATATTCTTATGTCATGGTATCTTGCCATACTTGTTCACCTGAAGCTTCTCCATGACAAGATGGCTCTGAGTCAATGATGTGGGTCATCGCTGAAAGGTAGCTTGAGAATCTCTTTGGTCTCTTGCTCTCTCTGGTTGTTCATTGAGGGGCTTTATGTCACTCTGCTTCCTGTAGAGTTTGTCCGGCCCAAGCAGGCCTTTTATGTCCAACTGTAATATCTTTGGGCATGTCAATTGGAGCAACTGGATCAGCTGGAACAGCTAGATCAACTGGAGCAACTGGATCAGCTGGAACAGCTAGATCAACTGGAGCAACTGAATCAACTGGAATAATGTCTGTCTCCCTCTAAATTGTTGAAGGGGGAGAAGGCATTGTCTCACTATCAATTTCCATCTGAGATTCTCTGGATCTTTGGAAGGCTATCTCTTCTTCAAAAGTAACATCTCTGCTTATTTCAATCTATCTTTGACCAGGAATGTAGATTCGATATGCCTTTGAGGAGTCTATGTATCCTACAAATGTGCCATTTCTCCCTGAAGGTTCTAGCTTGGATCTCTTCTCTTTGGGTACATGAAAATATACTGGACACCCAAATATTCTGAAGTGTCCAATCTCAGGCTTCACTCCGGTGAAGGCTTCTTCTGCAGTAATGTTCTTCAAGATCTGATGAGGAATTCTGTTTTGAACATACACTATTGTCATACATGCTTATGCCCATAGAGTCATAGGTAGACTCTGATCATGTATCATTGCTTTGGTTGCCTCGATGATAGTTATGTTTTTCCTCTCTGCAACCCCATTTTGTTAAGGGTTGTAAGGAACTGTGAACTCCCTCTTGATCCCTGCTTCAATACAAAAGTTGTTGAAATATTTGGAGGTGTATTCTCCTCCATTATCTGGTCTTAGTACCTTGATCTTTCTTCTGATCAGGTTCTCAACCTGAGCTTTGAATTCTTGAAATTTTGCAAGGACTCCATCCTTGTTCTTCAAGAAGTAAATCCAATTTTTCTGGGAGTGATCATCTATGAAGAGTGCATAGTACAAGTACCCATTCAAAGATGCAACAGTCATTGGCCCACACACATCTGAATGTATCAAGTCCAAGATTTCCTTGGATCTATTGTCACTGCTTCAGAAGGATCCTTTAACATTTTTTTCCAAGAGCACAACCTTTGCAAACACCTTTATGTTGAATCTGTATCTCTGGAAGACCTGTTACCATTTTCCCTAGAGCTGGGAGAGCTCTATAATGAATGTGAGCAAGTCTTTTATGCCATAGCTCACTCAAGCTGATAGTGTCATGTAGCAGGGCCTGGACTGGTCTGATGGTTAATCTGTACAAGTTGTTTTCTCAGACACCAATTACCTTGGCAGAATTTATATGTGAGTCTTTATGCCATGCAAGAACTCTTCCTTCTGAGAAGGTAATCTTGTAGCCTTTTTCTTCCAAGGCAGAAATGGAGACAAGATTCCTCTTCATTCCAGGTACATATAGTACTTCTTTTAATTGAAGCTGCATATTTGAATCTAATTGAAAGGTAGAAGTTCCAACCCCTTTCACATTATATCTGGCATCATCTCCAAGGACAACATGTAGATGTGTCTCTTTCTCAACAAAATTTGTTAGGTGATCTCTAGAACCGGTCATGTACCTGGATGCACCATTGTCAATTAACCAAGTATTATCATTGGTAGGGACCATACCTGAGAGTGCTGAGATGTTGATGTCTTCATCTCCTTGAGGTCTTGACTTCCAGGAACTGAGTTTGCTTGAACCATCAAGCTTGTCTTCCATCATGATTGTGTTCATCATAATTTTGGATTCTTCACAAACCCTTGTCAACTAGACTAGAAAACCTAATGGCTAGGCTAGGCTAGCACTTTTAGGTTTTGTTGGACTTATGACTGCCAACAATAAGCCTTTGAAAGATAGGATAACACTGGTGAGCTGAATAACTCCTTCAAAGAGTTGCAGAAACCCTAATTCTGAATTTTCTACAGAAATTAGCGAAACCCTAGAAACCCTAGGGCCAAAAAGTCAAAATGCTCGGAATTGCAATATGAAGCTTGTTGGAGGTGCGTTGAAGGAGGTCGTACACTCCTATGCCCTTTTTATCCCCAACGTCCAAGTGCCAAGTGTTGAAACCTCTCAGAAAGGTAGGTCGTACGGAATTTATGGAAACCCTAGGAGGGTCTTAGGGTTTTGCAGGAGAGAGAAGATGGCTGAAAATTGTTTGTGCAATGGGTTCTTCAAGACCTATGCTTTGATACCATGTTAATTTTTCAATAGGCAAGGCTTAAGCATGAAGTTCATTCCATTTTAGCATTTTACTTAAACCATAAACAATTTGTTGCAGCAACCAAGATCACAAGAAGAAACACAATGCACAATTACACAAGAAGTATCCTTGGAAACCCTTCTCAACAAGGGAAGAAAACCTAGCCAATCCTTTGTTATATTCTTCAAGAGAAAGACCTCCACCACCATAAAAACCTAGCACACAAAAGGATGCTTACAAACCCTAGAAGACTAACACCCAAGAGAGGTGCGCACTTTTCCCAAGAAGAAGTACTTGTTGAAATTTCCAAACTCACACTTGTCATATGATTCCTCAATGGGGAATTTACCTTTACTTATATTAGACTGAACCTATCAACAGAAGTGTCTATTGGCACAACAGGGTCGACCTCAATAACTTATAATATAATTAATAATTACCATATTAATTATCTTTTACATTAATTATCTTTTACAATAAGGTGGGGTCGACCTGTACCCTTTACATAACAATTAGGGTTACAGGTAAGTCTGACTCTTGAACAATATAGCAAGGGATCTTATACACCCACTAGTGCTCAACCACTAGGGGCACATCCACAGGGATGTCCACATCTCTATGTCACTGCATCTCATAGGAGAACCACACTCACTAGTGCTCAGCCACTAGGATCACGTTCACTTGTGCTCATCCACAGGCACGTCCAACTCAGTAGATCTTCTTTCCCACTACATTACACAGGAGTCATCTAGAGTTTATCATCTCAACTCTCTGCTCAGAGGAGGCTAATACATTGTTTCATCTCTATCTTAGAACGATGCACCCAGCTCATGGGATTTCACACGTTCACCTGTGCTCAGCCACAGGCACGTCTAACTCAACAGATCTTCTTTCTCACTGCGTTACACAGGAGAATCATCTGGAGTTCATCTCAACTCTCTGTAAGGAGGAGGTCAGCACAACGTTCCAGTTCTGTCTCAGATAGGAACCACACACCCATCTCAGGGGTTCTCTCTTAGGTCTGTGTCCTGGAGGATGTCTCACGCAGCTATAATCATCAACACTACCAAAGAACAAGAACAACATCGAGAATATTATCTCATCTCAGCCCTCTCTGGCACTATAACCAAGTCAAAGGATGTTAGGTTAATGGACAGCGGGGCCTCCAAACACATGACAAGCTTCAAACAAAGTCTTGTAAACTATCGGGATAAGAACTTCAATGTAAAGGTAGAACTGATTGATGTTGGCACCTATGACATCAATGGGTTTGGATCAGCATCATTTCAGCGTCAATCAGGTAATGTATTTCATATTGATGAAATTCTCTATGTTCCTAGATTAAAGAAAAATATCATCTTAGTTGCAGTGTTAGAAAGCAAAGGGTACTTAATAGCTTTCACCAAAGGGAAGGCTCTCATGTGGCCCTCAAATGGGGATTTGAGCTCTGCCATGACTATCGAAACTCGAGAGAGTGGACTTTACAAAATTACCAATCAAGTTGTTCAAGCATTAGCTCACGAGATGATAAACCCCTGCGAGCTTTGGCACAGAAGGCTTGGACATCTCAACTACAACGCTCTCCCAGGTTTGCAAAATATGGTAACATGTATGCCAGTGTTTTCATTTGAGCATGATAGTGTTTGGAGAGGCTATGCTCTCAGTAAGAATACAAAGAAAGCTTACCCTCAAAGCAATAGAAAAATTAATGGCATTTTAGATCTTATTCATTCTGATCATTGTGGACCTATGACTGCTCCATCTATGAATGGTTGTCTTTACTATATCATTTTTATTGATGATTGTTCTCGTAAAACTTGGATTTTATTTTTTTTTAAGACTAAAGATGAATCTTTCAGCAGATTTCAAGATTTTAAGAATCTTGTTGAGAATCAGACAGGTAGACATATCCGTGTTTTCAGAACAGACAATGGAAAAGCATTTGACTCCTACAAGTATGATGAACTCTATCGGGCTTCAAGAATTAAGAGGGAGTTGATTGTGCCTTATAATCCCCAACAGAATGGGGTTGCAGAAAGAAAGAACAAAATGATCTATGAAGCAGCCAAAGCCATGATGTATGATCAGAATCTACCTTTATCTCTTTAGGCCGAAGCTGCAAGCACTACAGTCTACATTCAGAACAAGTGTCCTCATAAAGCCCTTGAAGAGAAAACTCCAGAAGAAGTCTTCACAGGTATGAATCCCTCAGTTGATCATTTGAGAATCTTTGGCAGTCCAGTCTACATTCATATTCCAAAAGAAAAGAGGACTAAGTTAGAGCCCTCTGGAAAGAAAGGAACTTTTGTGGGATACAGTGAAACCTCAAAGGCATACAGAATTTATGTACCTGGTCAAAAGTTCATTGAGATCAGCAGAGATGTGACTTTTCATGAAAAGCAATTTTTCGTCGTTCCTAAGAACTTCCATGTGATACAGAGGAGTAGGAAGCTCCATCTCCAGAACCTTCAGATACACCTCTTCCAGATGAGCAAAGGGAGGAAACCATAGAGCCTTCAGTGGATCCCTCAAGGGATACTATCGAATTTCCTTTAGAGAAACCTCCTGTTAAAAGGAAGCCAGCCTGGTGCCGGGAAATTCTAAAAGAAGTAGAAAAGCTTGCGGCACCTAAAGGCACCTTCAAAGAAAGCAAGAAACCAGATAAGTACTCCGGCCTAATAACCCAATTGAATCTTGTGATTGACTCAGAACCTTCCACCTTTGAAGAAGCCTCCAAACATAAAGTGTGGTAAGATGCAATGATAGAAGAGTACGATTCAATTCTAAAGAATGATGTATGGGAAGTGGTCCCAAGACCTCATGGCAAATCAATGGTAACCTCCAAATGGATTTACAAAATAAAGCATGCAGTAGATGGCAGTGTTGAAAAATTCAAGGCTAGATTTGTGGCTCATGGCTTCTCTCAGAAAGAAGGAATTGACTATGACGATATCTTTGCTCCGATCGCCAGGTATACTTCCATCAGAATCATTATCTCTCTTGCTGCAGTTTTTGGTTGGAAACTTTACCAGATGGATGTTAAGATTGCTTTTCTTAACGATGAATTTGAGCAAGAGGTTTCTATCGAACAGCCTGAGGGGTTCGTGATCCATGGGAAAGAATCCCATGTTTGCAAACTCAAGAAAGCCTTGTGTGGATTGAAGCAAGCTCTGAGATTTTGGTATGGAAGAATTGACAGTTTTCTACAAAGTCTTGGGTTCACCAAGAGTATAGCAAATCTCAATCTTTATATAAAGATTGTATAGAATCATCATGTTATCTTAGTATTATATGTGGATGATCTATTCCTTACAGGAGAGGAAAATTTGATAGCTCAAACTAAGAGGGAGCTTTCAGCAGAATTTGAAATGAAAGACTTGGGTCTTGTGCATTATTTTTGGGCTTAGAGGTATGGCAGAAACCAGGTGAGATCTTTCTCTCACAAAGCAAGTATGCAGTTGATGTGCTCCGCAGATTTGCCATGTTGGATTGTAAGTCCATGTCCACACCGATGATTTCTAACCTGAAGAAGTTACAAGATCAAACTACAGGTTCAGATCCGAAAGACCCCACCATATATCGTCAGATCATTGGGTCTTTGTTGTATCTTGTACATACGAGACCAAATATTTGTTATGCAATGAATTCCCTTAGCCAATTCATGTGTGAACCAAAGCATATTCATATGGTTGTTGTTAAACATAGTCTCAGATATGTTCGGGGGACTATAACCTATGGGCTTAGATACACTTCCAGTGGAGGTGTAATGCTTCATGGATATACAGATTCAGATTGGATGGGCAGTACAGTGGACCGGAAGAGTACTTCTGGATATTGTTTCAGTTTGGGTTCAGCTATGATCTCCTGGTCCAGCAGGAAACATGGCTCCATAGCCCAGAGCACTGCAAAAGTAGAATACATTGTTGCAAGTGCTGCCAGCAGAGAAGCAATGTGGCTCAGAAAGCTACTTTCAGATTTGTTCAGTGTTGAGCTGGAACCCACAGTCATCCACTATGATAACCAGAGTTGTATAAAGCTCTCTGAGAATCTGGTGTTTCATGACAAATCGAAACACATTGAGATGAGATAACACTATGTTCGGCACATGGTACAGAAGAACATTCTCAGTATTCAGTATGTTCCGACGGTAGAACAAACCGCAGATATTTTGACCAAGCCACTGTCCTTGACAAAGTTTGTGTACTTTCGAGACAAGCTTGGTGTTGCTAAGAGGGAGTGTTGAAATTAGTGCAACTACAAGAGCCATTCTCCGGGAGGATGGCATAAGACCCTAAGCTAAGGATTAGGGCCCCTAGTGCACTCCTGGGGTTTCTTGGTTTGGGACCAAGCAGTGAGAGCCATGGCAAAAGACCCTAGTGAGGGCCGCTAGTATATGACTGGGGTACTTGGTCTAGGACCAAGCAGTAAGTCCCTAGATGTGTTCTAGGGCCGCTAGATGTGTTCCAGGGAATCCTTGCCCGGTGGTTGGTTTGATCCTTAGATGTGTTCCTTAGCGGTTGATGTAAGTCCCTAGATGTGTTCTAGGGCCCCTGGATGTGTTCCAGGGAACCCTTGCTTAGTGCATGGGTCGATCCTTGGTCTTGTACCTTGGTGGATAAGACCCTAGATGTGTTCTGGGGCAACTTGGTCTTGGACCAAGTAGATCTTGGTTAAATACCAAGATGTGATGATGTGTGATCCTCTTCCTCTCTCCCGGGATGGTGCATGAGACCTAGGAGTAGCTAAGAAGATGGACATGACCACATTGTTGATGTACCCTCTCATGTAGTGATGATAAAAGTTTATAAGTCATTATGAGACTTATGTGGACATGTTTTGCCATTGAGGACCCCCTTGACTTTGTCTTAAAGTTCCCCCTTGCTTGTTTTTGTTTTCTTTCTTGTTTGATGTGGTGTTGGGTTCTTATAAGTCACTTTGACTTATTTGACATTTAATTAATATTTATATTAATTAAATTGTCATTATTTAATTATTTTATTTTAGCCCTAACCCTTCTTCATAAACTATATAAGGAATCCTCCCCCACTCATTTTAAAACACACACACTCGCTCCTCTTCTTTCTATTTGTTGCGGCTACCTCAGGTTATCTTTCTTTTGGTGATGGTGCGGCTCCTCTAGTGGTTTCTCTGTTTCATATCTAAGGTAATTGCTTGGACATTTGTTTGTTGAGAGCTTCTGATTTGTCTGCTGGTGTAGAGGTGTCGGACCTCTCCTCTTGCTTGTTGTGGTTTCCCTTAGGCTGCCGCAAGTTGTCCCTTGTCTGGGTAAAGGAGCCACAGGCTGTCCCTTGACTGTGCAAAGGTGTCGCGGCCCCTCTTTGAGGCTGTCGCCGAGTGTGTTGAGGTTTCGATGGCTCCTCTTCCTTGCTGTCTCATTTGTTGGTGGCTTCCTCCTCTTCCTTGCTGTCTCATTTGTTGGTGGCTTCCCCTCTTCCTTGTTGTCTACATTTGTTGAAGGGTTTGTTGTCCCTTTTTCTCATACCTTCTCTAGCTTGAAGGTTGTTATTGCTTTAGAGTTTTACAGTCTCAGTTTTGGACACCAATTAAGTGTTTTACTCCAGCCTTGCTTGTGGTCCTCTCCTTTGAAAAACTATCTACCAATCCTCATGATAGAGATCAAAACCCTAGAGGTTTGATCCATGAACCTTAAACTGATTTTCTGAGCATATTAAAGAGGACTACATCCACACATGTGAATGGTACATTCTTCATTGGCTAAGAGGTAAGCTAAGGATTGTTTTCTGCACTCAGAAATTTTGTTTATGTTCAGAATTTAATTTTATATATTCAGATCTGTTTATGACTTTGTTTAAATGTGCTGATCTAAATTGATACTAGTGAACAGAATTGAAAAAACATCATTATTTTCTCTATTTTCCCTAAATCTAACACATAAAAATGACAGTGGAATCATAAACAGCACACACATTTGAACACAAATATTTCTGGGCAATGCCCCTGGAAAAAACCCCAAAGGGAAAAACCGTAAGTGAGAGGATTTTATTGGCTTCAGAGGAAGAAAAAATTACAACAGCTAATTCAGAAATTTCTTACAGCCTAGCAAAAGTGGCCTTTTTTTTCAGCTGCTTTTTTGGTCATGCTTTTTCGACCCATCTTTTTCAGCCCTAAAAAATCGATCCTGTTTTTTCGGACCCAAAAAATCGACTTTTCCACCGGCTGAAAATTCACCCTCTTCCTCAGCCAAATCACTCTCTTCCTCTCAGCTCAATGTGTCTCTCACACCCTCACACTTTCTATGAGTCTCTCACATTGTGTATGTGACTCTCTCACCTCCTCACACAATGTGTAACAAAAGTACATGAGCAAGACTCCCTCTTGCTCCTATGCACTCATTGTGTACTTCTCACTCTCCTTAGATCTGCTTTTATAACTCCTAATGACTAAAACCCTATCTCCAAAGTGATCAACAATCAAGATCTGATCTTGATCTCTTGAGATCAACAGATGTGACTTAATCTCTTGTTGAGATGACTTAAGTCACTCAACTTTTAAAAAGTCACTTTAGTCATTAAATAAAAGCCACTTTATAAAAACTCTTTACAAAGTTATTATCTGGAGAGTATCGCTCGGACACTTCTGCATGCTAGGCACTGCCAATGCAGAAGTACCTATCCGAGCTACCCCAAAAGCTAACAAATGCTATAGCTTAAAACCTTATATAGGGGACTTGCAAATATGATAAGAGGACAAATAAAAAGGCAGATTAAGGGGTTTGGAAAAACATAGCGCTTAGAAAGTGGTAACTCAAGAGCAAGCGCACCCTCCACAAATGCACTCATAGAAATGGATTCAATGACACCATAAGCCATGAAGTAAGTCCAACACCTGCCACATGAAGTAAGCCCAACACCTACTCTTGAAGAAAGATTATTTTCTTTCATTGTTTCCCCCGGGACATATCCCTCTACTTGGGTCTTTTCTTTTATTGTTTTGGTTGGCACACCTAATAGGGTCAGATGAAGGTCCTTCCATATTCAAACTTGCCAACTTGCATAAAGTCCCAAGCTAATGTGAAATTTGAAGGGGATACTTGATGTGAATTATTTGTGGCTTATATCTTAAGTAACAACTTACTTTGTATGATCTAAGGACTGGTATATCTTATGAACATTAGCTTTACTTGATCTCGTACTTTGTTTTGATTTGGATGTCCCTGACATGGTACTTTGAAGGACACCCCAGGCTTTCACCCAGGACGTTGTGCCTTTGTTGCAGGATATGGCACATGTGATACAAAGCATCGAGTCACCCAATGGCTTGACACACTCAGATATTGGCTATCACATCTTCTGGACCTTGGATGACGGACAAATGGGCTTCTTTATGCTAGATGTGGTCATGGTGGCACAAAAATGCGTAGGAAGCCCACACCCTGGGCTCTACACCCCAGAGACTATCATGCATTGGATGGAGGACGTTGCACTGGAAGATGATTGGATGACACACAGAGATGATATACACCCTTCTCCTCCTTGGACACCATCCTTTACACCTTAGACGCTAGGCATTTGGATGATGACGTCATGCTAGGGTTTGATGGAGATGATCGGGTTTTGCTACCACTTGTACACCCCATGATGTGACAGGGTACTTGACAACGGTTTTCACCTTGCTACACTCCTTGATGATGCCACGTGGCCTTTGGAGGCCTTCTCCATGCCCTTAAGAGCTTGATGTCACCACACGTGTGACCATTATTGTATTATTTTCATGACTTATCATTTGTAGAGGCTAATTTGAGGGGTCGGCCCCACTTGTAAGATGAATTGTTGACATTTTGTGGATAATTGAGTGCTAGGTTTACCTTATAAATAAGGCTAGCGCTCCAAATTTTTTAAATCATCAGTTCACTCCTCACACTTGTGTGGGAGAGCTCTCTAAAAGTTTCACTCTACCTTTTTTTGGTCTTCTTGGATCTAGTGCAAAAATTTTGGAGGAGGATCTTTGTGGATGCTTTCATTCTTCGATGATATCTTGTTGAAGTTTGGGTTTCTCTTGGCATAGCGACTTGGATAAGTAAGTAACTTGCATTAAGTTAATGTGTTTGCTCATGGAATAATATGATAATTGTTATCTTGTTGCATGTTTCTTTGTTTTATTGAAATCCTAGGAAGGAACATAAAAGGTTCTTCCTTCCCTACTTGTTTTTGTCCAAGTTTTGGTTGAAGCATCAAGAGACCTAGTCTCTTGCTATGGTTCAAAGACCTAAAGGCCCAAGAGAGGTTGCACCTTAGGGTTTTGATTCTAGTATATCTTGATCCTTGAACTAGATGCTCTAGAAGAGGGAAGACGGCACCTAGGGCCCAAGAGAGATTGCACCCTAGGGATTGTTTTCTTGCAAGTTTTAGTCCTAAAGCCCAAGAGAGGTTGCACGTTAGGGACAAAACTTCATTCTTCTTCAAGTATCTAATTCACTCTTCAAAGTGTTGCATGCTTGACTCCATAAGCCCTAGAAAAGTCAACGACACTAGTCTAGAGTTCTCTTTGTGGTGAAATTACTCTTAGAATTAGCGCACTCTCTCTCCAAGTGATTTGAGTAACTCTACTAACTCTAATGTTGGCAACAAATAATATTTATTGCTGCTGTTATAAATGTTTGCTACAGCCACTAGTGTTTGATTTTATTGCTGCATACTTACTTGAAATAGCAGCTAAAGATACTCAGAATCATAGCCTAGAAATTGGATGTTGTTGCACATGTTTAAGGCCTAATTCTTTTGCTCAATTTTTGTATTTCTGGGTACTTTTTCCTATTGCTGTTACAAAATATTAATTGCTGTTACACATTATCTTACTGCTGTAATTTTGCAACAGCAATTGGTTTATTTGGTTGTCTAGTGTCTAAGAGGTCATTAATGCACTGTATAACTTGGTAATTGTCTATATTATGCTTTGGATCGTTTATAACTTTATTGTCTCGTACAGGTGAATCAATTACCTCGTTTTCCTTTAACCTCTCCTAGACCTAGACCTAACATCTAAGTGACTAAGATAGGGGGCTGTAGACTTGGCTAATCTTGCTACTTGATACCTTGAGGTCACTAGGGAAGCTTCCCTTGTGCTGGACTTCTTCCATCACTAAAACGAGGAAAGTCTCTACTTAGGTGACAGTGGTAGAAACTTCTAATTGTTACACGGATAGATATCTTGTGGAGGCTTTGCACAAGTACAAATCCTGTGATAACAAAACCCTCCCTATTCCTTAATGCAACCTTGAATTTTTGAAGTATTTTGCTGCTGTAATTTTCTGATTAGGGTTGTTTTCACTCTATTTTGAGGGTTGTCTTAGCTAAGGAAGAAGTTTAAGTGTGACCTATTCGGTCCTCTTGATCTTGTTTTGAAATTAGATTTGAATAAATGATGTATTGTTGGTTGTTCATTAAATGAGAAGGCTGTCCTTGTTTACTTCATCTAGGGTTTCATATTATGGCTGTTCCTATCTTGATCATGGTTGCACATTATTACTTGGCTGTAATTTCATGGTTGTGATGGTGCATCTTGTCTAAGGGCTCTCACTTATTCTTGCATAATCTGAAAATCTGTTTTGGACTAATTATGTCACATCAGTGACGGCTTAATTGCATCTTCTCTATAATATTCAAACCCTTTTGCTCTTTAATTTCGACTCCATCACCCAATCCACCATCCCTTTTATTCTAAAGAAAATCATAAAAAATATTTTCTAGGGTTTCCCCCTTGAGCTAGAAAAGAATCAACCTAAAGTGAGAGGAAGAGTTGTTGTGGTAACAACATACAACCTTCCTAAGTTCCCTAAGGGCTGCACTTGGTTAAGGGACTTTGTAACACTTGAAGTACAGGTTTGGGAGGTAACAATCACCAAGCTCACCCTGCACAGTGGCCTGCAAGACCATCTACTTGCATCGAATAATCCACTACAACATGAGGGGTTGTACGCACTGAATACAAGCCCAATCAGCAGGAAGGTAGAACCCCAGATCTTGGCCCCATAGAGAACAGTCTACTTGATGTCCTGAAAGTGTGTGTGGATGCACTGGTGCTCGAGTATGGAAAAAGGCCCATACCACTCAATGAGTCAAGGTTTTGCAGCAAGCCTAAAACTAAATCCAGGACCATTGAATTGGACCCCAAGTAAGTTTAAGCCAAGGTGATCTCCATCTTGCTCCCTCTGAAAAAGAAATGAAAGTCTGATATGGCAATTTTTATACGCATTGAAGATCATGACTTTAGTCTTGCAAACGTTCACCATCATCTACATGCCGTCACAAAAATCAGCAGGAGCATCTAAAAGATACCTGTCTTGAAAACAACTAGCTGAACTTTCCTACGACATAAAGGGTAAAGATTAAGTATCCTTCAACCCTTAGGTCACACCTTAGTGTAAAAGAATGAGTTTCGGAATCTGCATTTTCCATTGAAACTTTGCTTGATTTGCAATTTGCAATGGTACACATTGGTACTGTCAAAGCTCCAGCCCACCCCATGATATAACTCTACAACCATATTCAAAAATATTTTAACGTGAAGGATCAATCAGACATGAACTGTGAAAACTACTAGAACTTTCTCTGTTCTCAGTAATGCAGAATACTATTAGAATATAAAATTCTCGAGTATGAATGCAGAGATCCAGAAATTTATACATGCACCGTTCCAAACTCTGACTGTAAATATTCTAAAATTAAATAGTACCTGAAAATAAACTGGAAAATGGTGATTGGTACACAAGGAAATCAGAACTTCAATCCACAATCAGGGAAGCTCTTTGCAAGCTGCAAGCCATAAATCTGTTCTACAGCAGCAAGCTACCAGGCTTAACCCAACAATGTACAAAATTGCTCCAATCCCCCAACTCACTTGGGGTATCGCCCACTCACTTTTTTGCTTCTCAGTTATGCAGATTACTATTAGAATATAGAATTCTCAAGGAGGATGAATGCAGAGCTCATGAATTTTGTACATGCACCATTCCAAATTTTAACAGTAAATATTCTAAAATACCTGAAAATAGACTCAAAAATGGTGATTGGTACAAAGAAATCAGAACTTCAATCCACAATCAGGGAAGCTTTTTGCAAGCTACAAGCCACATTTCTGTTCTACAGCAGCAAGCTACCAGGCTCAGCCCAACAATTCACAAGATTGCTCCATTCCTCCCCCCCCCCCCCNCCTTCCCCCCCCCCCCCCCCAACACAACAACTCACTTGAAGTATCACCCTTTTATTTTAAGGAAATCCTTCTTTGTCAACTGAAGTGGGCACTCAACAGATTCTGACAAACTAATTTTGACTCAAGAATACCTTTCCCATGCAAAAAGGGGAGATTGAACTGGACTAACCACTAACAGCCCACAAATAACGGGCTTGAATTTATTCCAACTGACTAATTGCTGAGGAAACTAAACACTACTGCTAGTTACTACAACCAGTGTGTTTAATTTCAGAAAAATGCCTAATTCACAAGATTGCTCCCTTCCCCCCACTCACGTGGGGTATCACCCTTTTATTTTAAGGAAACACTTCTTTGTCAACTGAAGTGGGCACTTAACAGATTCTGATGAACTAATTTTGACCCAAGAATTCCTTTCCCATCCAAAAGTGGGGATTGAACTGGACTATCAGTAACAACCCACAAATCATGGGCTTTAATTTAATCTAATTGACTAATTGCTGAGTAAACTAAACACTGCTGCTAGCTACTACAATTATTGCGTTTCATTTCAGTAAAATGCCTAAGTACTTAGCTGAACCAGAGATTGCTGTCTAGAATTTCAGTAAACTGTCCTACAATTCAATAAACTAGATCATTACATGAACAATTCTTGAAAGTTGATTTACATGATTTTCTACAAGGAAACTTTAACCTAATTTGATTTTGATTTTGGTTTTGGTTTTGAACTGGTTGGACTCTAGGCTCAGATGTAGCTCCACCCACCCACATTTTCTCTTTGGCTCGCGAGGTAAATATACCACTTCGAAAGCACCAACACAAACATAACTATTATTTCACCGTTAAATTTCTGAGTTGATCAAATGCATTGACCTGGATTATTTAAATTTTAGATTATGAAGGATCACTTTGTCCTCTCGGAAAAATGAAGAAACAAGAGGAAGCCAAAAACACCCTTGATATAGTTTGTACTGTTAAATTAGATCTCTGGCTACTGGAAAGCCAGCATGCTTTACAATTACAGAGACAGCTTATACTCTAAACCTAGACATAACCCACAAGTCTTAAAGAGATTAATGGTTTCTATATTATTCCCTCTAGTTTCAGCTAATTTTTCAGTTTTCCTTTCTTCATATGATAGCTTATCATGCAACAACTTTTCCAAAATAGATGGAAACATTACCAACTTATGCATATGCTTTTGAATGCCATGAACTTTTCTCTGTTAAAAAAGGGACTTCTGCTACAATCAAAATCACTAGATAGTAGAAACATACAAAGATATAATCTAGGTGTGTTCATAAGCTTAAAATTAAAGCATTTAGAGGAATAATTTGGCATTTGTGAGGTGACATAGTATTCGGCCATCCACAAAGGTTTCAGTCACATTGCAGTCTGCCTCATCTACATGACATGTGTTTTCAAAGGGATGAGGCTTGGTGCAGATCTTAGGCAATTCCGCAGAGTAGACACCACTCATACCTGGAGGCTGACACCTAAGCCAAAAGGTCTGCCCTTTGCAGTGCAGCACCTCAGGGCATGTACTTGAAGCAATTCCAGAAAAAAAACACAGATTGTTGTCAGGCAAAAATTCACAGTTCCTTGGTATGCAATATACGATGAAAATCCATCAAAGTTTGTCAAGAATGCTTTAGGTACAGGATAATACTTGGAAAATACAATTGTCATGATAAAAAATGCAATTGTCAATGGAGGCCTGGTTAGAGGGTAAAGCAGGGGTGTTATATACCCCCTACCAAGGCTCAAATCCCTCAAAGACATGTTTCACCCCTCATGGGCTGTCTCACGAGTGCAAGCGGGCCGCTTCAAGTGGTTGGAGCCAGGTGCAAGTCTAGGGCGACTTTGGCAGAATAGATACCCCCCACTTGCAGCTTCTTAGCTGAAGGGATCTTCCTCGACTGGTGTAAGTTAGTTAGATTGCATTGTAATCAACCCAAATTGGGGAAGGACACACTTGCCATAGTGATAATAGGAAACAGTTTGTCAAAAAATACAGCTTGAAATTAATTTGAGGAATGACCAAAAGCATTTTCCTCACATTTTTCTTGACAATGGAAGTTGAGCATTCTTAATATTTTCTTTCACAAAATTTGGCTTAGAATGGTACAATGCACACCTTTTTTCTAAGGAAACCTCACAGGGAAACCCATGGTATGCTTCCCAACATTCGTGGATGGAATCCCTAGCAAACCTGTCCGCATAGACTAGTGTGCCTTATCCAGGGGAGGTTCGAAATGGGCACCAAATGGCATAGAACTAGCAAATTTCCCAGCAATATTGACAACAACCAGTTTAGCTAACCCTTGGGCTATGTGCAGTGTACACTTACATTTATGACTAAAAAATATATTGCTTGAAATTTGAAAGTCCTGGATGCTTCTTTTATACTTAAGTGACGAGTATCCACTACCTATCAATAGGTGGGATATCGTTTATATTGTGGCATGTGACCACCCAGATCAACTTAACTGCCATGATGGCTCAACCGCCGAACAACACTCCCCTTGCAAGAGTACGCTAGCCATTACTTTGAGGATCAAACACTGAAGGGGGGTATAACAGCGCCTCACTTTCACCAACTTGACTTCCCTCTCAAGGCTGTATTGCTTGAAATTTGTTAAAGAGGACTTAGCAAAAATATTTTAATGGCAATTCTCTTAAGAATGGAAGTTGATTAACTCTTATTACAAAATTGTATTAGAGAACTCCATAGTTCCTTTTCCCTACATAACTATCTTCCCATTTAGTCCCCTTAGTAAAAATGTTAACTATTACTTGAACTTTTTCAATATGTGTGCCAAGTAAAAATTGTTGATTTTGCACTCACAATATTAAAGAGTTAATATTTAATAATGGTCATATCTTGTATTAGGTAGGCTTACGACTTCAAGTTATGAATAGTTAAAAAAGTTGTGACTTAATCAAATGACTTGAATGTTTATTTAGTCACGTGTCACTTTATAATTATATAAGTAGTTTCCTAACTTACACGTCTCTCATGAGACAATTCTATGTAATGAATTTTACACACATTGAATAATATAAAAAAAAAAATCTCCTCTTTGCAAGCATTCGATAGGTGGTTTATGAGGCATTATCCACATCAAAAGCTTTTCCAATCTAGACGTTGACTTTGGGGTGCAAGTCCCCAAGTTGATGTGATAGCATCATCACTCACTCCAATACTAACATCACTAACGATTTTCTTGACATGCTTTGTGAACCCTCTTTGGCTTGTGGTTGTTATCTGTGTGATGCTCATAATTGTAAGCTATTACTACAACAACATATCCATGTTATGGGATTGTTATCCATGATAATATACTTACTCTTACTCTTTCTATGTGTGTGTGTGTTGTGATACCACATGGATAACAATTGAGAGACAAATGTGGTTTATGAGGCATTTCCCACATGAAAAGCTTTGCCAATCCAATCATTAGCTTTGGGGTGCAAGTTCCCCAATTGATGTGATAGCATCCTCCCTCGCTATGGTTTCTACATCTCGTATTGACCATGCACATATCCCTTCAAATGTTGATGTGCGAGATAATTTATAATTCATTATCCATACTTGACCCACCCACGAATGACACCAAGGTCCTATCCATGATTGTGGTCTTCTAGTGTGATGTCTAGTTCTATGGAGGGTTTTTCCCCTTTCATCATTATCCTCCTTGGTTATGGTAGGTGTTTTGGTTGACTCATTTAGGTCCCTCTTTGCTAATCTAGATTCTTTCTTGGGATTCATGCACTAATTGGGATCTTCATTAGTTATGAAGCCTTCCTTGGGTCCCCAAATAGTGCTAATCCATTATAGGATACACTCTTTAAGGCACTTAGTCAAAATTTAAATTAACCTAGGTAGATTTGGTGCATGTATCAAACCCATTACTTATTTAACCATATCACGCTTGTTTCTTGCAATTTGTTGATCTCATGGTACAATGTGGGTGTTTACGAAGAAATCCCCATGGTCTGAACCAATTGCCTCTAGTACAAGGGGCCATGAACTTGCAATACGATTCTCCCATGAAGACCACTCACCCCAATGTTCAATGAAATGTCTAGAAACATCACTTGAACTTTCACTCTTCCATTTAAGTCACTCCCTTGCTCTTTGTTAAGGGTCTTTTGATCTCTCTTTCTCCTACGCCGAAACTCTGTCAGATTGGTAGCTCTCTCGTGATTTAGCTCTCATCTTCAAGCTCCCATGCTCTCGAACTTATTTGGCTTGGTTGTCTCCTTCAACCCTCCACCAACTTGGATGCTATTAAAGTTGGTAACTTCTCTTCCATTTGGCCTTGGAGTTCCTTCGCTGCTTCAATTGGATAGATTGTAGTCTTTGTCTTCAATCTATCTCGCATCTGGTCTCCCAACATCCACCTCTCAAAGATAGCTTTAGCAAAACCATGTGGGTGAGGAGGTAAACTTCTCAACTGAGGGCACTATGGGTCATCACACTTGCATTTAATTCTTTATATCTTTAGTTGTGTGTGTTTGCTTGTGTTGCTCATGCTCTATATTATTGGAGATAGCTTGCTAACTATTAAAATAAATGAAAATCGAACACAAAGAAAACCAAGATAAACTTAAGAGAATTCTCTGTAATGCATTGGTAAAATGAAGAGCGAAAGCCTCCTTATAAACAATTACAAGCTAATCAAGTAATGTGGGATAGACCAAGAAATACACTAAAGTGAAATAATGCATAAAAGCATAAAATACCTAAAGTCAAAATAACTCTATTAAAAATTATTGCCTATGTCTAATATCTAATTGACCATTATTAATCTGATACTAATCTAACACCCTCTCTTAATGGTCAATCTACTAACCACACCAAGATTAATCCCAAAATTTTACATATTTGTTAGGACACAAACACTTGGTAAAAATGTTTGTAGTTTGGTCCTCTATGCGACAGTACTGCAACTTAATAAATCCATCCTCTACAAGTCCTTTAATGAAGTGACAATGCATCTCAACATGCTTGGTATGCTCATGGAAGAATGGATTCTTAGTTATTTTGAGCACCTCTTGATTGTCACAAAATAGGGGTGTTAGTTTTGTCTATTGCATCTTCATGTCTAAAGGCATCCTCCTAAGCCAAACTGCCTTACAGACTCCTTTCATTGCTCTTAAATGTTCTATTTATATCGATGAAAGGACTAATACGCACTATTTCTTGCTATTCCATGGGATTGCACCCATACCGAGGCTGAATACATATCCAAAAGTTGATTTTCTATCATCCACGCAACCTACCCAATTTGAATCTCTATACCCACACAACCTAAGGTCTTTATTTTTGCTATACAAAATGTCAAAGTCAAGTGTCCCTTTCACAGATCTCAACACCCTCTTTGTTGCAATCCAATGTTCTATGTTTGGCACTGTCGTGAATCTGGATATGAAGCTCAAAACATAGCTCAAATTAGGCCTAGTGGTTGCAAGGTATATCAAGCCCCCCACTAGTTGCTTGGAGATTGACTGATTAATTACTTTAGAATCGATCTTGGATAAAAGCTTTAGCAATTTCTCCAAAGGTGTAGATGAGATTTTGCAATAAGCATGCTCCTAGGTTAATTTTTTTGAGAGACAAAAACGTTGATACTTGTTTGCCAAACTTTTACACCTAGAAAATAATGTAGGAGGCCTAGATCAATCATGTCAAAATCTATACTCCTATTAGATTTGATCTGTTCAATAGCACTTGCCTCACTACCTATAAAATGATGTCATCTACATATCTGACTGGCAGAATGATATCATTACCAATGCCTTTGACGTACAAATTGGAATTTGAAGGACTCCACTAGAACCCCTGTGCATCCAAGTACCTGTCAATCTTAATGTACCATGACCTAGGTGCCTACTTCAATCCATATAGAGCCTTCTTCAATCTACAAACAAGATGCTCCTTCCCTGGAACCTGAAAACCCTACAGTTGATACATATAGACTTCTTCCTCCAATCTCAATTAAAGAAGGCACCCTTCACGTCCATTTAATGGAGCTTCTAGCCAAACTATGCTACCATGGCTAGAATTAACCAAATGCTACTGATCTTTGTTGTAGGAAGAAATATCTCTTCATAGTCAATTCCCTTTAGTTGAGAGAACCATGCTATCCCCATTTTGTGGATAACTAAGGAGATGATGTCTCGAGGCCCTCAAGTTGCAGACATGGAGTACCGAGAGTTGTAAAAACCACGCATTTGCCCTTTTGCACAGCCAAAGACCTGCATTGCCACCACAGTGATCCAACACCTGGTCATCGTCCACACCAGCTTGCCACCACAGGTCATTTGGGTCTTTCTCCATGCGATACAAGTCAAGTATGATGGTGGGTATCACTTTAATATTTGAGCCATTCTAGCTTGTGTATCAGAGGTTATTTTTTATTATGAGACATTTGCTTTGGAAACTATGCCTTTTACCTTGTTTAAATGCTGGTGGTTGGCTTGGAGCACTCAAGTAGATGGTCACCCTTAGGATGGGGTGTTTCTGGGAGCTTCCTTTGATGAGTCATCGTGCCACTCCCGACCATACTTACCACTTTCCATCATTTCTCCCCTTGTGACATCCTCTCTTGGGATTTTGGGGTAGATTGACCCTCGAAGGGACCATTCCTATTTCATGGGAAGAAGGGGTTGAAGGCCCAAAGGGGAGTTAGTTGGCAAAAGATAAAAGCCTAATGAAAGAACCTTCCAGATGCTTTGCCCAAGGGATCCTGAGAAAGCAATGAAAAGCTTCTCCGCAAGAAAATAAGGACCCCATGAAAAGAATAAATAAAGACACTTAAAGGATCAGTTAAGGATAGGGGTTTTCATCACGAGCTAGCCTATCACGTCCATGGGCATCTAACGGTATGACATTACCATTTCTGGTCATCACACCAAGGCAATGGCTCTCAGTTGCATGGCTAAGGGAAAGGAGGTCTCATCACGAGCCAGCCTTCTCATCTCCGTGAAAGCACTTGTGGGTGACACTATCGTTCCCTGGTCATCACGCCAGGGCAGTGGCCTCCAATTCACCCTATGCTATATTCAAAGAAGATACAAAGAAAGAAAGATAAAAGGAAATTGATGGGCTTGGAAAAAATGCAATATGGACGAAGGTGTAGCACACCCTCCACAAAGGCACCCATAAATGAGATACTATGGACCCTTGCATATCATGAACCCCATGCCCATTGAGTACTTCCCCCATCCATTCCACTTCATTCACATGACTCGGATAGGGTTGTTCCTAGACTTAGGGGGCTTGATCCATTGAAAAGAAGTACCATGCCAACCCTCCCACAACCAAACTTGGAAAAACGTCTAGTTTCTTAAGCACATGTTTGTATGACGTAGTTCTGGTATACATGCTTTAATGGCTCTTTTATTAACTTGATTTACTCATCATGATGCTTTGACTTGAGATCCTTGGAGGGCATATCCATTTGTCTTGCAGGTACAGGTTGGTGGCCAGTTTTGGAAGAACAAGCCCAGCTTGGGCTTCCATGAGTCAAGCAGCCCATCTAATGGATGACATAGGCCCACATGCCAGACGACAGAGAGATGCCTTTGGAGGCCTAGGAGACAGCTGGATAGACATAGCCCACCCTTTGCATGCCAAACGACTTGCCCAGAAGGGGAAAAACGTCACTCCCTAGGGGCTTGACGTCACATTTGAGGGGCATGTGGTGATTGATGATGAACCAGACCACGACACATGGCATTTTGAGGTGGAGAGGCTCTGGATGATTGCCACATGGCCTTTTGAGGCCCTACTTTGCAACCCAGCTCCAACGACTTGCTCAATTTGCCAAAATGTCCTCCTTCAAGGGATGATGTCACCTTTGTTTTAGGGTTTTCTTTGTGCAAAAGTGAAATTAAAGAGAATTTTTAGATATTATCTTTGTAAAGGGGCAAGATTAGGGTTGTTGACCCCTAATCTTGTGTTTTCCCTAATATTATGTGGACAAACTATGTTAGCTACATTTTGTATAAATAGAGATCATAAGGTCTCATTTTATAAAACATAACTCTCCATTGTGAGAGGCTATTGGACTGAAATTTTCCCTAGCTATGAGCATTCTCTCTCTCTTTGCATTTGTCTTGGTTTTTCTTGGCTATTGGTGGAAAAGTGATGCGCTAGGCTTGGAATCTCTTTCTCTTGCATGTGGATGTTCTAGATCTTGGAGATAAGGGTTTGTTCAATGTTATTTATGAATTTGGTAAGAGAAATCTGCATTTATTATCTAGTTATCTTGCTTTAAATTCTATAATTTGTCACTTGTCAAACCCTTGGGAGAAGTATAAGATCATACACCCTCCCCAAGGTATTTTCATTTGCTTGTTTTGAAGGAGATTATTATGCACAAGTTGCCTTGGAGAATTACAAAGGCGTACACCCTCCAAGATATTCATGTTTTGGTTTGCAAAACCCTAGGAATTACAAGGGCGTACACCCCTAGGGCATTTGCAAGTCAAATCTTTTATCCAAGCTTAACTTTTGTAAGGTCTATTGCTTTTCGAGGTGTTTTTTCCAAGAGAAATACAAGGGCATATACCCTCTTGGCATGACCCTAAAAAGTCTAGCTATACTTGAGAACTACAAAGGCATACACCCCCAAGGCTTTAGCTAAGCTTCTTCATCTCTTTGACCCCATCACCCAATAGTCTAAGGCACTAATCAATTTCAAATTGCATTGGAGATACAAAACAATTGCCTCAACAAACATGAAATTTCAAGCTTTGCAAGCTTTCACTTTTGGATAGTGATCTTGATGCCTTTGGGATTTTTCCTCCCTTAGGGCGTCCCTTTTCTTCCATGATTTCTCATTGTTCTACTAACTTGTTTCCTACAGCCATTAGGCTGCAGAAAATCACTAACCCTAGGTGCTAATATCTCACTAACTAACCCCTAACTTTCCTCCACTTTTCAGCCACCGAGTCTCCTAGCTGGGGCGCACTTTTTGGGACACCTAGCACTAACATCTGACCACTAACTTTGTTGATATTTGCCTTAGTTAGCTACAACCATAGGTCTGCAATTTTCTGCAGAAAACTCAGATTTGTGACAGCCCTAAACCATTGACCAATGCCTAGCCTAAACCTAACTATTTGCCAACCTAACTCACCTACTAACTAGCTAGTCAATCTAACACCTCAAAGTAGCTTTAGTGTAAAATTTATTTGCTGATTTACTAACTTGTATGCTGCTGTATTTTAGGGACAGCAAGCTTAACTTGCTGATCCATTACTATACTTGGTTGAAAAAGTGTATTTTCTTGTGTCTCGGGTAGGTACAGGTGCACCGACAACTATCTCTTTACTTGGTATCCATTTACCTCTCTTCACTTACCATTTTCAACCAATCATTTATTCCATCACTTTACCTTCCGGGGGACTTCTCCTTACACTTCCCTTCATCCTTCTCATTCCCCCTAGGGTCAACGGGATTGCCACCCTAGAATGACCTAGTCACCCTTGAAGTGTGGGACCTACATCGAGGTGACATTGGGTGTAGGATTCCCATAGTTGTAGCACTTTATTTGTGGTTGGGTCGGGCTTTGCCCAACCTACAACTTGCACTATAATAAACCCTTTTGCAACCAATTGTGCCTTATACTTGTCAAGTGTGTCAACTGCTTTGTACTTGACCTTGCATACCCATTTCCAACCAATGGGTCTCTTCCCTGGTAGAAGATCTCTGAGATTCTGATTTTTCATTAGACTCTCAAGTTTGATTGCCATGGCCTTCTCCCATTAAGTTTTTCTTGTTGTCTCCTCAAACACATGTGGCTCATAAAGTCCCTGAACATTGGCCATTAGAGTAGGTTCATCGTGTTTGGATTTGTTTGCTCTTACCTCTCAATGATTGTCCCTCATTCATTCCTCATACCCAAACATCTCCCATGGTGTTGAGCCACCACTTTGGCCTCTTCTTGGGATCCTCCTCATCCAAGTCAATATTGTCACCATGAATTGGGTTGCCTATATGTGTGTCATCCGAATGTTAATTCGAGTTGTCTACATCCAAGTCTAGAAACATTACCAGCTTGAAAGAGTCCTCATGCTTAGAATCGTCCCCCCTTTCAGGTGGAGCTACCTAAAGCTTGACACCTAAATCCTTAGCCACAATGGTCTACTCTATGATAATGGTGATCTCTAAAGAAGCTTTGAAAGGTCCAACTTCTTCATCAACCACATCTCTGTTGAAGCAATAAACTTTATGACTATCGTTGTACCCTAAGATGATCAGTTTTTTGCTCTTTGGGTCTACCTTGGTTCTCTTCTCTTTTGGAATCCAAGCTTATGCAATAGAAACATAGTTACCAACCTAATGAGAACTATGACCTCAAGACGAGAACTCTAGTGCTAAAAACCCATAATTTTGCGTAAAAATACTAAAATCAACCCCTGAATCAAAAAGTGGTTCCACTAGTAGCACTCTTTTTTTCACGGGGTTAAAATTACAACCTTTTGCAACCATGTCTTGTAATGTTGCTAACAAAATTCTTAAAAATCAACCCCTGAATTGAAAAGTGGTTCTACCAGTAGTGCCCCTTTATCTTTTTGAGGTTAAAATTATAAGTTATTTAAAACCATGACCTTAATCAATATTGTTGCAACCAAAATCTTAAAATCAACCCTCGAATCGAAACGTAGTTTTACAAATAGCATCCTTTTGTTTTTTGGAGGGTTAAAATTACTACTTGTTTGAAACCATGGCCTTAACAGTGGATATCATTGTGACCAAAATCTTAAAATCAACCCTTGTTTCGAAAAGAGATGCCAGTAGTAGTGCCATTTTATTTTAAACTTAAAATTGTGATATTGTTGAAGCTGCAACCTAAAAAATCGTCATTTTTGTTATCAAAATCATCCCACTCACCCCCACTCCACCATTACCCTCTTTTTAATTTAAAAAGAAAAATGCCCTTTAAAAAACAAAAAAATGTTAATTTTTTTTAGAAAAAATGTAAAACAAGTTTAAAAAGTAAAAATAAAACATGGAATTTAAAAAGTTTAAATTAAAAAATTAAAATGAAGTAAAAATAACTAATACAAATTAAAATGAATTTTAAAAGATTAAAAAAAACTTAGAAAAAGAAATTATAAAAAATTATTTAAAGAACATAACAAAAGAACACTTAAAAAGGAAAATTATTAAAAATAATATTAAAAAATACATAAAAAAAACCCTTACCGTTAAAAAGGCATACTTTGAAAAGGGTAAAAGGGGGAGGGGGCGATTCTCCCCATGTTATAGCGCTTTTACATAATAAAAGCGTTATGCTTGTTTCCAACGAAGCTTTCTGCAGATGCTTCGATCCTTGTGTTCGTTACTGAACAAGAGTGAGTGCAACGCCTCTAACAAACATAAATAATTGGGCTTGTACAATGTATTCATGCAGGAACTAGCCCTGTCGCCTCTTGATCTGCCGCATCATTTCGGTGGTCATGGTCGACGGGGAAGAGATAGATGAATGAATGTCCTTTTAGGTGAATGATGAATAATACACCTACCGAGTCGAAGACCAAAGGTTTTTCTCGTAGGTGGACATATCAAATCTGAATGATCTCTAAGATCGACATCTTGAAACACCAATTTCCAACATGGGAAGGGGTGATTCTCATAATTGCCCCCTCCCCCTTTTACCCCTTTTTAACAAGTAATTTTTTATAGAAATTTTTTTAATGTTTATTTTCTATATATATTTTTATAATTTTATTTTATAATAATAATATTAATAATCTAATTCCCCCGGATGGGATGCCACGTGCATAAGCCATGCACTTAAAGTAAGCCCTTGTTTGTCGTCTCCCCTCCTAGTTTCACCTCGCGAGAGGCCATTCAATGCAGGGCGTTGGTGATGGGCATTGGCCTCACGTGAGTTCAGATTCACTGGTTCAAGATATCATCGGGATTAATGGGGATGTGTCCCGCAGAGGATGATGTTGCCTTGTCTGTTATTGCGCATTTAATGAGCTCGAACAAGGTTATTTCCATTTGCTTTCCCAGAATTCTTGTCATGTTTCTTTTTCATGCTTGGCTGGTGCGTCTGGCTTCTTCTCTAGAAGATTACGGACATGCTCAGCGTTGGTGGCCCCTTTTCCCTTTTCACTTTAGAGCACTCGGCATTGAAACTATGCCTCGAGAGCAACGCCGACCTCGCAGAGGTCCAAATTATTTTCGCTACCTTGCAGGTCGAAGAAGCAATGTCGGTATCCCCGACAGGGAGTCTCACTACTCTCCACCTATGGGCATACACTTTGATGAGACTCTGAACCTTGCTACCATTATGGAGAAGGAAAATTGGGGTTGCCCCATCCTTGAGGAGGACGTGCAAGCTCCACTTCCTAGAAATGATGAGGGCTCGTCTATAGCTCGTCCGTCGCCAAGCAGGCAGATAATTCACCCAATGGTGCCAGTCTAAGTCACCTGATTCGAGTTCGAAATCGAATTCAAGGACCTTGAAGTTCGACAAAAATTCGACACCAAAAATTTATGTGATAAAATTCGAATAGTACAAAATTTAAAAATAAAAAAATATCTGTAATAAATTGAAAACATATGGAATGAATTATGAAACCCGGTGCAAGAAACCCAAACCCTGGTCTAAATTAAAAGTTGTGTCGATAATCACCATTGAATCTGGTTGCTTCTAAAACCTTTCCTACTAAAATAATTAGTACCTATTGTTTCTGGTATATGAAAAGTATCATGGACATGTGAACGACATGTGGCCTTCCCGGAACTATAATAATTTAAATTTTGTATTTAACTCAACATTGCTTTGAATAAATAAAACAGTAATAATCATCATGCTCCCGTTCTTTTCCTGTATAATTCTTTTTTCACTTTAGTTAATATAGTAACTGGCAATGGGAAATAAGTCAGGCGGAGGAATATGCCCCTTTGTGGAGGCAAATACGTCCAGCGGAGGAGTATCCAGCTACATGAAGGAACCATGACACCCAAAAACCACGCAGAGTCGGCGGCTAGGGTTTAATTTTTTTCTCCTGTCGAATATAGGGGCCAAATTTGAACAAACCCTCGATTTTTCAGCAAATTTATTCACCTTGAAGTTCCAATTCGAGCTCGAGGTCGGGTTCAACATGAGATTCACCAAATCTGAGGCAAATTTATTCAAATTGCCTTCACATTCGACGAATTTCGAATTTTAGGGATAAAAATCGTCAAATGCGGTGACTTAGGTGCCAGTAGAGGAACCTGGCCCAAAATATCTGTCCAGCCCACCAAAAGGACATTGGGGCTACCCCATCATTGAGGAGATTCCTCCACTTATTCCTCTTCAAAATGTCACTCCTCCATCAATGAAGGCCCCGGTTTCTACACCATTGCCCATTCTCTCAGAGGATCACCTCAATATGATGATGGACATCCGCAGGGACATGGCTGACCAAATTTTTCGCCAAGAATGCTTAAATCGTCGATTGGACCTTCTATTTGAAGCACTCTCAGATGGGCCAACCACCAACAGTTGTCCAGTTTGCCCCCAACCTTTCAGTCTGGCCCCAACTTGGACCCGGCATACTCATGGCGAAGAGAGCAACGACACACCTGGTGCATGATCTTTGGGTCTTGTTATAGTTTCAGTTTTTTTGCACACATGTAGGATTTATTTCACGGGCTTTCGAAGCCACTATGTAACTGTAGTTTCTATTTTGCTCATTTTAGCTATAGACACATAAACATATTACTTTTCTCTCTTAGGAGCCTAGAGCCGGTTCTGGTTTCCTTTTTTGGCAGGCCGAATTCCAGGTTCCAATGGATATGTAAGTTTTCATGCTATTGAAGGTAATACAATTTCTTAATTTACAAAAAAAAAAAATATTAATAATCTAATTTTAAGGTCACAGCAAAGCCAAACACCAAATTGGTGTATGAGACCCCCTTGTTTGTGGGACAAGAGATCCCCTCTGCGCAGCGATTTCACTGCTAAAGTCTACTAAGGTATACATACCCTACCCCCCTCTGGATTTGAACATATGACATCTGAGGAGGAAACACATGTTCTTAACCATTAGGCCCACTCATGCTATATATACTAAGTTTTTAATGTGTATTTTACATTTTATTTATAATTTTATTTTTTTAAGTCACTTTTTTACATTAGTTTTTTTTGTGTTTTTTTAATAATTTTTTTTAATTTGTTTTAAGTTGATTTCTTTATGTTTTATTTTTACACGTGTATTTGATTTATAAAATTAGTTTTTTTTATTTCCTTTTTTTTAATTCCTTTCCTACATTTTTTTATAAAAAATTTAAAAATTTGTTTTTATTTGATTTTTTGGTTCACTTTAGTTTTGTTTTTTTAGGGAAATATCTTTTTAAAAAACAACAATTAAGTTTTTTTTTTGGGGGGGGTTTAAAAAAATATTTTAAGGAAATAATGATGGTGGAGTAGGTGCAAGTATGATAATTTTGATTAGAACAATGACAATTTTGTAGAGGATGGTTTAAAAAATGTCCTAAATAAAAAAGGTCACTACTACTTGCACGTCTTTTTGATTCCAGGGTTGATTTTAAGATTTTGGTTGCAATGGTACAAGTCGTTAAGACTATAGTTTCAAATATGTTGTAATTTTAACCCCTCCAAAAAAAGAGTGTAACTCGTAGCACCACTTTTCTAATTGTAATTTTGACCCCAAAATAGAAAAAAGGGTGCTACCGGTAGCACCACTTTTCGATTCAACGCTTGATTTTAAGAATTTTGTTAGCAACATTAAAGATCATGGTTGTAAAAAGGTTGTAATTGTAACCCCCCCCCCAAAAAAAGGGTGCTATTGACAGCATCATGTTTTGAAATGAGGGTAAAAACAACCACCTAATGCAACCTCCAAGAAAACGAGAACTCTAGAGGGTTCTTGTCAAGTTGGTAACTTTGTTTAGAACCAAAGACCTTAAGATGACTAACCTTGGGCTTCCTCCCAGACCATGCTTCTTCTAGGGTCTTCTGCTTCACCACCATTGTTGGAGATCTATTCAATAGATATATTGTTGTGAACATTTCCTCAACCCAAAACCTGTTTGGAGCACACCTATACTCCATCATACACTTGGCCATCTCCATGATAGTACAGTTCCACCTCTCAACCACTTTATTATGCTATGGAGTGTAGGATGTAGTGAATTGTCTTTTTATCCCATGTTTAGCACAAAAGTTATTGAATTCTCCGTCATTATCAAACCTAGGAGTGGTAATGTGACAACCTGACTCTTTTTATACTTGTTAGAACTCACGAATTGAGATAAGCGTGAATTGTATTTCTCATTAATATGATACAGATATAAAGACATGAGCTTGACATTTGGATTCGTCTTCCAAGAGGTCTCTTGGACTTCCAATGACCACTCATATTCACTTGACTATTTGTATTCCAACACAAGTGAATGATACCATAACCCTTAACGGATTAGATTTCCAACATTCCCCCCCTTAATCCGAAGGGGTGTATACGGATTAGGTTTCCAACATTCCCCCCCTTAATCCGAAGGGGTGTATATGAGTCCAAGAAGAGAGCTGAAATCTAGAAGTGGACAGTTGAAATCTAGAAGTGGACAATTGCCAATGGCTGAATGTGCTCTCTTAATCTGGTGGTTTTTGGATGACCACAAACCAAATGGCTAGCAAAAGTTGATGTCTTCTACTAAATGGTGGTGGTGGTTTAAGGATGACCACAAACATTGGAACTCGGCTCTAAGGTTCAATGGTTCCTGGAACATTTCATAACTTAGCTAGAAGTTGATGTCATCTATTAAATGGAAGTGCTCTCGAATGTTGGTTGAAAGATGACCATAAACTATTCTCTAACAAAAGTTGTAAGTCTTCTACTACGTGGGGGTTTAAGGAAAACCACAAACCGTTGTCTAGCAGAAGTTGTAAGTCTTCTACTAAGTGGTGGTTTAAGGAAAACCACAAACCAATCTGGTAGTTTTGGATGACCACAAACCAAATCACACTCGCTTGTTACTGCTCACGCTCACTTCTTACTACTCGATTGATAGGACTTCAAAACTTGAAGCCTGACTGCCAATCACTGATGTTATTCCCCTTGTCAGGTACAAAGTGAGAAGATGCAAATCTTTCCACTGCAAGATGTGTCAATACTCAAGAATGGATTTGTCGGTATGACTAATAAATCTTCTTCAATACTTACAGCAGGTGTCAATCTGTACTGTGCTTTGTTTGGTAGATCTGATTCAGGTATCAAATCTATTTGATGAGAAATACTCTTCATCAATGGCAATCCTACAAGCATGTCTTCTGAATCACATCTCTAAACACTTCAAGCAACTCACTTAATTATATTGGAACAACATTCTTCTCTACTAAACTACCATCTTCGGGAAAGATTGCAGAACAACGTTTTATCATCTTAACCTTCTTAAGGAACTGCTTGGTGGAACAAAGAGTTACCTCGTCGTTATGGCCTTTATCATTTTCTTCTTTCATTGGAAGTAATCAAGACTTCCTTCCTCCTTTCTCAATCTGATATGTATTTCGTCTCCCATCATGAGCAGCATTTCTGTCAAACAGCCAAGATCTGCTTAACAAAATATGACAGGCATCCATGGGGAGCACATCACACAAAACTTCATCGTGGTAATCACCAATATGGAGGTTCACTAAAAATTGCTCAAACACTGTAACCTGGTCTACCTTTTGTAACCATGATCCCTGTAGGGTAGCATTGCATTTCAGAATTTATTTACGTACTGCTTCTATGAAGACTAAATTTTTTGTATTACCACTATCTACAATTAGCATTCAACGTTTACCTCCAACCTTATATTTGGTTTTGGGTCTTTCGTTACCATGGGTCTTTGTCTTTAGGCAACAACTCCAGCTTCAACAACACTCTTCGAAACATTAGGTTCCCACCTTGTTCTTGTTGTACCTCGAACACATTGTCTCCAACCATTGATTTTGTTGCTTGGGTTGCATTGGTTTTGACTTCTTGTCTTCTGACATTCATATTTTCAGGCATTCATCATTCATGTCCTCTCTGTCCTTGAATGCCACATCTGAAACAGGTTCCCATAAATCTTCCTCTACCTCTTCCTCTGTCAACTCCTCTTCTGCAAGCAGCATATATCCTCCTTTTAAATTTTGACTTTCGGTACTTGTACCAACCTCCTCTTTTCCTTTCAACTTGACTGTCCTCTTCCTGAAGATTGTTTTCCTCTTCCTCTCATGCCTCTAGTTCTTGTATTCTGCTGCTTCCTTAATAATTTTCTTTAGCCCTCAAGGTCAATTGATATGCCTCTACAATAGATTGAACATCCATCGAACTAATTTCATCACCTGTGGCGAATCCAAGCCCATTGACATATGTCGCAATGGATTCTGCACATTCCACAATCTGCCCAAATCTTATGGACAGCATATAAAATTCTTGTGTATTCTTTAACTGTCCTTTCCCTCTGCCTCAATTTCGTAACTGTCTTAACATATTCAAAGCAAAATCTGAAGGTAAGAATTTACCTTTTAACTCGGCTACCATCTGGTCCCATCTCTGAAATTTCTCCTTCACTTACGTTATCAGATGTCTATTCAATTTCAGGTTATCCCACCACAAGAAGGCATGTACCCTCCTTTTGTGCAGGCAAATTTGGCTCTTCTGGGATCTCCGATTTTGGTCAAATCCAAAGAATGTCTCCATTTCCCTGATCGAGTCAATTAGCTCCTCTAGAATCAAGCTTCTGGAATATAAAAGTGTATCTAACCTCGGTCTTCCTCCCAATCTTGAAATTCCCCATATTACTCTTTCCTCCAGGTAATACCTGAAACCACAGTACCCCTCCCCTGTAAACAAAAGCAGAAACTCAAACAGACTTGGAAATTAAAACAAAACATGTTTTGGCTATGCATGTTCATCAATTCACCAGGGATGCTCCTGCCTCAAAAAGTGTTTGTAATTTCAGGTAAGTCAAGTAGAAAAAATCACAAGCATAAGCTCTTCTCCAACTAGGTAAGTGAATTGAAGCATTCAACCCCACCACTATCAGAGTAGACAGAAGTTTGGTCAATGGAATGGAAGTCAATGAAGGACCCTCCTCCAAGAGACCACTGCTCCTGCAAAGAGTAATACCAAAGAAGGAATAGGAGCCGGGAAAATAGTATAAGCTTTTGATGTTACACGAAGATTTTACATAATTTTGGGACTGACAAGTGAAGCAAGACTAAATCTTGTGGGGAAAGGCTGGTACTGGAATCTAACAAGGGATTTAAGGTAGGATAAGCTTCAAATTTTATCTTATAAGACCAACCCATTCCAGATCCCGAAGGAATATTTTCATCTTAGCTGCTTAGCTCAAGCAGGGCCCACCAAACCTTGGCAGGTCTGGGAGATGCGCCGATGCAGATTGAGAGGGACCAGGAAAGAATAATCAGCCAATTCCAGGAAGATCTAGAGTTAATCAGGATAAGACTAACAAAAAATAAAGAAAACGTGGTTCTAATGAGAGGTGTATTCAGGCACTTTGCTTCCTTCACCACAAACAAAGGAAGATGAGACACACAGTTTGAATGGCTTTTTTAAGAGCAAATTCCAGGCCTAGTTATAATTGAAGAGGAGAAACAAACATGGGATGAAGTGGCCACAATCTTTCAAAATCTAAATTGGCAGAAAAATATTTGGTCCAAATATTCCTTTTCAGACATTTGTTATACATACTTCAGATTTACAAATTTATATGATGTCAGAAACTCTTTTAGAATTTTGTTTGGTTACAATTAAAAGGTCAGCCAGCAACTATAGCCCATGAGTACAGACTTACAGGCCAATATAGAAGGGCATTAGAATCCCTTTTGATACAGAGCCGGACTAACTGAACCTGCTCTGTCCAGCTTTTTTGTACTCTGCATTATGAATGTAAGATCGACCAACAGAAAGCTGGAATTTTGACAGAACAGCAATTCTTCTATAAAAAAATCAAGAACCCACTTTGATGTTAACACACTGAGTTAAGGATTTAGCATGATACAATCAGAAGTAAAAAAGTGGAAATTGAAAATATTAGCTCATATATTTAGAAACATTGAATCAAGAATTGGTTTACTGAAGGTAATTAGGAATCCTTGGTCAGAAGATAATGGGAATCAAATAGTAGAGAACAGGAAGCAAGGGACAAAGACCAGTATATAAATGGAAAATGACATCAGATCTAAGGAATAGTCAAAACAACAGCTTTTAAGTTGTTGGTTTTTAGAGGCCGTGTAAATCAGACATGTGAAATAATTATCGCTTATTGGATGGTACTAGTCAAAGAATCAAATACCACTTAATAACTTATAATCCCACTTTTCCTTATAAAGGCCCATGACTCACAAAATCTCCAGAATTTTTACATCTCCAGAATTAGGGATTTTTTTTGGCACTTGAGCATTTACTATTTGTTGACTCGATAATTTTTTATATCTTAAATATACATACTCTAACACTTGCTCTTTCCACCTTCCACAACAGTGATAAAAAGTGAATACTAAATCACTGCAATGTATTTTTCTCTTTCTATATAAAATGGAGAAAACTTGGAAGTTGTAACTTGTTTGCAAGTTTTGCAAGCCAAAGTAGCACTGCTTGATACTCAGAGTCAACTTCTTCATAATGAACTTGAACGAAAGAATCTTCGACATTCTGAACTAGTCATTGTTCAGAGCAACCCTATTTTCGAAGAAGATGATGATCCATATCAACAGCCAGCGCAGGTGCAACTCAGTGAAACAACCTCAAGTGCAAATGAAGATGAAGTTGTGCATAATCAAGTTCAACTTTCTCTTTCCATGCCAATAATCAGACCTTAGGAAGAAATCAGGAACAATAAGCACAAAACAGGTATCGGATATGAAAAGGAAGTCACCTTTCATATTCCGGATCATACCGAACCAATCCAGTTCCAGAGTGTTGGATTGCTACAAGAAGGTTCATATTTACCTGCTCCAATTCAAGAGCAGATTCTAAAATGCCAACATTGTCAGCGAGTTGGCCACATGGAAGATCAATGTTTTGATCTTTATCCTTGTGAGCATTGTGGAAAGCATAATCATCTTTCAAACCTAAGTTGCACGAAACGGGGAAACGTTTCTGAGTTTCCAAAACCGGGACGATACGAAACAGGCCCTCAAAAAATGGAAACGCCGTAAATAAAATAAAAATATATATATATATAGTTTTTAAAAAAATAAAGCATTATATTGCAAGAAAAACATAATGATACACATAAATGACATTTTAGAAGGAAAACCATCGAAGAGGATAGTATTCCTGTTGCATGCTTACTTCAGCAGCTCTAGGAGTAGATGAAATAGCACTTTGAAAAGCCATGAATGCTGCAAGAAAAGAAGAAAATGAAAACTTTGTTCACTAAACAAAACAGAAAATTGTATATTGCAAACCAAGAGAAAAAAAAACTGCTAACTTGCTAAGCAAACATAAAATAAATCTACTCACCAAATAGAGAAGAAATCTGCTCACTAAAACCACACACAATCTCCTTCTTGTTGTTGTAGGAAGCTCCTCTTGCTAATGAAAGTGTGAGGAATAAGTGAAGCAAGTGGTTTCTTATAGCAAAGGAAGGAGATTTAGGGTTTTGGTTTGCATCTAGAAGTTTCCTTTTTTAATTAAAACAAAAACACAGAAAATCATTTTAATTCTATTTGGATAAGGCAAAAAAGGCCTTAATTAAAACTAACTGGCAGTTTGGGGGCCCCACGGCCCCCTTTTTTTGCCTAATTTCTCTTTAAAACCCGTGGAAACCCGGTTGTACGGGCACGGTACGGCCCTGACACCCCGTCAATCGTACCGTACCCGTTTCACCGTATCGGCCTCGAAAACAGGGGGGGGGGGCGTTTCCTGCAACATAGTTTCAGACAAATGTTCCAAACGCAAGAAACCTGCAAGAGTAAAGAACCACTATGGATGGATCGCTTCTTGGCAATGGTCATCAACAATCAAGAAGATATATCAGTCATACTGACGAATCCATTCTCAAGTATTGACACATCTTGCGGTGGAAAGATTTGCATCTTCTCACCTTGTACCTAATAGGGGGAATAACATCAGTGATTGACACTCATGCTTCAAGTTTCAAAGTCCTATCAATCGAGCAGTAACAAGCGAGTGTGAGCAGTAATAAGCGAGCATGACCAGTAACAAGTGAACGTGATTTGGTTTGTGGTCATCCAAAACCAACACTACTAATGCTTGAAACTTTTGAAATTCACTAAATACTTCATATTTCAATTTCAAAAAATACACCTACATTTTCCTACTGTAATCATCAATAAAAAGAAGGAAATATCTAGCATCAATGATGGATGTCATGTTCATTGGTCCACAAACATCTTCATGAACCAGCTGAAGGACTCTATGTGGTCTCCAAGCTTGTCCTTCTTCAAATGGCGCTCTGTGCTACTTCCCTACCGGGCAAGCTTCATAAACACCCTATATCTATTTTTGGATGTTAGGAAGTTCGTCTACCAGATTCCCTTGAGCTAATTGAGAGAGGTAGGTCAAGTTTAGGTGCCCATAACATCGATGGCAAAGTGTATCGACGCCTTATGCACTCTTGGTTGCCAATGCATGCTCCTTGACCTATCCAATGTCAACTAGTCTGAATAGTCCATGATCCTCCACACTATCAGCAATAGTCTTCATGGTCTCTTTGTCAACTATATAGCATTTGCGATTGATAAAATTGACATATAATGGGGACAATGCCTCATAATCTAACTCATTGAGAGTAGATTAAGCTCCATGCCCGGCACGTAGTACACATTGACGGAAATCAACATTTTGCCTCCAAAGAAAATCTACACATCCCCTTTCCCTACTACCATGAACTATTCCTCACCATCGAAGATCACTAAATCCAAGCAGTGGACTCCACGAACCAATCCTACTTGTTGGTGAAGTGCCATGATGCCCTTAAATCTATGTATCAAGCAGATGACTTGTGTTGCTTTGCTTGTCTCTTGGCCATGAATGCATAGAAAGTTCTCCTCTATATGCTCTGTGACATAAGCCTCCTACTAAAGGCCTCCTTGGTTAGTTTTATGATCAGCCAACCTCTTTCTACAATACTTCATATGGCCCACCTTGCCATAGTAGTGTCATGTGATGTTTTTCAAACTCTTGGTTGCATCTTCACCACTGTCTTGCCCTTTTTCTTTGCCCGTTTTCCTTTTCCCTTGTTCTAAACCCTTTGCCCCATTGTTACTATTGAATTGTTTCTTCCATCTATCTTGTTGTAAGAGCTTATTAGACAGCTCATCAAACTTTAGGTCAACATTTGTAGAGGTGATGTTTAGGGTCTCAATAAAGTGCTCATAAGCACGTGGTAATCTTTTCAGCATAATTACCATCGTGTCCTCTTCCATTTTCTGACCAATGGCCACCAATTGTTCTCTGATGTCCTTAACCTTGAATAAATTCTCCTATAATAATGCACTCTCATCCATCATGATCAAAAACAACATATTCTTCAAGAAAAAAGCTCTGCCCTTGTCCAAAGTGTCAAGCAACTCTCTCAAATGCTTTCAAATCCCTGCTGAAATCTTCCTTGTCTGGACCTCAAGAAGCATTTCATCTATCACAAACAACTTAAGCAGCCTCACTACTTCTCTGTCTTGCTCATCAAACTTGTTCTAGTCTCTACCCACGGCTTGTGGTCAGGTATTTTTACCTAGGACGATAGCAACCAAGCACTTGTAGTCCAATATGGCCAACATATGTTGCTTCCACATATTGTAATTCTTACCAGAGAATCTTTGGCTGCCTTCCAGCGTGATATTGGGTAAAGAGACCATTGGTACAAAGCCAAAATGCAAATATATATACTGAAACAGAGTAAAAATTTGAAAATACTTATTCTTCCCTCCCTCAATTTGGAATTTTGGAGTAAGAACACATGGGTACTAGTGCTAAACACCTGTTGCAGCCACATATCGCTGAAAAACATGCACATTTCTGATAAATCTACCCAAAAACCCACAGATTTTGATAAGCTGCTCAAAAACAGCTGAAAAACACATAGATTTGCACACAAACAGCAGTGACAAAACGCAGATTTTGACAGATCTTCTCAAAAACAAATAATTTCTTCTTGGATCTGCTTAAAAACACCAAAACGATAGCTGAGACTTCCAGATCTGCAAATTTATGAGCAACAATACAAGCAAAAACAACTTCAATCAACTTCTAAATTCTAATTCATCTACACATGGGTACTAGTGCTAAACACCTGTTGCAGCCACATATCGCTGAAAAACGTGCACATTTCTGATAAATCTACCCAAAAACCCACAGATTTTGATAAGCTGCTCAAAAACAGCTGAAAAACACATAGATTTGCTCACAAACAGCAGCGACAAAACACAGATTTTGACAGATCTTCTCAAAAACAGATAATTTATCTCCTTGGATCTGCTTAAAAACACCAAAATGATAGCTGAAACTTCCAGATCTGCAAATTTATGAGCAACAATACAAGCAAAAACAACTTCAATCAACTTCTGAATTCTAATTCATCTGTACTGTCAAGAAATGAGAGAAATTTCACTTTTTGGCTATCTTAACAGACTATATAGTGCAAATCGACATCCATACAATCAATTTTAGAGGTCCATACTGTCAAATTACTATTTGACAGACGGAATTACAGATCTTTACAGCATATGACTAAATAGTATGGCTCCCTAACAGTTAAATTCATCCTTGGCAGCTTCGTACAGGCCAAACAATCACACATGCAGCTGAAATCTCTTTTGGTGGTTGAGCTTTGGCGGTTGTAACGAGGTCATATGGCTTTTATCCTTCACAATCTTTTTTTCTGTTTTGGAACCTCGATATGTAGGGTTCCCCTTAAATAAAATTTGACTTTGCTTTAATCAAAATTAAAACAAATCAATACCTATTTTCAATGAAACCCTTTTGACTCTTCGATGTGCTATGCTAGCAATCCCTCAACCCATCTCTGCTAGCAACAATCCCTAGGTCTTCATGCTCTCACAGATTTCGTAGCTATAACTGAGCTCTGACCATATCATGATAAACAGAAAACAAACACATAAAGAAAACCAAGATAAACTCAAGAGAGTTCTCCGTATTGCGTTGGTTAAATGAGGAGTGAAAGCCTCCTTATAAACAGTTACAAGCTAGTTGAATCAATCCACTTTATGAATGTGGGATAGACCGATAAACACACTAAAGTGAAATAAAGCATAAAATAACCTATAGTTGAAATGAGTTTATTAATACTGTTTAATATCTAATTGACCATTATTAATATGATATTAATCTAACACTAAGTTTGTTTCTCGCAAGAGGATAGTGCTTCATAGGTACACTGGATAGGATTTAAACCCCCTCCTGTTGTTTAATGTTTGTGCTCCCTCTATATACCTAGTAGCTTCCTTTCTTCTTCCATTTCAATAGATTAGACTAAGATTAGTACAGATCTACACCTCGTTAAGGGCTTTTGTCCACTTAGGGAAGATATAAACCCTAGGATACTTTTCAAGTTTGCTTGATCACTGTAGTGAAAATGGAATAAACCTAATGCATGTTGTTTGTTGTATGCACTTAGGTTGAGAAGGGCTTAAGTAGTTTTGCATTTGTCTCAATTCCAACTCTCTTTCATTTCATGCAAGTAGTAATTAGCACGCCAAAGAGAAAGAAGGTTAATTGACCCTAGTTAGTTGCTTTCTTTTCCTTTGTTAATTTGTTGGTTTCATTTGCTGCATAAATCAACCCTAATCTACAATCATGGGAGACTAAAGAATATTAATTCCCTAATTAACTTAGTCGCCTCTCCTTCTTTGTTTTCTCAATTTCTCCCAAAACCGATGGAGACCCTGATTCCATTTTGAGCAATCAAGCTTGGGTTTCTCACCTTGTGGTAGCATGGTACCTCAATCTAACTATTGCATCCTACAATGGGCCCTCTTTGGCTTGTGGGTGTTCTATGTGGTGTACATTATTGAAACCTATTATTGCAATGATGTATCTCTATGATGGGATTTTGTTCCATATTAATATACTTACTCTTATTTTTACTCTATTGTGCAACGTTAATACAATTAAGCTTGTCATAAAATGTAATACCTATGTTACTAACTAAATAGATAAAGAGGCAATCATCCCTATGATGGGATTTTGTTCCATAGTAATATACTCCTCTCACTTTCTCTATTTCGCGTATGTTTGCATATGTGCATATTTAATACAATTAAACATGTCATAAAATTTGGTTCATAGGTTACTAACTAAAGAAATATGTAATATAGGTGATTATGTAGATAGTGAAAGGGAAATTTCGGAGCAAAATTATACACCCCAAAACTCTAAATCAAAGAAAAAATGAGTTTCCTAATTTAATGACATAAATTTTAGGGTTATTTTTGGCACATGAATCCGTTGACCACCTTAAAATATACATCAAAGTATTTGTATCAATACAAGAAGGCCTCAAATATCTATATACATGTGTCTTCTCAAAATATTTGCATTCTTGATGAGTTGTAAGTATGTGGGGGGCTTCACAATACAACATTATGAATATCCTTCTTTGGGATTAATAGTGTGGAGTATTTAATACTCAAGTCATTCACAATTACCCATCTCCTATGGGCATCATTCACAAATGACCAAATTCTCATGAGCTTAAATAGTCAACTCGACACTCACTGCATCATGCGTTGTTCACATAGGTGCAAATGTAGGACTGAAACTAGCAAAATGAACCATCGTATAGCATCAATCATCAACTCCAGCACTTGTGTAAATGTGTTGAACCTGCACAAAATAGATCTAGCTGGGAATTGACATACACAGTTGCAAAGAAAATAGAAGAAAAGAGAAGCAAGAGAGAAAGAATGGAAGAATTTTCATTAACCAAATGAATGAATTATAATTTACACATAATATACTATGTATAACTCAACCAATGCGCATTGGTTGAGAAGCCAATGCACCATAGTGGTGGTCTAGAGTTATTTGAACACACCAGCAGTTACGGGAGTAAACTGCCACCTAGTCTAGTCTCTCGGGCAATTACGGGAGTGAACTGCCACCTAGCTGAGTTAACTAGTCTATCAGTCTTCAGTTAACTGACTGAAACTAAGTGAAGTGAGGAGGAGATCAAGGAATCATGGGTAATGCGCTAGTCTGGTGATGATCCCAAGGACAATGCGCATTAGTTGGTGATGATCCCAACGCTGCATGGTGATAATCTCAATGTAGCATCTAGACTCCACTCAATTGATCAAACTGAAGTGAAAACTGAAGAGAATATTCTCCCTAGAGGAATATTCTTCCTAAATTATAAGAGACTGAATAATGACTAATAAACATAGGAAAAACCTTAGGAAAAAGAAATCCTAGGTGTGTGTGAAGTAACTCCAACACCCCCCCTGAACATCACTATGGTGAAAATAAAGAATGGGTCCCGGCAATGAGGCCATGTTAGGTACCCAAATACAAAAGATACATTGAAATAAAGCGTGGAAAGAGGGAAAACCTCATGGGAAAAACCCCCCCTCAAAGTACAATGTATGTAAAAAGAAAAACTGACAATTGCTAGGCAACTGTGTCCTTCACTCCAAGACGACTGCGTAGAGAATGGAACTTATGCTTAGTGAAGGTCTTGGTGAAGATGTCTGCAGTCTATTCTGCTGAAGGATAGAACTACAGGTCGATGATCCCCTCGTGTACTAAGTCCCAGATGTAGTGCATGTGGATCTCGATGTGCTTCGCCCGCTGCCTCTGAACCATATCTCTGCAAAACTTCAGAGTGCTCTGATTGTCACACCAGATGACGATCGACTGATGAAACTGAATGCCCAACTCAGTGAGAAAATGTTGTAGCCACATAGCCTGAATGGTTATGTTAACTACCCCTTTATACTCTGCCTCAGCTGAAGATAGAGCAATAGCAACCTGCTTCTTGCTCGACCAACAGATAGGTCCGGAACCAAAGTTGAGTGAGTAACGAGATGTGGACTTGCGATCAATGTTATCGCCATCCTAGTCAGAATCAGTGAACCCAATGAGGTCCAATGTAGAGCCTGTTGAATAGTGAATCCCAAAGGTGATGGTGCCTTGTACGTATCGAAGGATACACTTTGCAGCCTTCCAATGTAGCTCATGCGGCTCCTGCATGAACCTGGAGATTGCGCCAACTGCATAGGAGAGGTCTGGTTTGGAGTGTGTGAGATACAACAAGCTCCCCACTAGCTGTCTGTACAGTGTGTTCTCAACCAGTGGAGTGTCCCCGCCATCCTCAAGTCTGACTCCTGATAGGAAAGGAGTCGGGGCAGACTTGCAGTCTATCATGTGAAATATCTCAAGGAATTCTCTTGCATACTTGGCCTGAGACAGTTTGATGCCTGATGCATCCTGACTGATCTCGAGTCCAAGGAAGAAATGTAGTGGACCCATGTTCGTCATCAAGAACCTGTCATGCAGAATCCTCTTGACTGCAGCAATCGTTGAAGTCAAGCAACCGGTGATCAACAAATCATCAACATACAGAACTAGGAGTAGAAGTGAATCAGCCGTACTGAGCATGTAAACATTCGGGTCTGATTTAAAACGTATAAAGTTCTGTGACAGCAGGTAGGAGTCCATCTTGGCATACCATGCCCTCGGAGCGTGCTTGAGGCCATAAAGAGATTTCTTCAGTGGACAAACCAAAGATGAATCCTGCATAAATCCCTGGGGTTGCTCCATATAGATCTCCTCAGAGAGATCGTCATGAAGAAATGCATTCTTCACGTCCATCTGATGGACTTACCATCCCTTGGCTGCCGCAATGGCAAGTGCCAAACGTATGGAATCCATCTTCGCTACCGGAGCGAAGGTCTCATCATAGTCAATGCCATGCACCTGCTAAAAGCCTTTGGCAACTAGCTTGGCTTTGTATCTGCTAATCTGTCCATCCGCTGCGCTCTTGGTCCTATAGACCCATCTGCACCTGACAAATTTCCTTCCTAAAGGAAGGGGAACCAGATCCCAAGTCTGGTTCTCGAGGAGGGAGTTGTACTCCTCCTGCATGGCGGATTCCCAAAAGGGATTTCCAACAGCCTCGCCACAAGACTGTGGATCTGAAGACTGAACCAAGAAAGATGCCTGGGTGGCAATAGTTCAGTGGCAGTGACTGCAAGAGAAGGCTCCGCAAAATCAGATCAAGTCCTCCTAGTATCAGTTGGATCCCCAACAAGATCCCCTGCATCCTGAAGAGTAGCCTGAGCCCACATGGGCCTCGACTCTGGCTCTACATTTGCATCTGCATGCACTGACTCTGCATCTGACTGTACTGACTCTATATCTGGATCATCTGAATACTCTTAATCGAAACTCTCATCTGAAGAAGAGTCGACAGGTACATGTCCATCATCTCTGACAGGTGGAAGAACAAAGGTGTATGCATGCAGTTGTTGAGGTACATGCAAGACACTTTCCTCGAATTGGACACTTCGCTCAATGATGAGTCGGTCCGAGAAAAGATCAATAAGTCTATATCCCATCACATCGTCGAGGTATCCAACAAAGATACACTGTGCTCTGTGGATCAAGTGCCTTCCTCTTTTCAAAGGGAATCCGAGCCCATGCACGTGAACCGAAAATACGAAAATGGGTCACATCCGGTGTGAGGCCACTCCAAGCCTCGTAGGGGGTCTTATCCTTGCCAGATCTATGGGGAGATTTGTTTTGTATGTAGGTTGCACAATTAAGTGCTTCGGCCCATAATCTCTGTGGAAGTGACTTTACATGTAGCATGCAAGATGCCATCTCTTTTAGAGATCTATTTTTCCGCTCAGCAACTTCGTTTTGTTGTGGAGTATAGGGAACCGTGTGTTGTAACTGAATCCCTGCCTCATGAGAAAGATTTTGCATCTCATGGTTGACATACTCTCCCCCGTTATCCGTTCATAGGATTTTGATTTTCTTTCCTGGCTGTGTCTCAACAAGGGCTTTGAAATCTTGAGGTGTTGAAAGACCTCTGATTTTTGCATGAGAAAGAAAATCCATGTGAAGCGTGAGAAATCATCAACAAAAATGAGCACGTACCTTGTTTTGCTAATTGATGGATGCGGAAAAGGGCCCATGAGGTCACTGTGGATCAGATCTAAAAGAGAGGAAGCTCTCTGAGTATTTCCTTTGTCGAATTTCTCTTGAGGGTGTTTTCCAAGAACACATCCCTCACAAATTCCTTTGGAGAAGTGGATGTCAGGTAGACCATCAACCATTCCCTGCTTGCTAAGTTGTTGCATATATCTGACATTTAAATGCATGAACCTTTCGTGCCATATCCTATTGCTTTCATCAGCATGGGTAAGAAGTAATGTAGAATCTGGTTCAATAAATTCAGAAAATGTGTAGAGTCTAGATTGATGATTTACCTCACCGGTAGTAACCCTGGAATTGGTTTGCATGTCATAGATATCCTTTGCATCAGGTGTGAATATGACTCTCTTTCCGATGTCGGAGTTAGTTATCTGATACATGGAGAGAAGATTGACGGAAAGTTTGGGAACGTGCAGCACATTCTCGAAGCTTTCGTTTGTGAATTCAATCATTCATTTGCCGGTGACCTCGACTGGAGAGTTGTCCCCCATCAGAATAGGAGAACCTTTGCATGCATCCAATGAAAAATAGACCTCTTTTGTGGCAACCATGTGGTGTGATGCTCCTGAATTTACGATCCAAGCATCAGGAGAGGAGTTGATGGCAATCAAAGCATGGCTAGAATTGTCTTTCTTGGGATTTCGATCTTCTGGCTTCTTCTTCTTGGCACCCTCGAGGATGCGATCTCCAAGGTTGTTTTGTTGAAGTATTTGGGTCATTAGATTTATTTGTTTCTATATACATGCAGATTCTGGATGGAATCCTTTATGGCAATAAGAGCATTTCTCCCCTTTTCTTCCCTTTCCACCTTTGGATCTAGAGGCATCGTTGAAGGGTTTTGAGTACCCTTCCTTCTTCGGATTTGCATGTGCTTTCCTTTTGTCTTTATCTTTAGATTTCTAATATTGATGACCACTGCCATCTTGCACAGTAAGTGCATGCGCCTTTGGGACTTTGATTTTTCCCATATTGATGAGCTTGCTCTGCTCTTGTGTCAGAGACTCGATAAAGTCCTCAAGAGAGGGCATCTTCCAGGTAGATCCAGATGCGAATCTAACTGAATGAAATGTGGATACAAACACTGAGTATTCTGCACCAAGTTTGGAGATAATGGTGAGAACCATTTGTTTCTCCTCCTTAGATTTATCAACCCTGCAAGCCTTGAGTTGCGACAACAAATCCTTATATTTGATAAAGAAATCTTGGAGATTATCACAGCTTTTTGGATCTAATGTGAGCAATTCCACCTCGAGCATGTGTCCCCTCATCTCATCCTGTTTTCCAAAAAGCCCTTCCATAGTGGTCCAGGCTTCATTGGGGGTTTTACAGGAGGATATGTGAAAGAGAAGTTCAAGAGAAATGAGACTACATATTGTTCTGAACGCTTCATCCATTCGATTTAGATACTTGGATTTTTCTAAGGCTGATGTTGGTTCTACCTCTGTGTTCATGGTTAACTTGTACAATCCTCTGCTTCGAAGATGCATTATCATCTTCTCCTTCCATGCAAAGAAGTTGTAAGGTGTAAGAATGAATTCTTTTGGAAATTCCATTTTTCTGCTGTCTTCAATCTTCGATACCTGCAAAAATAATTTGGTGTATTTTCCCTAGCAGTCGGTCGGCTCTGATACCATGTAAATGTGTTGAACCTGCACAGAATAGATCTAGCTAGGAATTGACATACACAGTTGCAGAGAAAATAGAAGAAAAGAGAAGAGGGAGAGAAAGAATGGAAGAATTTTCATTAACCAAATGAATGAATTATAATTTACACATGATATACTTTGTATAACTCAACCAATGTGCACTGGAGGAGAAGCCAATGTGCCATAGTGGTGGTCTAGAGTGATCTGGACACACACCAGCAGTTATGAGAGTAAACTGCCACCTAGTCTAGTCTCTCAGGCAGTTACGGGAGTGAACTGCCACCTAGCTGAGTTAACTAGTCTATCAATCTTTAGTTAACTGACTGAAACTAAGTGAAGTGAGGAGGAAACCAGGGAATCATGGGTAATGCGCTAGTCTAGTGACGATCCCAAGGACAATGCGCATTAACTGGTGATAATCCCAATGTAGCATCTAGACTCCACTCAACTGATCAAACTGAAGTGAAATTTGAAGAGAATATTCTCTCTAGAAGAATATTCTTCCTAAAATATAGGAGACTGAATAATGACTAATAAACATAGGAAAAACCTTAGGAAAAAAAAATCCTAGGTGTGTGTGAAGTAACTCCAACAACTTGCACCTAGTAACCAGGACTTCCTAGGAAGGTCACCCATCACAGTATGCCTCTGGCTCAAGCTTGCTTAGCTTGCCACCGCATTTGTAGTTAACCCCTAAAAGGTATATTTATACGTTCCACTGAGAAAATTGAAACTTGTTTGGGTTAATCAATCATCACCTCTCGCACTTGCACCCAATAATGGTTGATCACACTTTGGCTCAAGCTCACTTAACCATGTAGTTTTTCTCTGTAGTCAAGCATGCTTAGCTTGCTACCCCATTGGTAATTAATCCCGAATTGTAATTATCCAGAAAATGGACTAACCCAAACAAGTTTCATTTTTTTCAATAGATAATGAACATAGTTTGGTGATGCCTCAGAAACAGTGTCAGGTGAACAAATTTTGGTTTTGCCTAAACAATGATGTAAGTTAAGAGTATACATATGCACCAAAATGGAGAATAGACACTCTTATCACCTCAGAAGAAAATGCATTATTGAGAAATATAAACAAATATTAAATAATATTCAAATCCTGTACTTAACTCAAGTGGCATATTCCAGACTACGAACAGAACAAGATAATTCTAACGAGAATGGCTGAATTAAATCAGATAAAGCCCGGGAAAATCTAACCTATTCTAGCCAGACCATAACAATGTGGCATTCTCAATTTCAACATAACAAACATGGATCAACCAATCCCTCAGATAATGAAGGTGCTATTAGAATAGCAGAATTCCCACTCAATCATGTTTGTACAAAATCAAAATGAAAAAGAAGAAGCAATTAGAAACAAAAATGATTCAATACAAGAAATAGATACCATAGAAGAGGACATGTTACATGTTCAAACTTCACAAGCCCCCAGAAAAAGTATCAGCTATAATAAGTCCAAGATACCTTCTCCTTGGAGATCCATGCTTATTGATAATGTCTCTTTGCTGTGTTAACTGCATTGTAACTTTCCCAGACTAAATCAACTCAAGCCTAGCATTGGTAACTTTAGTAGACTAAATCAATTCAAGCCTAGAATCGGTAACTTCACTGCATTGGTAGCCTTCACAACTGTTAACACAAACCCTAACTGGGCCAACCCCAATGCACAGTTAGGAACAAAACTAGCGTTTCTGGCCCCAACACACTATACATGCATAGAATAATACCAGATTCAAGGGCAAAATCAGATTTACCATAATGAATTTCTAATTTCTCTGTTCCTAAGCATGGTTAAATGTAAATTGGATACTACAATACCTGCCAAAGCCAAATTATGGTGTTATCAGATTCAGAGTAGTCATGATACTCTGTGTGGGCCTTCCAATCATCCACACAAATATCTCGATCATATCCATATAACATGAGATCCATATCTTCAGGTTCTAATGCACGCAGGAACTGTTGATGTGTGGAATTGACAAGAAGATCAGAAAAACCCTGAGCAAAGCATTTAACTTGCTCTGTAATTGATGTCACATAGCGGCGCTGAATAAGAAGCTTCACATACTTATGTCTATTCTTGCTGCCTACAACCAAGTCCCTACCACCTGGGCAAAGCTCCACTACCTTCCTGGAGCCCAGTTCTTCAACTTCAGTCACAAAGGTGAGCACTAGGGCATCTGAGTCAAGAAAAGCTGCATCCATGTCCAAAATCTGCTTGCAACTAGAATACAAATCTGGATCTGCATCCTGAACATCTTCCCAAGAGACAGGTTGTCCTGTCAATTGCATGAAGAATATGCGAGCTAAAACTATATCAATTTGGACCCTGTGCATTAGAGCCAAAGCTATCACTCGACCACAAAACCTGAAATAGGTAAGATGCCCAGGATTCACACCAGATGCTGCAGCACAAGGAAATATTCAGTATTAAGCACCAACCAACTTCTAATAACTTAACATTGTTCACATTCAACAATACTATAGCAACTTAAACGAAATGAGTAAGCATTACAATAAAGGGCTTCGAAAGCATAATTCTAATTATGAGCATTTTCTCCAGTAATTGTCAAAAACCTTGTTAAATAAAAAGATGGACATTCATATTTAACTATTAGCATGCTTTTATGCACACAGACAATATCTGATGATGGTACATTTCCATAACAACCATGCGTGGGCCATGACACATCTTGTATTATCACAAATATGTCGACAAGTATTCTCTAGAAAACATATCTCATTCACATTTAGTTGCCGAATGATAAGCTACAAAGCTTCAGTTACTGAATAATAAGATATAAGGCCTCAAAGGTCAACGTCATAGCAATTTGTTGTCCAGGAAAAACCAAAACCCATCCAACACCAGAAGTATAGTAACAACTTACCAGGATTGGGAAAGAACCTTCGACGATCATTTGGGCATGATAAAAAAAGTGCATTCTGAGGATTAAAAATTTCACGGCATATCAAAGAAAACCATTCCCGCAAGACACCTGGGCCAGTTGCCTCCTCAGTTATAAACTCCACAGAAATCCCTCCCTGCAAAACTTCAGATTCTGCATAAGCCAGCAATTCAAATGATTCTGTCAGCAGCTGAGATCTCTGAATAATAACCTCCTGTCGTTCATCATGGTCATCCTGTGGTTCAGGCAGCATTGCCATCACAAGTCGCTTCTTAGACTCGAAATCAAGAAGAAACCCATAGTCAAGTAGCCAAAAATGATCATCGTGCCACCGCAACTGTTTAATAAGAATGTTTAAAGCTGGGCGACGTAATTGCAGTTTCAATAGCAATTCTTCCATTAAATCATCATACAACTTAGCAATGGCATGCAAGCCTTTCAGAACAACAAGGAATGGAGCCCAGCTGAAGGGATGATCGTCAACTGATGATGTGCCTGGAGTAACCACAACATCTTCAACAGCTTCAAGGCAACTTTCAATCTCAAGCAGTAGCTTCTTGAAAACTGTTCTAAGCCATTTGTGGGATCCAATCTCTTCCTTTAAGGAAACTGAACAGTAAGTAATAAATGCCTGTTTCTGACATAAATCTTCTTGAAAACCTTTACTTTTGTCTTCTACATGAATTCCATTTGATGGCACATTGGATTCAACTTTGCAAGCTTCCATGGCTTTGCAGAGAGGTATCACAAAAGCTGTAAAATCCTGCCCCTCTTTGACATGCTGTATGTCTACTGCCTTATCCTTAAGAGCACATGCCCTTGTTGTCCATCTTAAATTCGATGACAATCTAATGGACAGCTCACTCACAAAGGGAGAAAACTCTTGAACAATAGTCGATGCCTTTGCATCATGAAAATATGGACTCCCATGGGCAAAACCAACTGTGTCAAGCAGAGAAGCTAAAGAGCTACGACAAATTGTGTATAAGTTATGATTAGGAGCACTCTTAGCAAACAACTTACAAAACTCCAAAAGAATGGGAGCACAGTAGCAGTGAATATGATTTGGTAAATATTCCTCGTTAGCTGAGGTAAAAAGTTTAATAGCTTCTTCTGCACACTTGTGATTGCTTTCCACTGGAGAGAGCATTAACATAACCAAAGCTAAAGTCGCCCCTGCTCCTGCGAGCTGAAAGACCTGCATATGCTCTGAAGAAGGGATTGTCTTTGCAGCCATTTTCAAGAACTCTTTTACTTGGGAACAGACTTTATCTTGTAATGTTTTTTGTGTACCATTTCTCGCACAGAGCAACCGAATGGTAGCTACTAAATCACTGACAAGCTGCCATGAATGCGGTAGTGCTGTGCTTCGCATGCGACCAACTAACTGAAGTGTTGCATCATTAGTAACATTGTAGACTGCCAATGTCTGCTCCCGTTGCAGTTGCTTTCCACAGTATATGAGACGTTGTTCATAAGAAGGCAATCCAGTTCTCATTTGAATCTGCCTGTGAACAGACTCAACTGTGTCACCCAAATCAGCATGAAGGACGATTGTGGGCCCATCTAAAATCGTCCTAACAAAGAACTGCCGCCTTGACTCGGAGGGAGTATCATCCCTATTAATTTCCTCAACTGAAGCAGCCCTGCTTAAGGACTCGTGGAGGACAGATTGGTCCTCTGCGTTGCAACAGCTTGGAATTTCAGCATATGAATCTGCAGTAAGGCACATATTAGAATCACCTGCCGCTTCAGTTAAACATTTGCTCAAGGAATTGGCAAACCCCTCCTTCTCTTTGTCCTTTTCAAGTATATCAATGTAGCAACCATTGTATCCAATTTCACCTGTGTCTACATATTGCTCTTTGTATTCTTCATTTTCAGACAGTTGGGGAGCATTCCCAGCAATAACTGATACCGTCGGCTCCAATTCCTCTAGCTTTTCAGCTGTCGATGTAGAGCTAGGGCACACCAGTAAATCAGAAGCATTGTCAATACTGTTTGGAGAAGACCAATCCATGAGAAATTCTCCCTGTTTCTCATCAATTAGTGTGTCTCTAATCTCCTCTTTGTTAGTTGAACAATGAGCTTTACGAACATCAGCTGTTGTCATTTTATGTACTTCCACCTCGGAATAATCAGTATTAACCTCAGCTCCTGACTGAAGCTTCTCAGATGTTGTTAAATCTGCCTCGTGAGGCACCTGTAATGCAGCCTTATTGAAATTATCCTCCAAACCATCATTCATATCACAGGCACCACTCTCCACGATAATCTCAGAGTCAAATCCACAATTAAACTGATCTCCCGGACCCATTGTCTGTCTTGCGCTAGACCTCAAAACAACTGTCTCTTGGATGTTACCCTCTCGAAGTTCCCTCCTCGCTCTTCCTACCGTTAAACCACCATTAGACTCTGCAACACTGCAATCAACCTCCTCAAATTTCCGCTTATTCAATACACATCTCAGCTGGACCGATGGCAATCTGGCCGATAACATGAGTTCTCCCCTCTCAGCCCCTCTATCCTCTGCCCTGCCATCTATTCCTATAGTAGCCCTTGCCAAGCAAACTGCTGCAGATTCCAATAAAGAAGAGATCTGCACAGATCGTTCCTCGTTTGACAGAGGAACGGTTTCCATGCTTACCTCGGATAAATACTAAAACTGACCTAGTTTTGAACTTCAACACCTAGCAGCCAAAACAAAGCCCGTTAGTAGAAATGCGAACATCCCAAAATTGCATGTTATTCTATGAATAGACATTCAAATTCTAAATTTGTTCACTCAATTCAATTCACCTAACTTATCATATTCTCCGATTCCTCTAAAACTGACACCCACGAATCGCACTCTATTCTTATTATCGAAGTTTTCAAATTCTACCATTGGTACTTCCTTGATTCAATTCAGCTAAATTATCCTCTGCGCCAGGCTCTTTAAAACTATATCATAAATCAAATAAAATTATTAATTTCTGAACCCCCCAATTCAAACCCCAAATTCCACCTAAAACCCATAGGTTTAATATTATAATAACAATACACAAATGGAAGAAAAAGTGAAACAATAGTTCTTTCATGCAATTGGAACCAAACCCTCGGCCCGATGAATGGAATTGCTTCAACCCATTAAAAACTTTGCGCCTTGTCTTCAATCTCAGACCGAACCTTGCAAGATTTGGCTTCCCGCAAACCAAAACCCAATTAGACCGAAATTTAGCCAAAATTGAACGTACCTTGAAAGAAATCGAAGCAGGTCTGCCCCTCTTCCTCCCTCCCTGTGCGGGAAATAAGAACTCTGCTCGGCGAAAGGGAGGGAGCGGAGGTTGTCTCCAAGGGGTCTGTGGCTGCGAGAAGCGATATACATACACAAATACAAACCCCACTGCGTACTCAACCCAAAATTTATGGATCGACGATGCTCAAACGCCTTTCTACGCTACGACCCCTGCCCCGACATGCTCGCTCGTTAAACCCAGCCCCTAAAACCATTTATTAATACGTCCTCTATTTCAGAGAACCGCTTTTCTATATTCACTCTGACACGTAGGACGCCGTGATTGCTTTGTGCATGCAGACACCCTCTACCTATGTCTCACGGGTCCCGCCAATTGAGCGAGAGTTAACCTGTCATTTGCAGCAAATGGTTTTAGTTACAGATATTTTCATGATATGTGTTGACGTGTCACTTATCTTCGAATCCAGATACAATTTAGAGTTGTTTTCACATGCCTTTTTTCATAATGTCTAACGTTAACGCGTGGTATGTTATGTTTTTTTTTTGTGACAGTCATGCAATTCAAGATTTGTAAAACATTAACTCACCTTTTGAGTGTGTTTTTTTGTGACATGAGTGTGGTGAGTGTGTATGTTTTTTTTGGTGACATGAGTGTGGTGAGTGTGGAGTTAGGAAGATTGGTTTTGTTTTAATGAGAAAATTTGTAATTAAGTAGTATTTGGTTTCATGTATGGGATTACGGTTACATGTTACTAAAAAAATATATGATTTTATTACAGATAGTTTTAGTGATGATCACAAAAGATATTAGCTTTCTCCCAAATATTATTTAAGTTGAAACTATCTTTTAATCCTAAAGTAAAATCTATAAATGTTTTTTATTGACCTATAAGCATTTGAGAAGAGTAAAAGTGTGCCCCCTTCCAAACCACTCGTAACATAATTTTCCTTGAAGAAGGATGATAATGAATCAAAATATATTTGCAAATAGTAATTAATGATAGTTATCCTTATTACAAATTTACAATTGAATTATGATCAATTTTGTCAACTTTATAAAAATCCAAATATAATTACTTAATCATATATGTTAATATTCCATTTACTTTACTTTCCTTTTTTTAAGTAACTTTAATAATCTCATTCTTTTTAATTTTTTTTTTTTTTTATAAATTTCATTTAAAAAATGAATATAAATGTTTATATTTTATTCATATTTTCTTTTATTTTTTAAATTTAAATAAATCAAAAATAATTAAATAATTAATAATTCATGCATTTGTTGTGAAAATTATTCCTCCATTATGCTACATTTCACTTAAAGTTCCTTGCAATGTTAACAAGGTCAAGACTTTATCACTTCCATCGATTTGTCAAATTTTTATTGCTTCTTCTGATTTTGCACAACCTTTGCTCATAAGACCAAAACAAAAGAATGGAATAACATATTTTTTAAGATGTAATAGATACCAACTACATTATAGGGCCAAAAACAAAAGAATTGATTAACATCCTTTTCTAACATGCGATGGAGACCAACTATGATTCTGGTTATGCTTTAATTCAAAGTCATTGAAATTAATTTTCTACTTTATGTTGTCCATGCATACACAGAGAGGCAAAGGTTATGCTTTAATTCAAAGCCACATAAATCAATTTTCCACTTTATGTTGTTCATACATGCATAAAAAGGCATATCACTCCATCATAACATGCACTTTCTATTTAAATTTCCCCTTTTTACATCCCTATAGACTACTTTACCATTTTTCTAAGGTTCCATAAAGGTCTCTTACAACTAGATTTAGAGTAAACTAGATTGCATGGAAGTACTCTCCCACAGATGATCGTTTCAAGGTTAGGGTAGGTAAGGACATGTTGTTAGATTTATAAGTAGGAGTAAACTAGATTGCATGGAAGTACTCTCCTTCAAACCATAGATGATCGTGAAGATATTTCAAGGTTAGGGTAGGTAAGGACGTGTTGTTAGATTTATAAGAAGTTTTTATGATATGGTAGAAGAGTTTTTTTAATTTTAATTTTTAAAATATTTAATATAAATTTAAATGATTTATTATAAAAATAATACTAATACTAATAATATTTAATATAATATAGTAAAAGAGTTTTTAATTGTAACAAAATAAATTTGTTTTGCTATTTATTATAAAATTTGGGAGTGGGCATTTTCCAACTCAATTATATATGGCCTTTTTGTTTAAAGTTATTAATTCACTCAATAACAAATAGAGGTTAGGTATGCTCCCTAATCGTACAACAATTAGTTATCGAGCATGGGATGATAAATGAGTTTTCACAATGTGTAAGTTATTTGAAGCTCTTAAGTTAGTGGAAGAATAATAAGCACATATAGTAGTCAATTTTTTGTTTTAGAATGATTTCAGATACAACACAAGCAAGTTGGAAGAGGTGGAAGGAGAGTCAAGTTGATTATAATAGCAAAAGTTAACTTTGTCCAAGTGAAAACTAGGACAATGATTGTCTACATAATCATGACACCTTTTTCTATGCATTAGAAGGCTCTATGTGCATGAGCTACTTTATATGTAAACTCGTGACTTTGTAAAAATGTTCTTATCAGAAGCCATTATTCATTATTTGTAAAAGGTCATTTTTATGTAATAAGAGCCTTGTCACTCTTGTTAGTATCTAAAGCTTCAAGTTAAAGTTTTAACCTATTTTTGGTATAAATAGAGTGACCCCCTCCCATTTGTAATTCTTATCATTTTATTAATACAATCAACTAGTGTATTTGGAGAAGTCATCTTCCATTATTCAGATTTGTAGGTGCAATCCGACCTTGGTTGTGTATATGCCTCATTTTTTTCTTTGTATTTAGATTTTTTTTTATATTCTTAGCATTCTATATATGTTACCTTCATAGTTTTCGCCATATTTTCATTATGGGTACATGAACACTACAAGTTGGTGTCAAATAATCAAGCAATTTTAGCTCTTGGTGTCAAAGCCCATGATTTTGAAAAAAACATAAACAAATATCAAGGGGTGAAACCCAATATGTGACCAAGGTATAACTAAACAAAAGTTTGCAAAAGAAATAAGGCCCTAACAACAAGCCCTAGCAAAATATCCTATAGACCTAAAGTTAAATACCTTTATTTATAACCCCAAAATCTATGAGGAGGGAAAGAAGATGTAAATCCTTGGGAAATGAGAGGCAATGCCCCTTTAAACTCACTGACTGCACAAAACTCACATTGACCTACTTTCAACTTATATATGAAAATCTCACTATATGATTTTGGAGGTTAAACATGGTTGAATGATATAAGGTTAACATTAAAAGTGCAATGCATTTGCAACCATGATGATAAATTAAATGTGACTCTACAAATAAAAATGGATGACTCTACAAATAAGAATGGACCAGGATAGCTCATACATAAGGCAAGATATGGATCTCTAAAACCTGCAAAGGTGTCACACTACTACATTTGGGGTTGAAATTCGACATTTGAACCAATATTTGATGGAAGAAAAAGAAAAAAAACCTTTTTAACATCAAAATTCAGAAGGCAAAAAAGAAAAAGAAAAGAAGAGTGAAATTGGTGTTTATCTTTTTTATTTTGTCCACGACAAACATCGCCTAAGCAATGTGCATCATGTTAAAAACTAAGAGAAAAAATAACACAACAAGGAAGCATGCACATAAAGCCAATATTTATCTTGGAAACCCTTAACCGGGAGAACCAGCACCTCCATAGATATTTATCAATAACTTTGACCAAACTGGCCAATTCAGTCCAACATCGGTCACTTGAGGCTACTTGAGGCTTCTTACAATGGAGTATATCGAGCCATTAAATAGTCTTCATCAATTACAACCCTAATTCCTTTACCATAAATATATTACAATGCAAAGACATGCATAGCCTAGAGATAGTCATGCAAAGACATGCATGGAGTGGAGATAGCCATGTGAAGACATGCATGGCCTCAAGATAGTCATGCAAAGACGTGCATGGAGTAGAGATAGCTATGTGAAGACATGCATAGCCATGCAAAGACATGCATGGTGTGGAGATAGCCATCATCCAACAACATGCAATGGCTCGCATCAAATACTGTGGGAAAATACCATGGGTTTGTAAACCATTAAAGGTAAACCCAACAATGACCTAATCAATGACTCTATGACCGAGTCGTGATTAACCCAACATTCCCCCCTTTAAACTTGACTTGGAATAAACACCTACCCCCCTCAAAGTTTATAAATTGGGTATGAGGAATACAACATGCCCCATATCACCTAGGTCTACGTCTAAACTTTATACCAATGAACCATCAAGCCAAGGGTACATGTTCCTAAATAGGTCCTACTACCATATTCACATTTACATGTGATAAAATCCATCTCCATAAAAATACTTACAATTGTATGCTCGAGCACGTGATGCTATGAAACATCATCCAATTTCATTGCAAGCATTACTCCTACTCCAAATACAATTACATAGACCAAGTACTTATCTTACATGATGCAAGAAGAGTCTTCCAACTTCTTTAAAAACATCCCTTCTTGCTCCAAATATAATGAGCCAAAGCACTCATTCATGGAGTACTTATTCTTTAATGCACTTCTGCCTATGATCCATGTCAATCCACTATATTCCTAAGCAAATAATGCAAGAAGCATCTACCAACTTATTTACCAACATCCCTCCTTGCTCCAAATATAGTGATCCAAACCACTCATTCACAGAGTACTTCATCTTCAATGCACTTCTGCCTATTCTCCATTTCCACGTGTCATTCACCATGGTTCATAAACCCATGAACCATCGCTTCAATTTGTGTGCATATCTCTCTTCCACGGGTCACTCACTTTACCAACAATTTCATAAGCATGGATCCCAACATAAAACCACTCTTGTTGGAGAGTCCAGGTTTGTCGAGCTCTGATACCATGTTAAAAATTGAGAGAGAAACAACACAACAAGACAACATTCCTACATGGGGATCCAGAAGAAAAAATCTACATGGGGATCCCTCCTTGCTCCAAATACAATGAGCCAAAGCACTCATTCATGGAGTACTTATTCTTTAATGCACTTATGCCTATGCTCCATGTCAATCCACTGTATTCCTGAGCAAATAATGCAAGAAGCATCTACCAACTTATTTACCAGCATCCC
>ML776885.1:877904-954345 GCA_009831015.1 Picea engelmannii
AGGAAAAACCTTAGGAAAAAGAAATCCTAGGTGTGTGTGAAGTAACTCCAACACCCCCCCTGAACATCACTATGGTGAAAATAAAGAATGGGTCCCGGCAATGAGGCCATGTTAGGTACCCAAATACAAAAGATACATTGAAATAAAGCGTGGAAAGAGGGAAAACCTCATGGGAAAAACCCCCCCTCAAAGTACAATGTATGTAAAAAGAAAAACTGACAATTGCTAGGCAACTGTGTCCTTCACTCCAAGACGACTGCGTAGAGAATGGAACTTATGCTTAGTGAAGGTCTTGGTGAAGATGTCTGCAGTCTATTCTGCTGAAGGATAGAACTACAGGTCGATGATCCCCTCGTGTACTAAGTCCCAGATGTAGTGCATGTGGATCTCGATGTGCTTCGCCCGCTGCCTCTGAACCATATCTCTGCAAAACTTCAGAGTGCTCTGATTGTCACACCAGATGACGATCGACTGATGAAACTGAATGCCCAACTCAGTGAGAAAATGTTGTAGCCACATAGCCTGAATGGTTATGTTAACTACCCCTTTATACTCTGCCTCAGCTGAAGATAGAGCAATAGCAACCTGCTTCTTGCTCGACCAACAGATAGGTCCGGAACCAAAGTTGAGTGAGTAACGAGATGTGGACTTGCGATCAATGTTATCGCCATCCTAGTCAGAATCAGTGAACCCAATGAGGTCCAATGTAGAGCCTGTTGAATAGTGAATCCCAAAGGTGATGGTGCCTTGTACGTATCGAAGGATACACTTTGCAGCCTTCCAATGTAGCTCATGCGGCTCCTGCATGAACCTGGAGATTGCGCCAACTGCATAGGAGAGGTCTGGTTTGGAGTGTGTGAGATACAACAAGCTCCCCACTAGCTGTCTGTACAGTGTGTTCTCAACCAGTGGAGTGTCCCCGCCATCCTCAAGTCTGACTCCTGATAGGAAAGGAGTCGGGGCAGACTTGCAGTCTATCATGTGAAATATCTCAAGGAATTCTCTTGCATACTTGGCCTGAGACAGTTTGATGCCTGATGCATCCTGACTGATCTCGAGTCCAAGGAAGAAATGTAGTGGACCCATGTTCGTCATCAAGAACCTGTCATGCAGAATCCTCTTGACTGCAGCAATCGTTGAAGTCAAGCAACCGGTGATCAACAAATCATCAACATACAGAACTAGGAGTAGAAGTGAATCAGCCGTACTGAGCATGTAAACATTCGGGTCTGATTTAAAACGTATAAAGTTCTGTGACAGCAGGTAGGAGTCCATCTTGGCATACCATGCCCTCGGAGCGTGCTTGAGGCCATAAAGAGATTTCTTCAGTGGACAAACCAAAGATGAATCCTGCATAAATCCCTGGGGTTGCTCCATATAGATCTCCTCAGAGAGATCGTCATGAAGAAATGCATTCTTCACGTCCATCTGATGGACTTACCATCCCTTGGCTGCCGCAATGGCAAGTGCCAAACGTATGGAATCCATCTTCGCTACCGGAGCGAAGGTCTCATCATAGTCAATGCCATGCACCTGCTAAAAGCCTTTGGCAACTAGCTTGGCTTTGTATCTGCTAATCTGTCCATCCGCTGCGCTCTTGGTCCTATAGACCCATCTGCACCTGACAAATTTCCTTCCTAAAGGAAGGGGAACCAGATCCCAAGTCTGGTTCTCGAGGAGGGAGTTGTACTCCTCCTGCATGGCGGATTCCCAAAAGGGATTTCCAACAGCCTCGCCACAAGACTGTGGATCTGAAGACTGAACCAAGAAAGATGCCTGGGTGGCAATAGTTCAGTGGCAGTGACTGCAAGAGAAGGCTCCGCAAAATCAGATCAAGTCCTCCTAGTATCAGTTGGATCCCCAACAAGATCCCCTGCATCCTGAAGAGTAGCCTGAGCCCACATGGGCCTCGACTCTGGCTCTACATTTGCATCTGCATGCACTGACTCTGCATCTGACTGTACTGACTCTATATCTGGATCATCTGAATACTCTTAATCGAAACTCTCATCTGAAGAAGAGTCGACAGGTACATGTCCATCATCTCTGACAGGTGGAAGAACAAAGGTGTATGCATGCAGTTGTTGAGGTACATGCAAGACACTTTCCTCGAATTGGACACTTCGCTCAATGATGAGTCGGTCCGAGAAAAGATCAATAAGTCTATATCCCATCACATCGTCGAGGTATCCAACAAAGATACACTGTGCTCTGTGGATCAAGTGCCTTCCTCTTTTCAAAGGGAATCCGAGCCCATGCACGTGAACCGAAAATACGAAAATGGGTCACATCCGGTGTGAGGCCACTCCAAGCCTCGTAGGGGGTCTTATCCTTGCCAGATCTATGGGGAGATTTGTTTTGTATGTAGGTTGCACAATTAAGTGCTTCGGCCCATAATCTCTGTGGAAGTGACTTTACATGTAGCATGCAAGATGCCATCTCTTTTAGAGATCTATTTTTCCGCTCAGCAACTTCGTTTTGTTGTGGAGTATAGGGAACCGTGTGTTGTAACTGAATCCCTGCCTCATGAGAAAGATTTTGCATCTCATGGTTGACATACTCTCCCCCGTTATCCGTTCATAGGATTTTGATTTTCTTTCCTGGCTGTGTCTCAACAAGGGCTTTGAAATCTTGAGGTGTTGAAAGACCTCTGATTTTTGCATGAGAAAGAAAATCCATGTGAAGCGTGAGAAATCATCAACAAAAATGAGCACGTACCTTGTTTTGCTAATTGATGGATGCGGAAAAGGGCCCATGAGGTCACTGTGGATCAGATCTAAAAGAGAGGAAGCTCTCTGAGTATTTCCTTTGTCGAATTTCTCTTGAGGGTGTTTTCCAAGAACACATCCCTCACAAATTCCTTTGGAGAAGTGGATGTCAGGTAGACCATCAACCATTCCCTGCTTGCTAAGTTGTTGCATATATCTGACATTTAAATGCATGAACCTTTCGTGCCATATCCTATTGCTTTCATCAGCATGGGTAAGAAGTAATGTAGAATCTGGTTCAATAAATTCAGAAAATGTGTAGAGTCTAGATTGATGATTTACCTCACCGGTAGTAACCCTGGAATTGGTTTGCATGTCATAGATATCCTTTGCATCAGGTGTGAATATGACTCTCTTTCCGATGTCGGAGTTAGTTATCTGATACATGGAGAGAAGATTGACGGAAAGTTTGGGAACGTGCAGCACATTCTCGAAGCTTTCGTTTGTGAATTCAATCATTCATTTGCCGGTGACCTCGACTGGAGAGTTGTCCCCCATCAGAATAGGAGAACCTTTGCATGCATCCAATGAAAAATAGACCTCTTTTGTGGCAACCATGTGGTGTGATGCTCCTGAATTTACGATCCAAGCATCAGGAGAGGAGTTGATGGCAATCAAAGCATGGCTAGAATTGTCTTTCTTGGGATTTCGATCTTCTGGCTTCTTCTTCTTGGCACCCTCGAGGATGCGATCTCCAAGGTTGTTTTGTTGAAGTATTTGGGTCATTAGATTTATTTGTTTCTATATACATGCAGATTCTGGATGGAATCCTTTATGGCAATAAGAGCATTTCTCCCCTTTTCTTCCCTTTCCACCTTTGGATCTAGAGGCATCGTTGAAGGGTTTTGAGTACCCTTCCTTCTTCGGATTTGCATGTGCTTTCCTTTTGTCTTTATCTTTAGATTTCTAATATTGATGACCACTGCCATCTTGCACAGTAAGTGCATGCGCCTTTGGGACTTTGATTTTTCCCATATTGATGAGCTTGCTCTGCTCTTGTGTCAGAGACTCGATAAAGTCCTCAAGAGAGGGCATCTTCCAGGTAGATCCAGATGCGAATCTAACTGAATGAAATGTGGATACAAACACTGAGTATTCTGCACCAAGTTTGGAGATAATGGTGAGAACCATTTGTTTCTCCTCCTTAGATTTATCAACCCTGCAAGCCTTGAGTTGCGACAACAAATCCTTATATTTGATAAAGAAATCTTGGAGATTATCACAGCTTTTTGGATCTAATGTGAGCAATTCCACCTCGAGCATGTGTCCCCTCATCTCATCCTGTTTTCCAAAAAGCCCTTCCATAGTGGTCCAGGCTTCATTGGGGGTTTTACAGGAGGATATGTGAAAGAGAAGTTCAAGAGAAATGAGACTACATATTGTTCTGAACGCTTCATCCATTCGATTTAGATACTTGGATTTTTCTAAGGCTGATGTTGGTTCTACCTCTGTGTTCATGGTTAACTTGTACAATCCTCTGCTTCGAAGATGCATTATCATCTTCTCCTTCCATGCAAAGAAGTTGTAAGGTGTAAGAATGAATTCTTTTGGAAATTCCATTTTTCTGCTGTCTTCAATCTTCGATACCTGCAAAAATAATTTGGTGTATTTTCCCTAGCAGTCGGTCGGCTCTGATACCATGTAAATGTGTTGAACCTGCACAGAATAGATCTAGCTAGGAATTGACATACACAGTTGCAGAGAAAATAGAAGAAAAGAGAAGAGGGAGAGAAAGAATGGAAGAATTTTCATTAACCAAATGAATGAATTATAATTTACACATGATATACTTTGTATAACTCAACCAATGTGCACTGGAGGAGAAGCCAATGTGCCATAGTGGTGGTCTAGAGTGATCTGGACACACACCAGCAGTTATGAGAGTAAACTGCCACCTAGTCTAGTCTCTCAGGCAGTTACGGGAGTGAACTGCCACCTAGCTGAGTTAACTAGTCTATCAATCTTTAGTTAACTGACTGAAACTAAGTGAAGTGAGGAGGAAACCAGGGAATCATGGGTAATGCGCTAGTCTAGTGACGATCCCAAGGACAATGCGCATTAACTGGTGATAATCCCAATGTAGCATCTAGACTCCACTCAACTGATCAAACTGAAGTGAAATTTGAAGAGAATATTCTCTCTAGAAGAATATTCTTCCTAAAATATAGGAGACTGAATAATGACTAATAAACATAGGAAAAACCTTAGGAAAAAAAAATCCTAGGTGTGTGTGAAGTAACTCCAACAACTTGCACCTAGTAACCAGGACTTCCTAGGAAGGTCACCCATCACAGTATGCCTCTGGCTCAAGCTTGCTTAGCTTGCCACCGCATTTGTAGTTAACCCCTAAAAGGTATATTTATACGTTCCACTGAGAAAATTGAAACTTGTTTGGGTTAATCAATCATCACCTCTCGCACTTGCACCCAATAATGGTTGATCACACTTTGGCTCAAGCTCACTTAACCATGTAGTTTTTCTCTGTAGTCAAGCATGCTTAGCTTGCTACCCCATTGGTAATTAATCCCGAATTGTAATTATCCAGAAAATGGACTAACCCAAACAAGTTTCATTTTTTTCAATAGATAATGAACATAGTTTGGTGATGCCTCAGAAACAGTGTCAGGTGAACAAATTTTGGTTTTGCCTAAACAATGATGTAAGTTAAGAGTATACATATGCACCAAAATGGAGAATAGACACTCTTATCACCTCAGAAGAAAATGCATTATTGAGAAATATAAACAAATATTAAATAATATTCAAATCCTGTACTTAACTCAAGTGGCATATTCCAGACTACGAACAGAACAAGATAATTCTAACGAGAATGGCTGAATTAAATCAGATAAAGCCCGGGAAAATCTAACCTATTCTAGCCAGACCATAACAATGTGGCATTCTCAATTTCAACATAACAAACATGGATCAACCAATCCCTCAGATAATGAAGGTGCTATTAGAATAGCAGAATTCCCACTCAATCATGTTTGTACAAAATCAAAATGAAAAAGAAGAAGCAATTAGAAACAAAAATGATTCAATACAAGAAATAGATACCATAGAAGAGGACATGTTACATGTTCAAACTTCACAAGCCCCCAGAAAAAGTATCAGCTATAATAAGTCCAAGATACCTTCTCCTTGGAGATCCATGCTTATTGATAATGTCTCTTTGCTGTGTTAACTGCATTGTAACTTTCCCAGACTAAATCAACTCAAGCCTAGCATTGGTAACTTTAGTAGACTAAATCAATTCAAGCCTAGAATCGGTAACTTCACTGCATTGGTAGCCTTCACAACTGTTAACACAAACCCTAACTGGGCCAACCCCAATGCACAGTTAGGAACAAAACTAGCGTTTCTGGCCCCAACACACTATACATGCATAGAATAATACCAGATTCAAGGGCAAAATCAGATTTACCATAATGAATTTCTAATTTCTCTGTTCCTAAGCATGGTTAAATGTAAATTGGATACTACAATACCTGCCAAAGCCAAATTATGGTGTTATCAGATTCAGAGTAGTCATGATACTCTGTGTGGGCCTTCCAATCATCCACACAAATATCTCGATCATATCCATATAACATGAGATCCATATCTTCAGGTTCTAATGCACGCAGGAACTGTTGATGTGTGGAATTGACAAGAAGATCAGAAAAACCCTGAGCAAAGCATTTAACTTGCTCTGTAATTGATGTCACATAGCGGCGCTGAATAAGAAGCTTCACATACTTATGTCTATTCTTGCTGCCTACAACCAAGTCCCTACCACCTGGGCAAAGCTCCACTACCTTCCTGGAGCCCAGTTCTTCAACTTCAGTCACAAAGGTGAGCACTAGGGCATCTGAGTCAAGAAAAGCTGCATCCATGTCCAAAATCTGCTTGCAACTAGAATACAAATCTGGATCTGCATCCTGAACATCTTCCCAAGAGACAGGTTGTCCTGTCAATTGCATGAAGAATATGCGAGCTAAAACTATATCAATTTGGACCCTGTGCATTAGAGCCAAAGCTATCACTCGACCACAAAACCTGAAATAGGTAAGATGCCCAGGATTCACACCAGATGCTGCAGCACAAGGAAATATTCAGTATTAAGCACCAACCAACTTCTAATAACTTAACATTGTTCACATTCAACAATACTATAGCAACTTAAACGAAATGAGTAAGCATTACAATAAAGGGCTTCGAAAGCATAATTCTAATTATGAGCATTTTCTCCAGTAATTGTCAAAAACCTTGTTAAATAAAAAGATGGACATTCATATTTAACTATTAGCATGCTTTTATGCACACAGACAATATCTGATGATGGTACATTTCCATAACAACCATGCGTGGGCCATGACACATCTTGTATTATCACAAATATGTCGACAAGTATTCTCTAGAAAACATATCTCATTCACATTTAGTTGCCGAATGATAAGCTACAAAGCTTCAGTTACTGAATAATAAGATATAAGGCCTCAAAGGTCAACGTCATAGCAATTTGTTGTCCAGGAAAAACCAAAACCCATCCAACACCAGAAGTATAGTAACAACTTACCAGGATTGGGAAAGAACCTTCGACGATCATTTGGGCATGATAAAAAAAGTGCATTCTGAGGATTAAAAATTTCACGGCATATCAAAGAAAACCATTCCCGCAAGACACCTGGGCCAGTTGCCTCCTCAGTTATAAACTCCACAGAAATCCCTCCCTGCAAAACTTCAGATTCTGCATAAGCCAGCAATTCAAATGATTCTGTCAGCAGCTGAGATCTCTGAATAATAACCTCCTGTCGTTCATCATGGTCATCCTGTGGTTCAGGCAGCATTGCCATCACAAGTCGCTTCTTAGACTCGAAATCAAGAAGAAACCCATAGTCAAGTAGCCAAAAATGATCATCGTGCCACCGCAACTGTTTAATAAGAATGTTTAAAGCTGGGCGACGTAATTGCAGTTTCAATAGCAATTCTTCCATTAAATCATCATACAACTTAGCAATGGCATGCAAGCCTTTCAGAACAACAAGGAATGGAGCCCAGCTGAAGGGATGATCGTCAACTGATGATGTGCCTGGAGTAACCACAACATCTTCAACAGCTTCAAGGCAACTTTCAATCTCAAGCAGTAGCTTCTTGAAAACTGTTCTAAGCCATTTGTGGGATCCAATCTCTTCCTTTAAGGAAACTGAACAGTAAGTAATAAATGCCTGTTTCTGACATAAATCTTCTTGAAAACCTTTACTTTTGTCTTCTACATGAATTCCATTTGATGGCACATTGGATTCAACTTTGCAAGCTTCCATGGCTTTGCAGAGAGGTATCACAAAAGCTGTAAAATCCTGCCCCTCTTTGACATGCTGTATGTCTACTGCCTTATCCTTAAGAGCACATGCCCTTGTTGTCCATCTTAAATTCGATGACAATCTAATGGACAGCTCACTCACAAAGGGAGAAAACTCTTGAACAATAGTCGATGCCTTTGCATCATGAAAATATGGACTCCCATGGGCAAAACCAACTGTGTCAAGCAGAGAAGCTAAAGAGCTACGACAAATTGTGTATAAGTTATGATTAGGAGCACTCTTAGCAAACAACTTACAAAACTCCAAAAGAATGGGAGCACAGTAGCAGTGAATATGATTTGGTAAATATTCCTCGTTAGCTGAGGTAAAAAGTTTAATAGCTTCTTCTGCACACTTGTGATTGCTTTCCACTGGAGAGAGCATTAACATAACCAAAGCTAAAGTCGCCCCTGCTCCTGCGAGCTGAAAGACCTGCATATGCTCTGAAGAAGGGATTGTCTTTGCAGCCATTTTCAAGAACTCTTTTACTTGGGAACAGACTTTATCTTGTAATGTTTTTTGTGTACCATTTCTCGCACAGAGCAACCGAATGGTAGCTACTAAATCACTGACAAGCTGCCATGAATGCGGTAGTGCTGTGCTTCGCATGCGACCAACTAACTGAAGTGTTGCATCATTAGTAACATTGTAGACTGCCAATGTCTGCTCCCGTTGCAGTTGCTTTCCACAGTATATGAGACGTTGTTCATAAGAAGGCAATCCAGTTCTCATTTGAATCTGCCTGTGAACAGACTCAACTGTGTCACCCAAATCAGCATGAAGGACGATTGTGGGCCCATCTAAAATCGTCCTAACAAAGAACTGCCGCCTTGACTCGGAGGGAGTATCATCCCTATTAATTTCCTCAACTGAAGCAGCCCTGCTTAAGGACTCGTGGAGGACAGATTGGTCCTCTGCGTTGCAACAGCTTGGAATTTCAGCATATGAATCTGCAGTAAGGCACATATTAGAATCACCTGCCGCTTCAGTTAAACATTTGCTCAAGGAATTGGCAAACCCCTCCTTCTCTTTGTCCTTTTCAAGTATATCAATGTAGCAACCATTGTATCCAATTTCACCTGTGTCTACATATTGCTCTTTGTATTCTTCATTTTCAGACAGTTGGGGAGCATTCCCAGCAATAACTGATACCGTCGGCTCCAATTCCTCTAGCTTTTCAGCTGTCGATGTAGAGCTAGGGCACACCAGTAAATCAGAAGCATTGTCAATACTGTTTGGAGAAGACCAATCCATGAGAAATTCTCCCTGTTTCTCATCAATTAGTGTGTCTCTAATCTCCTCTTTGTTAGTTGAACAATGAGCTTTACGAACATCAGCTGTTGTCATTTTATGTACTTCCACCTCGGAATAATCAGTATTAACCTCAGCTCCTGACTGAAGCTTCTCAGATGTTGTTAAATCTGCCTCGTGAGGCACCTGTAATGCAGCCTTATTGAAATTATCCTCCAAACCATCATTCATATCACAGGCACCACTCTCCACGATAATCTCAGAGTCAAATCCACAATTAAACTGATCTCCCGGACCCATTGTCTGTCTTGCGCTAGACCTCAAAACAACTGTCTCTTGGATGTTACCCTCTCGAAGTTCCCTCCTCGCTCTTCCTACCGTTAAACCACCATTAGACTCTGCAACACTGCAATCAACCTCCTCAAATTTCCGCTTATTCAATACACATCTCAGCTGGACCGATGGCAATCTGGCCGATAACATGAGTTCTCCCCTCTCAGCCCCTCTATCCTCTGCCCTGCCATCTATTCCTATAGTAGCCCTTGCCAAGCAAACTGCTGCAGATTCCAATAAAGAAGAGATCTGCACAGATCGTTCCTCGTTTGACAGAGGAACGGTTTCCATGCTTACCTCGGATAAATACTAAAACTGACCTAGTTTTGAACTTCAACACCTAGCAGCCAAAACAAAGCCCGTTAGTAGAAATGCGAACATCCCAAAATTGCATGTTATTCTATGAATAGACATTCAAATTCTAAATTTGTTCACTCAATTCAATTCACCTAACTTATCATATTCTCCGATTCCTCTAAAACTGACACCCACGAATCGCACTCTATTCTTATTATCGAAGTTTTCAAATTCTACCATTGGTACTTCCTTGATTCAATTCAGCTAAATTATCCTCTGCGCCAGGCTCTTTAAAACTATATCATAAATCAAATAAAATTATTAATTTCTGAACCCCCCAATTCAAACCCCAAATTCCACCTAAAACCCATAGGTTTAATATTATAATAACAATACACAAATGGAAGAAAAAGTGAAACAATAGTTCTTTCATGCAATTGGAACCAAACCCTCGGCCCGATGAATGGAATTGCTTCAACCCATTAAAAACTTTGCGCCTTGTCTTCAATCTCAGACCGAACCTTGCAAGATTTGGCTTCCCGCAAACCAAAACCCAATTAGACCGAAATTTAGCCAAAATTGAACGTACCTTGAAAGAAATCGAAGCAGGTCTGCCCCTCTTCCTCCCTCCCTGTGCGGGAAATAAGAACTCTGCTCGGCGAAAGGGAGGGAGCGGAGGTTGTCTCCAAGGGGTCTGTGGCTGCGAGAAGCGATATACATACACAAATACAAACCCCACTGCGTACTCAACCCAAAATTTATGGATCGACGATGCTCAAACGCCTTTCTACGCTACGACCCCTGCCCCGACATGCTCGCTCGTTAAACCCAGCCCCTAAAACCATTTATTAATACGTCCTCTATTTCAGAGAACCGCTTTTCTATATTCACTCTGACACGTAGGACGCCGTGATTGCTTTGTGCATGCAGACACCCTCTACCTATGTCTCACGGGTCCCGCCAATTGAGCGAGAGTTAACCTGTCATTTGCAGCAAATGGTTTTAGTTACAGATATTTTCATGATATGTGTTGACGTGTCACTTATCTTCGAATCCAGATACAATTTAGAGTTGTTTTCACATGCCTTTTTTCATAATGTCTAACGTTAACGCGTGGTATGTTATGTTTTTTTTTTGTGACAGTCATGCAATTCAAGATTTGTAAAACATTAACTCACCTTTTGAGTGTGTTTTTTTGTGACATGAGTGTGGTGAGTGTGTATGTTTTTTTTGGTGACATGAGTGTGGTGAGTGTGGAGTTAGGAAGATTGGTTTTGTTTTAATGAGAAAATTTGTAATTAAGTAGTATTTGGTTTCATGTATGGGATTACGGTTACATGTTACTAAAAAAATATATGATTTTATTACAGATAGTTTTAGTGATGATCACAAAAGATATTAGCTTTCTCCCAAATATTATTTAAGTTGAAACTATCTTTTAATCCTAAAGTAAAATCTATAAATGTTTTTTATTGACCTATAAGCATTTGAGAAGAGTAAAAGTGTGCCCCCTTCCAAACCACTCGTAACATAATTTTCCTTGAAGAAGGATGATAATGAATCAAAATATATTTGCAAATAGTAATTAATGATAGTTATCCTTATTACAAATTTACAATTGAATTATGATCAATTTTGTCAACTTTATAAAAATCCAAATATAATTACTTAATCATATATGTTAATATTCCATTTACTTTACTTTCCTTTTTTTAAGTAACTTTAATAATCTCATTCTTTTTAATTTTTTTTTTTTTTTATAAATTTCATTTAAAAAATGAATATAAATGTTTATATTTTATTCATATTTTCTTTTATTTTTTAAATTTAAATAAATCAAAAATAATTAAATAATTAATAATTCATGCATTTGTTGTGAAAATTATTCCTCCATTATGCTACATTTCACTTAAAGTTCCTTGCAATGTTAACAAGGTCAAGACTTTATCACTTCCATCGATTTGTCAAATTTTTATTGCTTCTTCTGATTTTGCACAACCTTTGCTCATAAGACCAAAACAAAAGAATGGAATAACATATTTTTTAAGATGTAATAGATACCAACTACATTATAGGGCCAAAAACAAAAGAATTGATTAACATCCTTTTCTAACATGCGATGGAGACCAACTATGATTCTGGTTATGCTTTAATTCAAAGTCATTGAAATTAATTTTCTACTTTATGTTGTCCATGCATACACAGAGAGGCAAAGGTTATGCTTTAATTCAAAGCCACATAAATCAATTTTCCACTTTATGTTGTTCATACATGCATAAAAAGGCATATCACTCCATCATAACATGCACTTTCTATTTAAATTTCCCCTTTTTACATCCCTATAGACTACTTTACCATTTTTCTAAGGTTCCATAAAGGTCTCTTACAACTAGATTTAGAGTAAACTAGATTGCATGGAAGTACTCTCCCACAGATGATCGTTTCAAGGTTAGGGTAGGTAAGGACATGTTGTTAGATTTATAAGTAGGAGTAAACTAGATTGCATGGAAGTACTCTCCTTCAAACCATAGATGATCGTGAAGATATTTCAAGGTTAGGGTAGGTAAGGACGTGTTGTTAGATTTATAAGAAGTTTTTATGATATGGTAGAAGAGTTTTTTTAATTTTAATTTTTAAAATATTTAATATAAATTTAAATGATTTATTATAAAAATAATACTAATACTAATAATATTTAATATAATATAGTAAAAGAGTTTTTAATTGTAACAAAATAAATTTGTTTTGCTATTTATTATAAAATTTGGGAGTGGGCATTTTCCAACTCAATTATATATGGCCTTTTTGTTTAAAGTTATTAATTCACTCAATAACAAATAGAGGTTAGGTATGCTCCCTAATCGTACAACAATTAGTTATCGAGCATGGGATGATAAATGAGTTTTCACAATGTGTAAGTTATTTGAAGCTCTTAAGTTAGTGGAAGAATAATAAGCACATATAGTAGTCAATTTTTTGTTTTAGAATGATTTCAGATACAACACAAGCAAGTTGGAAGAGGTGGAAGGAGAGTCAAGTTGATTATAATAGCAAAAGTTAACTTTGTCCAAGTGAAAACTAGGACAATGATTGTCTACATAATCATGACACCTTTTTCTATGCATTAGAAGGCTCTATGTGCATGAGCTACTTTATATGTAAACTCGTGACTTTGTAAAAATGTTCTTATCAGAAGCCATTATTCATTATTTGTAAAAGGTCATTTTTATGTAATAAGAGCCTTGTCACTCTTGTTAGTATCTAAAGCTTCAAGTTAAAGTTTTAACCTATTTTTGGTATAAATAGAGTGACCCCCTCCCATTTGTAATTCTTATCATTTTATTAATACAATCAACTAGTGTATTTGGAGAAGTCATCTTCCATTATTCAGATTTGTAGGTGCAATCCGACCTTGGTTGTGTATATGCCTCATTTTTTTCTTTGTATTTAGATTTTTTTTTATATTCTTAGCATTCTATATATGTTACCTTCATAGTTTTCGCCATATTTTCATTATGGGTACATGAACACTACAAGTTGGTGTCAAATAATCAAGCAATTTTAGCTCTTGGTGTCAAAGCCCATGATTTTGAAAAAAACATAAACAAATATCAAGGGGTGAAACCCAATATGTGACCAAGGTATAACTAAACAAAAGTTTGCAAAAGAAATAAGGCCCTAACAACAAGCCCTAGCAAAATATCCTATAGACCTAAAGTTAAATACCTTTATTTATAACCCCAAAATCTATGAGGAGGGAAAGAAGATGTAAATCCTTGGGAAATGAGAGGCAATGCCCCTTTAAACTCACTGACTGCACAAAACTCACATTGACCTACTTTCAACTTATATATGAAAATCTCACTATATGATTTTGGAGGTTAAACATGGTTGAATGATATAAGGTTAACATTAAAAGTGCAATGCATTTGCAACCATGATGATAAATTAAATGTGACTCTACAAATAAAAATGGATGACTCTACAAATAAGAATGGACCAGGATAGCTCATACATAAGGCAAGATATGGATCTCTAAAACCTGCAAAGGTGTCACACTACTACATTTGGGGTTGAAATTCGACATTTGAACCAATATTTGATGGAAGAAAAAGAAAAAAAACCTTTTTAACATCAAAATTCAGAAGGCAAAAAAGAAAAAGAAAAGAAGAGTGAAATTGGTGTTTATCTTTTTTATTTTGTCCACGACAAACATCGCCTAAGCAATGTGCATCATGTTAAAAACTAAGAGAAAAAATAACACAACAAGGAAGCATGCACATAAAGCCAATATTTATCTTGGAAACCCTTAACCGGGAGAACCAGCACCTCCATAGATATTTATCAATAACTTTGACCAAACTGGCCAATTCAGTCCAACATCGGTCACTTGAGGCTACTTGAGGCTTCTTACAATGGAGTATATCGAGCCATTAAATAGTCTTCATCAATTACAACCCTAATTCCTTTACCATAAATATATTACAATGCAAAGACATGCATAGCCTAGAGATAGTCATGCAAAGACATGCATGGAGTGGAGATAGCCATGTGAAGACATGCATGGCCTCAAGATAGTCATGCAAAGACGTGCATGGAGTAGAGATAGCTATGTGAAGACATGCATAGCCATGCAAAGACATGCATGGTGTGGAGATAGCCATCATCCAACAACATGCAATGGCTCGCATCAAATACTGTGGGAAAATACCATGGGTTTGTAAACCATTAAAGGTAAACCCAACAATGACCTAATCAATGACTCTATGACCGAGTCGTGATTAACCCAACATTCCCCCCTTTAAACTTGACTTGGAATAAACACCTACCCCCCTCAAAGTTTATAAATTGGGTATGAGGAATACAACATGCCCCATATCACCTAGGTCTACGTCTAAACTTTATACCAATGAACCATCAAGCCAAGGGTACATGTTCCTAAATAGGTCCTACTACCATATTCACATTTACATGTGATAAAATCCATCTCCATAAAAATACTTACAATTGTATGCTCGAGCACGTGATGCTATGAAACATCATCCAATTTCATTGCAAGCATTACTCCTACTCCAAATACAATTACATAGACCAAGTACTTATCTTACATGATGCAAGAAGAGTCTTCCAACTTCTTTAAAAACATCCCTTCTTGCTCCAAATATAATGAGCCAAAGCACTCATTCATGGAGTACTTATTCTTTAATGCACTTCTGCCTATGATCCATGTCAATCCACTATATTCCTAAGCAAATAATGCAAGAAGCATCTACCAACTTATTTACCAACATCCCTCCTTGCTCCAAATATAGTGATCCAAACCACTCATTCACAGAGTACTTCATCTTCAATGCACTTCTGCCTATTCTCCATTTCCACGTGTCATTCACCATGGTTCATAAACCCATGAACCATCGCTTCAATTTGTGTGCATATCTCTCTTCCACGGGTCACTCACTTTACCAACAATTTCATAAGCATGGATCCCAACATAAAACCACTCTTGTTGGAGAGTCCAGGTTTGTCGAGCTCTGATACCATGTTAAAAATTGAGAGAGAAACAACACAACAAGACAACATTCCTACATGGGGATCCAGAAGAAAAAATCTACATGGGGATCCCTCCTTGCTCCAAATACAATGAGCCAAAGCACTCATTCATGGAGTACTTATTCTTTAATGCACTTATGCCTATGCTCCATGTCAATCCACTGTATTCCTGAGCAAATAATGCAAGAAGCATCTACCAACTTATTTACCAGCATCCCTCCTTGCTCCAAATACAGTGAGCCAAAGCACTCATTCACTAAGTACTTCATCTTCAATGCACTTCTGCCTATTCTCCATTTCCATGTGTCATTCACCATGGTTCATAAACCCATGAACCATCACTTCAATTTTTGTGCGTATCTCTCTTCCACATGCCACTCACTTTACCAACAATTTCATAAGCATGGATCCCAACATCAAACCACTCTTGTTGGAGAGTCCAAGTTTGTCGAGCTCTGATGCCATGTTAAAAATTGAGAGAGAAACAACACAACAAGACTGTAACACCCTGTTTTCCCCAGTCTGTAAAAAATAACTATACTGGCCAAGAACTATGGCAAACTCAAAGATTGTGAATGTTTGAATTAACGGACCTTAGTATAAAAGGTCCAAGGAATGTAAATGATGTATGAATATATGTTGCATGACTGTTGAGAGGGGGATGTGTTGAAAAGAGACCACGATGGCTAATGAGAGGTGGTGGAAGGGGCCGGGAGTGGCTGCATTAACTTCCACCGAACCAAAACCGTACTGGTTTGTACGTGCTCGGGAAAACCAAAGCTCACTCTCAAACCCCGAAATGAATTACCCGCCCGGATGGTAGGCGGGGAGGCTCCTCAAGAGTAAATGAGGGGATGGGGCGAACCGCCCATCCGTAGAAGCTCTCAGACCTAACCATCGGACAGGGAATTTCGTGCCACACACAACCTCGTAGGAGGAAAGAAGTGTGGAAGGGGGGGGAAGAGAAGAGTATACGGACACACACACACGCGACAGGAATCGCGGAAGGAGAACCAGAGGAACTCCGAGAAATACAGTGAGTCATGAGCAGAGGAGAAGGAGAGTAACCTTCGTCCTGGACTTCTGACGAGTGGGAAGTAAGAGACTGAGTCTCAAAGCATCGTGGTCTAGCTCGGGGGTGGCTAGTGGTAAATCCATTTGGAGTCGTTGAGCCTACGATTGGGTGGAAACGAGCACCCCTCTCAGCAGTTGCATTACACCTGGTGTTTTCTGATAAGTATTTATGTCCTGTATTTCAAATTGAATGTTCCTGAAATGCATTCTCATGGTTGTACACTCATGAATGGTTTTTGTATAGAAGTGTTTGCCTGGTGTGTTTGATCAGAAAAGGCGGATGCATGCTTATACTTGTATGGCCATATTTGGTTCATTTATATATATATATATATATATATATATATATATATACACATTGAACAAGTCCAGATTCCTAGTCCGTTCTCAGGAGATCTGTCCCATTTACTTGACTCACGCGATGTCTTGGATGGATTTCCCCGAAGGCACCTCTTTCTGGAAAGGTTCCCTCACTATTCCAGAGTCGGAGTGAGTTCCTTGAAAGGACTACCGTTTAAGTAAATATCTAAGCTTACCTCACCCCTGTCACAAAGTTCATAGTTCGATAAGTTAAGAAGGCTTTTCAGTCATGTCCCCAAGCCTGGTGATAATTACCCAAAAATCCGTTGAAGGATTTTATGGCCTAAGTTTGGAAACCTTGCACCAGCAAGAATGGTTCCCTCAGAGTTTGGTCTTTCAGTGTTTCGGCACCTAGGAAATCCAAGGGTAAGTTCCCTTGTACTCGCCAATCGCGAAATCCCGAAGTATGAAACCCCGAAAAGGTCTAGCGTGGATAAGTCTTGGTGTTTCAATGTTTCGGCAACCGGGAAACCTAAGGGTCAGTTTCCTTGTACTCGCCAGTCCCGAAATCTCAACTTGCAAAACCCCGAAATAGTGTAGCGTGATTAGAGTCTTGATGTTTTGACACCCGGGATATCTAAGGGCAAGTCTCTTGTACTCGCCAGTCCCGAAATCCCGACTTGTGAGACCCCAAAATGATAATAGCGTGGATGAGATACGATGTTTCGGCACCCGGGATATCTAAGGGTAAGTCTCTTATACTCGCTAGTCCCGAAATCCCGACTTGCGAGACCCCGAAATGATAATAGCGCAGATGAGATACAGTGTTTCGGTGTTTCGGCACCCAGGATATCTAAGGGCAAGTCTCTTGTACTCGCTAGTCCCGAAATCCTGACTTGCGAAACCCCGAAATGGCATAGCGTGTCTAGAGTTTGGATGTTTCGGTGTTTCGGCACCCGGGAAACCCAAGGGTCAATTCCCTTGTACTCGCCAGTCGCAAAGACTTGACTTGCGAAACCTCGAAATGAGCTTAGCGATGAATAAGGGCTTAGGAGTTTCGGCTCCCGGGAAACCTAAGTGCGAGACCTCCTGTCTGCGCATATCGCGAAACACCGACTTGCAAAACCCCGAAATAATAATAGTGCGGATAAGTCTTGATGTCTCGGTATTTCGACACCCGGGATATCTAGAAGCAAGTCCCTAGTGCACGCCAGTCCCGAATTCCCGACTTGTGAAATCCCGATATGGCTTAGTGTATGTAGATTTGGTTTTCGGTGTTTCGACACCCGAAAAACCGAAGGGTATGAACCCCTCGTCCTCTTCTACCGCGAAAACCCGGTACGCGAAACTCCGAAAGGTGGGATGCCAGGTTTTAATCCAAGGCATTGTTAGATGTGACAAACTATTGGTTCCTTTCAGATTTTGGCACTTCGAGAGACAAGAGAGCAAGGGAACACATACATCGCGATTTCCCGAATCGCGAAAGCCGGAAGCACCTCTCCGGTAAGGCATGTGGTCATAGCCAACGATCACATGGGTAAGGATAAGGGATGGTAGGGTCTGCATCAGGCTCCATAGGAATTCGGGGATTCTGTTCCTCAGTGAAAAGAAGGAAAAAGAAGAAAAATATTAGTTCTTGTAGTGGGTGTGCTACAAATTGGTATCAGAGCATGGTTACAACACTTGGCCTGCTTGGGCTCATGAACGGGTTGCGCAAAGACTCCATTCGAAGCACTCTTAACAGGAGTAACCCTCTATCTTAACCCCCCTTAATCAAAAGTCGAAGTTAAGAATGAAAAACCCCTATTGTGTGTATGCATGTGAAAAATATGAATATTGCGCGGGTTATGAATGTATATAAATATTAACTAACAACAAGCATTTTTCTTTGGCACACAAGCGGACGATCAACCGCAGGAAATTTCAGACGTATAGAATGGTGACTCACCATGAAGTGGGGGAGGGCTCCCACAATAGAGACGAAGAGTCTGACAAAAGGAGGGCAGTAGGGACCCCTCCAGATCTAGCTGAGACTATGAGGAGCCTCATGGTCGAATTACAGAGCCGCAAGGCTGACAACGAAAGGATGATAAAAGAGCAAGAGAAGCAAACGGAAATTAATGCAGTTTTACTGCAAAGCTCATCCGACATACAAAGGCAATTGCAACATGAACCTGAGACACAGAAACATGGTCATGTCAGTGGCCACACTGAGAGGAGCACCTCGAGAAAGGTCCACCCCAGAGATAAGGGACAAGCGTCGGACGATTCTTCTGGAAAGGAAGCTGGTGACTCGGAGGGATCTTCTAGCAACAAAACTAGTTCTCATTCCCAAAGAAAACAAAAGAAGTAGAAACTTTCCAAGATTCATAATCTCGAAGAGTTCAAGAAGGCCAAACCACCCTCCTTTGACGGTGAAATAAAGAAGGGAGAGGAAGCGGAGGCCTGGCTGCTTGGACTAAAGAAGTATTTCAGAGTCCATGACTTCTCATAAAACTTGAAGGCCCGAGTAGCCACCTTCAACTTGAATGGAAAGGCTTCCATTTGGTGGGAAGACCTTAAGAATGTAAAAGGGATTCACGAAGAAGACCTGTCTTGGGAACGGTTTGAGAAATACTTCAGGAAGAAGTATCTATCGGAAAAATATTCCGACGAAAAGACTAAAGAATTCTATGAACTTAAGCTGGGGCAACTCACCATAGAGGAATATGTCAGCAGATTCCTTGAGTTGCTAAGGTATGTACCCTACATAAAAGCAGAAAAGGCAAAGGTGCAACGATTCATCAGTGGACTACCTAAGGACTATCAGAACATAATTGAATTTGACGAACCAAAGACCCTGGAAGATACTATCTGAAAGGCAAGATATTGTTATGAACAGCTTAGGCATCGGACAGGACCTCGCGAAGGCTGGAAGCAAAAGAATAGTTCGGGATTCCAGAAAAGGGGGTTTAAATCCCCAAGATTTAAGGACTATAAAAAGAACTCAAGGATGAGCTTCCCAGCCCGAAGTGTACACCAACAGAACTTTCCCTCCTTGAGCAGAAATAAACTTTCTGGATCTGCCCCAGTAAAGACTGATAACCCAAAGAGAGAACCTTTGAAATGTTGGGGTTGTGGAGAAGAACATCTACTGAGGGACTGCTTGCACCGACAACTGAACAGCCGAAGAATTTACAACGTTCAAGAAGCTACCACCGTCAATGACGTGGCCAGGAGTATGCCGCAAATTTATGTAGCCTTGGATAATAACCAAGCTGACCACCAAGCTTCAGTGGTTGAAATCGAAGGTATGATCACCAACCATCTAGTGTCTATTCTGATTGGCCCTGGTTCAAATTTGAGTTATATAGCCCCTAAGGCTGTTGATAGATGTAAACTATAGCCACATAAAAATGCCAAGCCATGGTTGGTACAGTTAGCCACTAGCACCAAAAGAAGGGTAGCGGAGGTCATACCAGCCTGCCAATTAATTATGGGTGAATTCCCCACCCAAGCAACCCTTAACATATTACCCCTGGGATCGTATGATCTGTTGATTCGTATGGACTGGCTAGCCACCCATAAAGCCAAACTGGATTGTTACCATAAAACCTTGGAATGTGTAAATGAAGAAGGAAGGAGAATAACCCTGCAAAGGATCCAAAAACTTGTCTTGGTGAGACAAATACCAGCTCTTCAAATCAGAAAGTATTGCAAAAAAGAATGTCCACTATATGCAATACAGGTGTTGAAAACAATTGAAGGTGACGAACCAAGCCTCGAAGACCACCCCACACTGAGAGAATACAAAGATGTATTTTCGGAAGAGGTATCAGGTCTACCTCCGAGAAGGGACATTGACTTCTCAATAGAACTTGCACCAGGAGCGGTGCCGGTGTCTAGGACACCCTACAGGATGAGCACACCTGAGCTAGTTGAGCTTAAATTACAACTGAAAGAGATGATGGACAGAGGCTATATCCGGCCCAGTGTGTCTCCATGGGGAGCACCAGTCCTGTTTGTGAAAAAGAAAGACGGTACCCTCCAACTGTGCATAGATTATAGACAACTCAATAAGGTAACCATAAAGAACAAGTACCCCTTACCCAGGATCAATGACTTGTTTGATCAATTGGGAGGTGCCACTATCTTCTCGAAGATTGACTTGAGATCTGGATATCATCAAGTCCGAATCAAGGGTGAAGACATCCATAAAACTACCTTCAGGACGAATATGGTCACTACGAGTTTGTGGTAGTACCATTCGGATTGACCAATGCCCCTGCCACTTTTATGTGCTTGATGAACAATGTGCTTAGCAATTTCCTAGACAAATTTGTGCTGGTTTTTATTGACGACATATTAATTTACTCCAAGAATAGAGAGGAACATGAGGAACACCTTAGGCTTGTGCTCCAATTGCTAAGAGAACATCAGCTCTATGCCAAATTTAGCAAGTGTGACTTTTTCCAGAAGCAAATACATTACTTGGGCCATGTCCTATCTAAAGAAGGGGTAGTAGTAGACCCTGATAAGATCAGGTCTATCATGGAATGGCCTACCCCGAAGGATGTTTCGGATATCAGATCCTTTGTGGGCTTGGCAGGATACTACAGGAGATTTATAAAAGGATTCTCCAGGATTGGGTGTCCAATCACTACCCTCCAGAAGAAGGGGACAAAATTCACGTGGACACAAAAATGTGAAGAAAGATTTCAAACCCTAAAACATCTACTGACCCACGCACTCCTGTTGAAGATCGTCGATTCAAAAGTTGACTTCCTCGTGTGCACAGATGCATGTAAGGAAGGGCTCGGAGGAGTCCTTATGCAAGGAGGAAGTGTGGTCTGCTATGAATCCTGAAAATTGAATGAGCACGAAGTCAACTATGTGACCCATGATCTAGAGCTGGCCGCCATAGTACACACCTTGAAAATGTGGAGGCATTACCTCCTGGGAAGAAAATTTGTACTTATGACAGACCACTATGGATTGCGATATCTGTTTGACCAACCAAAGCTCAATGCCAGACAAGCTAGGTGGATGGCCCTCCTCAGCGAGTTTGATTTTGAAATCAAACATATTAAGGGAAAGGAAAATAGGGTGGTCGATGCCCTTAGCAGAAGCATGAAAACAATTCACCTGGTAGCGGTAAGCACCTGCGAGACGGATGTCAAGGAAAGAGTTAGAAATGCACAAGAGATAAACACATTCTTCCAGACCGTGACCTCGTACCTACAGCAAGAACCCACGGGGATAAAGTATGGAGGCTACCAGATGATGGAAGGAGGTCTGCTCACTTACAGAAACAAATTGTATATCCCAGATTGTGATGACTTGAAGAGGTTCATAATGGATGAACTGCACAAAAGACCCTATACTGGCCATCCAGGATACCAGAAGATGATCACGGCCACCAAAAAACAATTCTATTGGCCTGGATTGAAGAAAGACATAGCTAAGTACTTAGCCAAATGCATAGAATGCCAACAAGTAAAAGCAGAACACCGACACCCAGCAGGATTATTACAACCTCTACCAATCCCGGAATAGAAATGGGAAACCATCTCCATGGATTTCATCATCGGATTACCAACCTCGACCAAACAAAATGACGCCATCATGGTAGTGGTGGATAAATTGAGCAAGTCTGCTCTTTTTATCCCCGTCAAGTCAACTTGTAAGGCAATAGACATCGCCAACATATTCATGAAGGAGATATTTAGACTGCATGGTATGCCGAAAGAGATCGTGTCTGACAGAGACACGAAATTTACTTCCAACTTTTGGAAATCACTGATGGCTGGTTTGGAGACCAAGTTACTATTTAGCACAACCTATCACCCTCAAACCGATGGACAGACGGAAAGGGTGAATCAAAAATTAGAAGACATGCTCAGGATGCATGTAATGCATCAACCCAAAAAGTGGGAAGACTACCTGCCACTAGTGGAATTCGCCTACAACAACGACTACCAAGAATCCCTGAAGATGAGTCCTTTCGAAGTCCTCTATGGTAGGTCGTGCAACACTCCAGTCAGTTGGAGTAATCCCGTAAACAGAGTTACCATTGGACCCGACATGTTGAAAGAAATGGAACAACAAGTAACTCAGATAAAACAAAATCTAAAGGTCACTCAGAACCGACAGAAAAGCTACGTCGACAGAAGGAGAACTCCAAGAGAGTTCTAGGCGAGAGACCATGTATATCTTAGAGTTAGGCTCAGGAAGAGTTCCCTGAGGATGGGAGCCTGTGCCAAGTTGGCACCTCGGTATTGTGGACCCTTTGAAGTTCTAGATAGAGTGGGACCTGTAGCCTATAGGCTAGCGCTTCCTCCCACAGTAAAAGCACATAATGTTTTCCATGTTTCATTATTGAAGAAATATGTACATGATTCTAATCATATAATTGACTGGTCTATGGTCCAGGTGGAACCGGAGGGAGAATTCCTACCAGAACCTCAATGCATACTGGACAGAAAGGAAACCCCGCTTAGGAGCCGAACCATTGCACAGGTCAAGGTGCAGTGGAAACATTTTGGCCCAGATGAGGCTACATGGGAAATGGAAGATGCCATGAAACAAGCATATCCAATTTTGTTTACCCCTGTACATACAAGTCATATTGATAGATAGAACATCGAGGACGATGTTCCTTTAAGCGGGAGGGAATTGTAACACCCTGTTTCCCCCAGTCTATAAAAATAACTATACTGGCCAAGAACTATGGCAAACTCAAAGATTGTGAATGTTTGAATTAACGGACCTTAGTATAAAAGGTCCAAGGAATGTAAATGATGTATGAATATATGTTGCATGACTGCTGAGAGGGGGATGTGCTGAAAAGAGACCACGATGGCTAATGAGAGGTGGTGGAAGGGGCCGGGAGTGGCTGCGTTAACTTCCACCGAACCAAAATCATACTGGTTTGTACGTGCTTGGGAAAACCAAAGCTCACTCTCAGACCCCGAAATGAATTACCTGCCCGGATGGTAGGTGGGGAGGCTCCTCAAGAGTAAATGAGGGGATGGGACGAACCGCCCATCCATAGAAGCTCTCAGACTTGACCATCGGACAAGGAATTTCGTGCCACACGCAACCTTGTAGGAGGAAAGAAGTGTGGAAGCGGGGGGGAGAGAAGAGTATACGGACACACACACACACGACAGGAATCGCGGAAGGAGAACCAGAGGAACTCCGGGAAATACAGTGAGTCGTGAGCAGAGGAGAAGGAGAGTAACCTTCGTCCTGGACTTCCGACAAGCGGGAAGTAAGAGACTGAGTCTCAAAGCATCGTGGTCTAGCTCGGGGGTGGCTAGTGGTAAATCCATTTGGAGTCGTTGAGCCTACGGTTGGGTGGAAATGAACACCCCTCTCAGCAGTTGCATTACACCTGGTGTTTTCTGATAAGTATTTATGTTCTGTATTTCAAATTGAATGTTCCTGAAATGCATGCTCATGGTTGTACACTCATGAATGGTTTATGTATAGAAGTGTTTACCTGGTGTGTTTGATCGGAAAAGGTGGATGCATGCTTATACTTGTATGGCCATATTCGGTTCATTTATATATATATGTATATATATACATTGAACAAGTTCAGATCTGTCCCATTTACTTGACTCACGCGATTTCTTGGTTGGATTTCCCCGAAGGCACCTCCTTTTGGGAAGGTTCCCTCACTATTCCAGAGCCGGAGTGAGTTCCTTGAAAGGACTACTGTTTAAGTAAATATCTAAGCTTACCTCGCCCCTGTCACAAAGTTCATAGCTCGATAAGTTAAGAAGGCCTTTCAGTCATGTCTCCAAGCTTGGTGATAATTACCCAAGAATCCGTTGAAGGATTTTATGGCCTAAGTCTGGAGACCTTGCACCAGCAAGAATGGTTCCCTCAGAGTTTGGTCTTTCGGTGTTTCGACACCTGGGAAATCCAAGGGTAAGTTCCCTTGTACTCGCCAATCGCAAAATCCCGAAGTATGAAACCCCGAAAAGGTCTAGCGTGGATAAGTCTTGGTGTTTCATTGTTTCGGCAACCGGGAAACCCAAGGGTCAGTTTCCTTGTACTCACCAGTCCCGAAATCCTGACTTGCAAAACCCCAGAATAGTGTAGTGTGATTAGAGTCTTGATGTTTCAGTGTTTCGGCACCCGGGATATCTAAGGGCAAGTCTCTTGTACTCGCCAGTCCTGAAATCCCGACTTGCGAGACCCCAAAATGATAATAGCGCGAATGAGATACGGTGTTTCGGTGTTTTGACACCCGGGATATCTAAGGGCAAGTCTCTTGTACTCACCAGTCTCGAAATCCCGTCTTGCGAGACCTCGAAATGATAATAGCACGGATGAGATACGATATTTCGGTGTTTCGGCACCCGGGATATCTAAGGGCAAGTCTCTTGTATGCGCCAGTCCCGAAATTCCGACTTGCGAGACCCCGAAATGATAATAGCGCGGATGAGATACGGTGTTTTGGCACCCGGGATATCTAAGGGCAAGTCTCTTGTACTCGCTAGTCCCGAAATCCCGACTTGCGAAACCCCAAAATGGCATAGCGTGTCTAGAGTTTGGATGTTTCGGTGTTTTGGCACCTGGGAAACCCAAGGGTCAGCTCCCTTGTACTCGCCAGTCGCGAAGTCCCGACTTGCGAAACCCTGAAATGAGATTAGTGATGAATAAGGGCTTAGGAGTTTTGGCTATCGGGAAACCTAAGTGCGAGACCTCCTGTCTGCGCATATCGCGAAACCCCGAAATAATAATAGCGTGGTTAAGTCTTGATGTCTTGATATTTCGGCACCCGGGATATCTAGAAGCAAGTCCCTAGTACAAGCCAGTCCCGAATTCCTGACTTGTGAAATCTCGATATGGCTTAGTGCATGTAGATTTGGTTTTCGGTGTTTCGACACCCGGAAAACCGAAGGGTATGAACCCCTCGTCCTCTTCTACCACGAAAACTCGGTACGCGAAACTCCGAAAGGTGGGATGCCAGGTTTTAATCCGAGGCATTGTTAGATGTGACAAACTGTTGGTTCCTTTCGGATTTCGGCACTTCCAGAGACAAGAGAGCAGGGGAACACATGCATCGTGATTTCCTGAATCGCGAAAGCCGGAAGCACCTCTCCAGTAAGGCCTGTGGTCATAGCCAACGATCACATGGGTAAGGATAAGGGATGGTAGGGTCTGCATCAGGCCCCATAGGAATTCGGGGATTCTATTCCTCGGTGAAAAGAAGGAAAAAGCAGAAAGATATTAGTTCCCGTAGTGGGTGTGTTACAAGATAACATTCCTACATGGGGATCCGGAAGAAAAAATCTACACGAAGTTGTCATAAGGCTATATACTGAAGGGAAAGAAAGAGTTGGTTTGTAAGCTAAAGAAGTCACTATATTGTCTAAAGCAATCACCTAGGATGTGGTACCAAAAGTTTGACAAATACATCCTTGGACTTGGATTTGTGAGAAGCAAGGTTGATCATTTTGTATATTCCAAGCATGTTGGTAATCACTTCATTTATGTAGTTTTGTATGTCGATGACATGTTGTTGGTAGGAAACATCGTGGATATTATCAAGGAGGTGAAATCACGGCTATCCTCCAAATTTGGCATGAAGGATCTCGATGTTGCTAACTTCATTGTGGGAATGGAGATTAAAATAGATCGTGCAAACAAGAAACACTAGTTGAATCAAAGAAAATATGTTGAGATAATATTGCAGAGGTTTAATATGCAAGATTGTAAGCCAATCAAGGTTCATATTCTTGTAGGTGTGAGCTTATATGTAGATCAATGTCCTAAGACATGGGAAGAGGAAGAGGAAGAGGAAATGCTCCATGTTACGTATGCTAATGTGGTTGGCAGTTTGAATTATGCAATGGTCTGTACTAGACCGAACATTGCACATGCAGTGGGAGCTTTGGGCAGGTATATGTCAAAACCAGAGAAGGAGCATTGGACAACAGTAAAGAGGGTTTTCAAGTATTTGCGTTGCATTACTAGTTATGGATTGTGTTATTAATGAAGACCAAGACTAGATAGAGTGTTGGACATACATGGGTTTGTTGATGCAGACTGGGCTGGAGATATAGATCACAAAAGATCTACAAGTGGGTATGTGTTTAACCTATTTGGAGGAGCAATCAGTTGGATGAGAAAAAGACAAGTTGTAATGGCACTCTCAACTGCAAAAGTTGAATACATGGTAGCCACTCATGCAAGTAAGGAAGTAGTATGGTTACAAAGATTGTGTTCAGGTATTGGGTTGGTACAACAAGTAGTAAGAATAGATTTTGACAATTAGAGTGCAATATTCCTAAAAAAGAACTCATCTTATCATTCAAAGACAAAACATATTGATGTTCAATATCGCTTTTGTGAAGGACATGGTTGAAGAAAAGAAGATGTTGTTGGATAAGGTTGACACCTTGAAGAATGTTATAGACTCCTTGAAAAAGTCTATTAGTACAGAGAAGTTCTCTTGGTGTAGAGAATCAATTGGTGTTGATGCCCTGAATTTGTGACATTATCAATCATTGGAACCCCAGGGTTGTAAAGAAAACAACAAGTGGGAGAATGTTAGGTATGTATTATATTCTTTGCATGTGGAGGGGGGGTGCATTGGATTTTGACGATCCCTGTCCTTGATGGTTTACACATGCATAGGGAACTACCCAAGGGCTGGGTTTTTCCCCCCTACTTAGGATAAGTGACCAGAGTCATCAAGGTTCAGGGCAACGCCTAAATTTTTTTTGGGGGGAGGCGGTTTTCACTATTTTTAGAGATTTTCTAAATTAATCCTGGATTAAGGGATTAAGGTTTTGGAAGCTACATAATACCTAAAATATTGTGTATATTGTGTTGTGAATGGCAAAATTAATACAATGAAGAGTTGAGAGGTGTGGCAGCAAGGAAGGTTGGTTTTCTCCTGGTTAAGGGTTTTCAGCGTAAATCTCGGTGTATTGTATGTATGAGTCATTGATTAATTTATGTTTTTCTTAAGAATCTGTATGCATTGTTTTACCTCACATTGGAAGAAAAATATCACAACAAGAAAGATGCACATAAAGCTAATATTTATCATGTAAACCCATAACTGGGAGAACTAGCGCCTCCATAGATATCTATTAATAACCTTGACCAAACTCGCCAATCCAGGGAAACACTGACCACTTAAGGATACTTGAGGCTTCTTACAATGTAGTATCTCAAGCCATTAAATAGGCTTCGCCAATTACAACCCTAATTACTTTACTAGAATTAGATTATAATGCAAAGACATGCATAACCTGGAGATAGCCATGCAAAGACATGCATGGAGTGGAGATAGCCATGTGAAGACATGCATGGCCTCAAGATAGCCAAGCAAAGACATGCATGGAGTGGAGATAGCCATTTGAATACATGCATAGCCATCATAGACATGCATGGTGTGGATATAGCCATGTAACAACATGCTAAGACTCACATCAAATACTATGGGAAAATACCATGGGTTTGTAAACCACTCAAGGTAAACCCAATAATGACCTAATCAACGCCTCTATGACCGAGTGGTGCAGACCCCCTACCTCAACAGGGTCCACTGACCTCCCGGTCTCTGGATCGTTCTTTTTCTGAGGTGAAATAACTCTTCAGGCTCCTATTGGAACCCTTTGAACAAATCCACAGGTCCCTTTTTCCTCTGGCACAGGCCTTGAGAAAACCTATGCACGCGCTCCGCTTTCAGCGCTCTTCTCTGTTTCGAACTAACACACGTTCGCGTTTCAGGTTTTCGGGACTCCTGCATGCGAGCTCTCCTAGGCTCCTTGTCCCTCTAACTCTCGGTCACCGAAACGCCGAAAACTACCTGCGACCACGGTCCTTTTTTGGGATTTTGGAATTCGCGATTTCGTGATTCCGGCTGCAGACGGTTCCTGGTCCTTCGAATTGCCGGACCCCGAAATGCCGAAATCCCACAGGATCGCTTTGATACCACTTGGTGTAGACCCCCTACCTCAGCAGGGTCCACTGACCTCCCGGTCTCTGGATCGTTCTTTTTCTGAGCTGAAATAGCTCTTCAGGCTTTTCTTGGAACCCTTTGAACAAATCCACAGGTCCCTTTGTCCTCTGGCACAAGCCTTAAGAAAACCTATGCACACGCTCCGCTTTCGACGCTCTTCTCTGTTTCGAACTAACACACCTTCGTGTTTCGGGTTTTTGGGACTCCTGCATGCGAGCTCTCCCAAGCTCCTTGTCCCTCCAACTCTCGGTCACCGAAACGCCGAAAACTACCCGCGACCACGATCCTCTTTCGGGATTTCGGAATTCACGATTCCGGCTGCAGACGGTTCTTGGTCCTTCAAACTCTTGGACCCCAGAAACCCTTTTCGGAAAAGGTCGCGGTCATATCTGGTTGATGTGTACAGGTGAAGACTCACGCCTGGTGCACTTCTTGTGCTGGTGGAGTTTTCGTGAGGGACCTGTGGATCGAATTTGTGGGGTTCGAGTGAGGGCCGAAAGAACTATTTCAATTCTGCGGATTCGAAGAAGAATGATCCTGTGTCGATCTCGGTCCGAGGGCAGGGGGGCTGTGTCAGAGTGGTATCAGAGTAGGACTTCATCTGTATATTTCAGATGAAGAGGATTGAAGATATTGTTGCAAGACGCAGCAACAAATAGACAGTCAGGTCGACTGTAAGAAAAGGCTGGAAGCACTCATAGTTGCAGAGTGACAACAACAAGTTTGCCAGGAGGGCAGACAGGAACAGGAAAATGGTTGCTGAAGGCCATGGACGCGGTGGAAAGAAGAACCACCAACAACATAACAAGGCTGAGATGGACAAAGAACTCGTCGAGATAAGAGCGAGGATGGAGGAGCTTGCATTTTGAATGTAGCAGGATGCAAAATCGCGATGGGTATATAAATGGACCATGAAAATGAAAGTGAAATGGCCAGTCAAGGAGTTATTGGCTCGAAGGCAGCGAAAGTTGTTGAAGGAATGGCTGAGGTACGTGGAAGACCTCAAGGTTGAAGAAGAAGTGGTTCATGTGTGTGAACCAGAAGCTGGGAGAAATCTCAGTGATGATGAGGAGAAGAGATCATTGGAAGATCTCAGAGACTGCCAGGCGGGCAGTGAGGAATTTTCAATTTTCTAGAAGGGCAATAAGAAGAGGTCACAAGATGATCTCAAAGACTGCCAAGAGGGCAGAACAAAAAATTCAGGTTGCCAGGAGGGAAATGAGATGAGATCGTTGGAGGATCCCATAGACTGCCAGGAGAGCAGAGAAGAAATCCCATGTTTCCAGGTGGGCAAGGGAGAGCAGATGGGATTGTATGACAGTCTCATGAACTCAGCGGTGAGTTCAGATCAACGAGAGGAGCTGACGGAGAAGATGAACTCCGAGGTGAGTTCATATCAGGAAGGAGTGCTGACGAAGGAAGATCAAAAATACATTCTTATCATTGGGGGGATCGAAGTATTCCTACCAAACAACTCAGTTGAGGCCAGAGGATGTGTTGCAGAGGCAGCAACAGAAGACAGACAACCAACAGAAACTGTCATGGAGGAAGAAGTGGAGCAGACACTGATGTTTGCCCAAGGAGAAGGAGATAAGCATTCAACCGAGTTGCTCAAAATTTCCAGCCAGGAAGCTGAAACATAAATGACTACAACACTAGAGACTGCAGCAAAAGAAGAGGAGGAAGCAGACAACATGGATTTTGTTGATCTGTATCAAGAATTGGAAGCTCTGGAGAAGAGGGTGATAGTGCAAAGCTTGCACATCCAACAGATCAAGTTGGAGACAGATGGAGGAGCATGCCAGCCTGGGGAGAAGTTGGAGGAAGCTGGAAGTATGTCAGCAGGAGAAATGGCAGCAACAGAACTGCCACAGGGACAAGCTGAGCAACAATTCAGTGAGGAGACTGCAGAGCTGGAGTCTGTAGTAGAGTGGCCACTTAGTGCCACAAAGAGAGATAAAGATAGCAGGGGAGATCGAGCAGATCTACCCACTGAGAAGACAAAAGTGCAGCAGAGAAGACTGCATACAAAGAGTCAGCCACTGGAGCAGCTGGACGAGGTAATTGAAGAAATCAGAAGGCTGATGTTGAAGTCAGCACTGGAAACAGTCAGTGAGGAGGAGTTGAGCAGAGAAGAACCTGCCATAGTAGTAGGGCAACAAATGCAGCAGCAACAGTGAAGCAGTGGAGCAGATGGACAGCTCCAGAGAACTGTTTGGGATCCAGGTGGATTTCAACAGCCATGCTGGGAAGCTCATGAGCAGGAGCTCGTGATTTTTTCATAGCAGAGGATTATGATACAGGAGCATCGCTCCAAGCTAGCTACGCGCCATCCAGCCAGCACATCAAAGCGTGCATTCAATGGAAGGAGAGGGGCGCAGCCCTCTCGTTTTTCAAATTTTGAAAATGTATTAAATGTTTGTAAGACTAGTAGAGCCAAGCCGTGGCTTTGAGCATGGTGTAGTTAGAGTCGCCTTAATGGTTGACATGTTGATGAGGATCTAGATCCGATTCGGATTAGATGGCCCATTCAATGTAATTCATTGTAATTAATGAGAGTTAGTGAGGATGGAGGGAAGAGCTCAAGGAACCCCCTTTTGTCAAAAGATCCTTTTGTAACTGTAGGAGTTAGTCCGAGCAGAGTAGAGAAGAATAGAGAGAAGAGAGGACAACTGAGACTCTGTTGCAGTCCGAGCTCGAACACATTGTAAAGAGGCGTTTCAGATTAATACAAACAGAGCAGTTTTTCTTGCATGTTGTTGTTCATGTGTTTATGAGTTCATGAATGAATGTCTTTGTTTGTGATGATATGTTGTAGATGTATGTTAAATTCCATCTGGAGGGATAGACATATTTCCCTATTTGTTGAGTTCTTTGATTTTCAGGTTTGGGTTCTTTGTGGTTTCATGCAAGAGTGCATGACAGAGTGTTGCGGTCTCTGAAAACCAGTGCAGGAGTGCACTTCTGAATTCTGCGGAATTTCAAACAAAGACGTGCCAGGAGGGCGCACCAGCTGAAATCATTGACTCAAGGAAGAAGCCTCGAGGTTGCTGAACACCTTGAAGGAGAAACTGTGCAGAGGAGAGCACAGAGAGGGGAGGCAGAATTGTTCAGAATTCTGTAAAGGCTCTGCCAGGAGGGCATTGAGCAAATGCACAGGATGCATTGAGTAGTGCATAGAGTGCACTTCTGAATTTTGCGGAATTTGGACAGAGTTGTGCCAAGAGGGCGCACCAGAGGAAGTATCAGACCCAGGAAAGAAGCCTCAAGGTTGCTGAACACCTTGGAGGTAAGACTGTGCGGAGGAAGGCACAAAGAAAACATAATCATTGAAGGTTCAATGGAAACTCTGCCAGGAGGGCATTGAGTAAGTGCATAGAGTGCACAGAAGAACTCTATTATGAGTTATGAGATAAGAGAAGTGTCACAGGGAAGACACTCAGAGGGTTATTGAACATCCTGTAGGCTCAGCAAGGTGTGCTTGAGCGGGAAGTTGCAGAGGAGGACACTTCCACCCCTTCAAGGAGAGGAAGGGACAGGGACCATTAAGGTTCAAGCAGTTGAAGCCCAAGCATGAAAAAGACCTGTGCAAGGACTGCACCAGGCTAATATTCAGGGGAAGTGGTGATAGACAGCCATCAGAAGGCTCGTCAGGCATAAGGAGTGTGTAGAGGTGAGAACTTGTCTCAAAGTTCTTAAGCTCAGAAGAGATAGCACAATTGCGCGCAAGGACCGTGCAAGGAGTGCAGAGGTCGAGAAAACCCTTTGGAGGGTTCAGAGTTTGAGAAGCTCAGGAGGAGGAATGCCTCTTAGAATACAGGCGGGAGCCGAGGATATAGGCTTTGCAGGAAAGATGAAGGCCGAGGCCTTTTTGGAACAAGAAATCTTCCAAGGGGAAGGAAGAAGCGTGAGCTCAAGAGAGCACAGTTGTCGTTGATTCGGGCACTGGAGAAAAGATCTGGACCCTTGAGTTTTGTGTCCAGGCAGCAGGAGGAGAGAGTGCAGAAGAACAGATCTAGGCCGTCAGATCTAGCGGTAGGAGCCGATAGCTATCGGATCCAGGAGAAGGTGCACGAGGTTTAACCCTCGTATATGCAAAGGGAAGGACTTGTCAAAGTCCCGAAAAGATCAGGACCGCCCATTGTTGAGAGGACGCGTGGCAGAAATCCAAAAGCCATCAGGGTTTTGAATACCAGGAGTTCAAGGAGAAGGAGTCATGAGACAAAACGTCCCGACTCACAAAATCCCGAAAGCATCGTGACCGTCCACAAGAGGACACGTGGTGAGCGGTCAAGGTTTCGTGGAAAGCCCCGAAAGGAGATTTCAACATTTCAACTACCGGGAGATACAAAGGGCAAGAGTTGGGACTCTTGACCCATGAAATCCCAAAAGAATGTAAGTCGTCGGATCAGGGGAGGCTCACAACATCTGATCTCCCACAGGAGTGGAATTTCAGCATTTTCGAGTTCGGATTTTCGACACTTCTGATGACAAGGAGCCGGGGCTCTTGGTGTTGAAACTCCCGAAGTTGTGAAATGCGACGTATCTTCGGAGTGGGGCTGCGGTCACACATTTCGACATTTTGGGGTTCGGCTTTTCGATACTTCTGATGACAAGGAGCCGAGGATCTTAGTGTTGAAAACCCTGAAATCGCAAAACGCGACGTGTATTTGGAGAAGGGCTGTGGTGACGGAGGACACAGTCACATAGAACCGAAATTTTGGCATTTCGACATTTTGGGTTTCGGGGATTGAAGAGTCAAGAGACTCGCGACTTTAGGATTCTTGAAGCCGCGAAACCCGAAATCCCTTTTCGAAAAAGGTCGCGGTCATATCTGGTGGTCGTGTACAGGTGAAGACTCACGCCTAGTGCATTTCTTGTGCCGGTGGAGTTTTTGTGAGGGACCTGTGGATCAAATTCGTGGGGTTCCAGTGAGGGCCGAAAGAACTATTTCAGTTCTGCGGATTCGAAGAAGATCAATCCTGTGCGGATCTCGGCCCGAGGGCAGGGGGTCTGTGTCACCGAGTCAATATCAACCCAACACATCCTTTAACATCGCTCAAAATATGGTAATGGTGTTTCTTAAGCGACATCATGTTTATTCAAGTTCATTTGTGTATCTCAAAAAATATTATCGAAATTAACATCGCATAAGCAATGTTTTGTGATTTTTCAATTCCTAACAACAATTATCGAATACTTATGAGATGTTTGTTGATAAAGTTTTTTTTTCGTGGCATTGAAAAGATGGTCTCTCAAATGAAAACAACCCATTTTTCTGAAGAGGTGAGAGAAGGTTAAATCTTGCTACCCATAATCAGAATTTTATTATGTTAAAATGTGTTAATACCATTACTTTGATTTCTCTATATGTGAAATTCTTTGAATATTTTGTTGAAATAGAAAATAATGTAGATAACTCTAACTCGAGCAGTAGTGCATCCGACTAGTTGACTTATATACAGACTCTTATTAATGAAGCATTGGCTCTCATTGCAGATGTTGATCTTGATGAATGCAATTATTTTGCATAGACTATTAATCATGAGAAACCATCTCTAAATCATCCCAAACTTCTTGATATTGGTGATGGGAAATGTTATTGCCTTTTCACACAATGCAAAGGCATAAAGAGAGAAGAATCAATAGGTCAATAGCTAGGAAACATTGCTTAAAGCATGGGCACCTGGAAGGGGGAAAACAATATCACCTCTTGGTAAGATAACGAAAACATGTTTTTTTGTCATTTTTCAATAGTTTGAAATATTTTTATATTTTTATACTAATTATATTTATTTATTTGTAATTAAAAAGAGAAGGGCACCAATGCTTGGAATTCCATATGCTACAATTCATAGTAGAGATGGTGAGGGTGATGGAATTGAAGATGATATTGTGAAATAAAACGACACCGATATTATTGAGAATGAAGGGATAAATAGGTTTATCTTTGACACCTTTATTACAATGGGTGAGAATGCACGTATGGATGAGATCTATGAAGATATTGTACCTCTTATTTATAAGGCACAAAAACCCTTTGACAAAGACTCAAAGATAAGTCTTCTCTCTACTCTTTTAGTGTTGGTCAACTTGAAGGTATTGAATGATATTTCAAACACATGTATGACATAGATCTTAAGGTACGCAAGATTGTTTGTGTATATAAATACACTCTTTTTTTGTGATTGTAGTATATAGGCCCTTAATATCCACTATTTAGTATATTGATTTTTTGTTGTTGTAGATAGTTAGGTGATATTCTCCCAACATCATCAAATACTTTACCTCACACATATCAAGAATTGTGTGCCAATGAAAGATATAGGATTGAAGTATAAGACAATTGATTCATGTCCTAGTGATCATATTATATTTTGTGGACAACATGCATCAAAATTCGAATGCCCTGAATGTGGAATTAATAGATATCAAACTTATTGGGTAACAAATGAGGTGCACACAAAGTTCTTTTCCATATCCCCATAATTCCATGTTTCCAAAGATTATTTAGGTGCAAAAACATAGCGTGTAGTTTATGGATTATCATGCACGTAAGAGAAGTGAATATGGTGTTATGTAAATGCATGGAGATCATTCTACATTTAGGGACATTGAGGAAAGATGGGCCATTTTTAAAGAAGAACCTTGTAATGTTAGACTTTCAATGGCAATTGATGGTGTCAATCCATTTGGACAGATCATATCCATTTATTCAATTTGGCTAGTTCTTGTTATAAACAATGACATTCCTCCTTAGATGTTAATAAAGAGGGACCATGTAATGTCTACATTAATTATTCTATGTATTTATCTTTTTAGGAATGTTAACAACATACCAATTCATTTTTATTTTATTTTTGTTACATTTTTGGCATGTACGATCACTTAATTATTTTATCTTCAAATAATTAGGTAAGCAACAAGTTAGAGATATGGATGTATATCTTGAGCCTCTTATTGACAATATTTTAAAGTTATGGGTCATTATCAATATGTACGACATCTCCAAACCAAAAAAAAATAAAAAAAAAATCAATTCCATGGAATACTTGGATAATCCATGATGCATCAGGGCTTACACATTTTTTGGGTATGTAAATTTGCAATGTAACTCCATATATCCTTTATTACTCAAGTTTTCTTTTAAATATTTTAACATTCTACTAACATTATTATATATCTTGTAGGGATTCAAACAAAGGGTAAATATGCATGTCCAATACGTGTTCCCAAAACAATATCTAAACGTTCAAGAAGTTTAGGAAAGGAGGTGTATAACGAGTTAAGGTGTTTCCTCCCTAAGAACTATAGGCATCAAACTACCAAAAAAAAATATCTTTAATGGGCAGGAAGAGGGTGGAAAAAGACCACGAAGAATGGCGCCTCAACTATGGAAAAAGGCATTTGAGAATAATTGTGTTAAGTGATTGGTTTCAGTTACATCCATATTTGTTACTTGTATTGTCTTTTTATATTTTTTATATTTACTTTGATAAAAAAATATATTTCCATTTATGTTTCTCAAAGAATGTCAAGGTGGGCTTCCATGAGGTTTGAAACGATAATCCATCCAGTTCATTCGGTTTCCCTATTCAGTTCAATCGATTTCCCTACTATGATCACCTACAAGTAGCTCATTTGTTTGACATAATGCATATAGGAAAAAAATTCTCAGAATGCTTATGGAAAATTATAGATGGGAGGAATAATAAGGAAAAAATTGCTAAAGTTATTAATGACATTGAGGAAGCCAACATAATGCAACATTTGATTCATTTCTATAGTGATGGACAACCGACCAATCTTCCATGGTTATTAACAGAGCAAGAGAGTGGTGTTGTAAAAGAGGTTATATAGAAGATTAAATTTCTCACTGGTTTTGCTTCGAATATAAATAATATATTAATGAAAAAAATATTATTTTGGTGGGGTAAAAACTCACAATTGGCGTACCTGTATTAAGGTTTGAAATTTTCTAAAAGTTATCATCTTATGATATCTACATTATTTGTTAGCAATAGATGTTGTTTCTAATCAAAATTAGATGATACTGCTTCTTTCCTTGTTATGGTATGTTCTACCTCTTGTTTTCCAAAACAATGTTGATAATAACATAAAGCAAGTTATATATGATCTTTGCAGGTACACGAGGTAAGTAAAAACTTATAATTGAAATGTTACTTGTAGAACTTATTGAGAGTGGATTTACTTGAATTGTATACTTTTTTGTTGACATTCATTTGCACCTTTAGATGGTTGCCATCTAAATAAACCCATATATAAGATATCAAGTATTGGAAGAGAGAGATTCATCGTTTAATGTGTGAAATGCAAAAGTATCTACCTCCATGTTTTTTCAATGCACAAGAACATTACCTCATACTCTTAGTCGAGGAAATTGAAATATGTGGTCCTGTAAACACAATGTCAATGCCGTTGGTGGAGAGGCACTTAAAGGCATTGAAGACTTTTGTTAGATAAATATCACATTCGGAAGGCTCAATGGTTGAAGGCAACTATATGGTATATTGGTCCATTGTGTATTTTAGTGAGTATTTACCCCAAGTAGTGGGTGATATTAATGTGCCTCTCCTTTGGGATGTCAATTCCACAAACAAATTTGAAGGGGAGGTGTTGTTGGGGAAAGGAAGATGGAGAAAAGTAAAAGGTATTAGCTTTTATTGTAATTACTATCTTCATACATAATTTTTTAAGCTTGATTGGTGCGCTCGATGTATTTTCTTTTCTTCATCTAGGAAGTGGAGAGTGGGATGAAATCATTTTATACATTGCAAATAATCTTGATTAGATGAATATATGGATAGAATGATGCAATGAAGTTTACCATAGATTATCATGGAGTGGGGTGGTGAGGTTGATTAGAAGAGCTTATTTGGATAGTGATACAAATGTGACACAGAAGGAAATTGATCTAGCATATGCTACACAAGATATAAATGTAAGCATTTACCATTTTAGATTTTAATTCCCATTTTTGTGTAGTTTTTTTTGTCCCTTGAATTATCTTATATATATAGTTATTAATTCATGACGATGCATTTATAACATGTCATGCATGCAAGTGAAACATCAGAAAGCTATGTTGTGTAATTATAGAAAATATCACACCAAATAGTTTGATGATAAGAAGAAAACTCGTGACAGTGGGATAACTACAATTTTCTAGGTTACTAATATTTCTCATAGGGGTGACAAACATCTAATCACATCTGATTTGAGGTACTATGGCTATTTGGAAGAGTTGGATATAGAATCTAAATCCTTCAAAGTGGTTCTCTTTAAGGTCTAGTGGTACAAATTGTTGCTACAAGGTGATGGAAGGACTATTATTGATCATGATAATGGATTTACCATGATTAATACTACTAGGTATGAGCCGAATACAAATCCCTATGTACTTCCAAATCAATTTTAGCAAGTATTTTATTCACAGGTTCGAGGTAGAGCAGGTTGGTCATTTGTTGCTAGATTTCAGCCAATAGGAATGCATATAAAGTATATTTTTCTTGAAGAAGATGTTCATGAAGAAGAAGAAGATGCATGAGAGAAATAAGAAGTATATGAGAATCAATTTGACCATCCAATCATTGGCTCACATCATATGCTTCACCTTGATGATGATGATTATATTGATGATGATATAGTTCTAGACATCTGATATGTTGTTATGGGAAATCCTTTCAATGATTATAAAGGGTTGGAAACAAATTCCTATCTTGATGAGTCAGATATTGAAGTGAATGAAGTTCAAGACCAACTAAAACTTATTTAATAAAGTGGTCAACTAATTTGGATCAAGTACTCTTATGGTTTGCCCTTCTTAATTTGAGCTCCTTTTCTATTTAGATTTTAATGGTGAATTGCTTCCCACATGCTATGTGAATTGGATGGACAACTAACATTAAATGAATTGCTTATGTTATTTCTCATTGGATTAATAAGTAATATTCCTCTATGGGCATCTTCTTTGATCTAAATATGAGCAAGGGAATTGCTATGTGCACTTAACTAATTTGTGTAGTTAAGTAACAAAGTAACACATGTTGAAATGAAGTCACTAATATACACAAGCACTTTTACCATAGAAAGGAATCAACCTAATTGGCATTGTCATCAACATCTTGAAAAAACATTTCATAAAACAATGACGATGACAATGACAATGATGAACATCAATGACAATGATGAAAATCATCATTGCCACCACCATCATTGTCGTTGTTGTCATAATTTTAGTCATCATCATCATCATTTTCACGACGATCATCATTGCTCTCATTGTCATCAACATCAACATCATCGTCCTCGTCATCATCCTCATTCTCATGATCATCCTCATCCTCATTAACATCATCCTAGGAATCCTCATCATGCTCAACCTTAATACACCTTAACACCCTAAACCATTAGTACACCTTAATAAAATATTTTGACCTTGAAAGACCTCGACACACCCTAACACCCTTAACACACCTTGATCATTGATTAGTTTGACCTTGACCCATGTTTTCACCCTTCACACCTTGAAAATTAACCATTATGAACATAGACATAGGATTACCCTTGACACAATAGTGTAAAACACTAACACCCTAATATACTATATAAATCCTAGCCATTTTGATTATGAACATACTATGGTGCCTAACATTCTATTCCACTAGCTCCCTAACCACTATGACCCTTTACCCTCATCACCCCTAACAAAATCACTCACCATAAAATTTGACCCTGGGAACACTAACACCTTAACCATTGTGACACATAGTCCCTATGAGCTATGATACAATCTTCCCTTAACACATTTTGACTGCAAATAAACTAATGCCTCAGTACTTTGTAATCACTATCCACTATGTCCCTGAACACAGATGACACTTGGAAGGTTAATAGGTTGCTTTCATTGATATATGTATTTATTGTCATGGTAAGTTTAATTTAATAACATAAAAAACAATATGTGTAGGGAAAATTTACCTTTGGTTATTTTGATCTTGACCTACCTTAGAACCCTTCACACACCTTAATTATTAACCAATGTGATGTCATTATGACCCTAGGCATCATATGACCGCCAACACAATTATCCCACAACACACACACTATAACCTCTAACCACTATGATCCTAAACACATTAACCATGACATTAAGCCATTACACACATTGAACCATAACCACTATGACTCATAGCTCTTATGATCACTAACATAATCTTAATAATTGTAATTGGAAAACGTATCCATCAGAGTAGTTCTTTGGGGATGTTGAATACATTAACTTGTCAAGATATGTCAAATACATTTTAAAACCAGGGAGCCATCATTGATTAAGGATAAGTGTAGATATGAATAGTGTTAGCACATTGTTCGAGGTTGATGCGAGTGATTGGGAGGTCTAGAGTTGCAAGCACACATGTTAGTATATTCCACATATTGTCTAGCCATTTTATATATACAACACTTTAGACATTGTCTAATATATACTTCTTGAATTTCATATATAGTCACAAAGAACGTTTAACCATATCAACGTAGTTACATCAATGAATAGTAACCCTAACATCAACAGAGATCCCATTATAAACATGCACATGGAACTATAATGTGTCAAATCATGAGATGTATAGGCCAGTTGGTCCAAAGCATATAGGTCCAAATCATGCATCCTAAACTCTATCACATTCAAGACACAATTCCATTCCAACACAATGTAGGGTCTAGGAATGATGAATGTAATGATGACGATGATGACAACAACAATGAATGTACCGATGATGATGACAACATTGACAATGATGATGATGATGATGATGATGATGATGATGATGATGATGATGATGATGATGATGATGATGATGATGATGATCAATCATCCTCATCATATAATCACATTATGACATCAACACCTTCAAGATATCTCTTTTCACCTTATGATCACCTTTTCCAAATGAATGCATTGTAATCCAATAAGCTTTTTGTTATATAGTAAAATAACAGAGCTCAATTCATTGTTTGGGCGATGGCATAAACATTATTTTTGATGAAATTATCTATATGATGCAAGCTTATGATAAGAAAAATATTGTAAAATTATAAAAAATCAACGAGATAAAGGTTCTAAGAAAAGTCAACATATTAATGGATTTTTCCAGCCCTATTCCATCATTTAATTGCCTCTCTATGCATTCCTAGTTGTGTTGTTAGATTTAAACCCAGTTTCATCATGAGAGATTTCATGATCCCTTTTCACTTCTTTGTTAGGGTTTTGCTTGCCTCTTTGTTCATAGTTTCACATTTTTTTCTTAATTATGGTTTTGATTTTCTCCCTAGTGTATTAGTTTTTATAAACTAGAGACTTATGGCCTAGATAGATCTAGGTAATCCAAATGCTCTTAGGATAGGCACTTGGGGCACAACCCTAATTTTAGATTGATGGATTTGGTGGAACCATGTTATAAAACTGAAGAATTGAGCACAAAAATACACTATCAACCAACAATCAAAGCTAGGAACAATGATAAATTGAAGAATTCATCAATAAAATCCACACAAGTAAACATCTTGTAATGACACAGATGATACGACGATGATAATGATAATGACGTTGATGATGGTGACGACAACGACGATGGCAACAACAATGATGATGATGATGGTGATGAATATGACAACGACGATGATGTGGTTATATTACAATGACGACGACGATGATGTGATTATGTTATGATGATGATGATGACTGTAATACACCCAACCTTGTACTTGTTGGGCTATGCCACACTTATACTCTTTTCAGAACTTAATATGTTGTAACATACCCAACCACTCAAATCGGTCCTGTCACTTAAAAACTTACAATAATTTTAGTTGTATATATGTATAACTTTAAATAGACAAATTCATTCTGCCAATATACAGATTCATGCGGAAATAACAGTAAACATATACATGCAACATACACAGGCAATACCCATAATTATAACACATGTATAAATACACAACATGTAAATTTACACATAATTGATACTTATCTTTTATAGAAGAACACCAGTTGTGTGCAAACCTTCCACGATGCTCCCAGCCTTAAACCATGTTGCTCATAACTCTCAGCAGTGGTTCACCCCCGAGCTGGGACTAAACTCCACCTGGGTAAGGGGATTCCTAGCTAGGATGAGACAAATCAGACAACAAGAAGGATCTCGTTCCATGAGCCAACTCAAACTAACAACCTACAGTCTCTCATTCCCCACATGCCTGTCCCACCCCAGGAAGTGTGCCCCTTCTCTACTCAATAGTCCTTCGGTTCCCCCACTTCCCTTCCAGGGCTTCAACAACAGGCCTGACAGGAAGTCTCAGAGCACTATAGCTATAGTTGGGCTCCCTCAGGAAAATCACTTCCCCAACAAACTCTCTCACATGGAGGGAGTTTCTCACGGGCCTGACAACCCACCTCTTCAATCCACAGGCCTGACAACCTGCTTCTTCTATCCAACTCTTAAGTCAACCATGTATGGGTGATGGCAGCAACAAAGTTCAGGTATGGAACATGTAATGGCAAAAACCACGCTCAAGCAAGGAACTGTGTTGGCAACAACAACATTCAACTAAGGCACAGTACAGGTTCAGGCAAGGTATGGGTGTGGTGCGCATAACAGGAAATGTACGGGATCACTGTTGAAGGTGTGGGTGAGCCATGGAGAGAGTCCATGTTGGGGTCAATGGTTGCGTGAGTGCCTACGTTTGTGAATGGGAAAGGATGGGAAAACAAACTAATTTACTCATATATATTTGGATGTGCCCTTGATGACACATGGCTTTCCTAGAGCTCGTTTCTCTCCACCTGGGATTCATTCACCTTCCCATAAGAACTTAGGATAAAATAATTATTCTCACCGGCCTTTAGGAATAATATTATAACATTCCTTTTTAGATAAGCCCTCTATCTTATTCCCTTTCCTAGGCTCTTAGCCCCTCCCCTTCCCTTCCTAGTGGAGTTTAGTCCCATGTACTCTTTTATCGTGGTCGGTCTACACACAACGATGCATTATATTAATGCTATGAGTGTTTACATATACAAAAATAGGCTCACTGAACTTTAGCATCTAGGCTCTCCGGCCTACTCATCACAAAATCCTCATAGCTTATAATCACCTGACTCACCAGCCTATAAAACATATTTACAATTCAACCAGGGCTCGGTCTTGGGGTATTACATTCCCCTCCCCTTATTTTTGGACTGACCTTAGTGCAACACACACACACACACACATTTATTACCAAAATTTCAAAAATATTCAAAAAGATGTGGGTATTCTACTCGCATAGCATCCTCCTGCTCCCAAGTTGCATCCTCGGGACCATACCAACTCCATTAGACCTCTACTGGCTCTATGGATCGATTCCGGAGCTGCTTTATCTTCCAGTCTAGTATGCACACCGGATGCACTTGAAAAGCGCCTTCTTGCTCCACCTGAATCACATTCCAATCAATAACATGATTAGCATCAAGTACATACTTTTTGAACAATGATACATGGAATACATTATAAATAAACATTGATGCAGGTAATGCAAGCATATAAGCTACATGCCCAATCCTCTCTAGGATTTCAAACGACCCATAATAATGAGTTGCCAACTTTGAACAATTTTCCAACTTCAGGGAACTTTTGTTGGCCTTCACTTTCAAGAATACATGATCACCCACTTTAAATTCCCTGTGAATTCTGCCCTTATCAAAATAGCTTTTCTGACTGTCTTGAGAATCCTTTAAATTCTACTTTATTTTTGACATCTGCTCTTCCATTTTTCTAAGTAAATCAGGTCCAACCACTGCTCTATCTATTGGGTTGTCCCAACTTACTGGTGTGTTGCACCTTTGGCCATAAAGTGCTTCAAATGGGCTCATCTTTAAAGATGTTTGATACCCATTGTTATAAGCAAACTCTACCAAGTGTAGGTAGTCTTCCCATTTTGATGGTTTATCCATCACGTACATCCTCAACATATCCTCAATCACTTGATTCACCGTCTTTGTTTTCTAATAAGATTTTGGATGATAAGTTGTGCTAAAATTCAAATTCGTTCCAAATCCTTTAAATAATCCTTTCCAGAAATTCGATGTGAATTTTGGATCTCTGTCAGACACAATTGCCTTGGGTATACCATGCAATCGAGCGATTTCCCTCATATAAATATCAACAACGTTAGTTTCCCTGTGAGTGAGCTTCACTGTAATGAAATGGGCAGCTTTGGTAAGCTTGTCCACCACTACCATGATAAAATCATGTTGCTTGCTTGTCCTGGGCAGTTTGGTGATGAAATCCATTGTTACCACTTCCCATTTCCACTCAGGAATGGGTAATGCTTGCAATAACTCAGTTGGGTGTCTATGCTCAGCCTTGACCCTTTGACACTCTAAACATTTGGCAATGTACTCAACAACTTCTCTCTTCATGCCTGGTCAATAATATTGTCTCTTGACAACTGCAATAGTTTTATGATACCTTGGGTGTCTAGCTTAAGGTACGTTATGCATTTCTCGCAATATCAGATCTTTCAATTCTTGTGAATTGGGTACATAGATTATGCTTTTGTACATGAGAATCTCATTGTTTCCTAGCTTGCATTCCTCGATTTTCTACTGCAAAATACCTTCTTGTAATTTTGTCATTAATTCCATGTAATGCAAATATGATTTTGCAGCCTCTGAGATTCTGTCCTTCAAATATGATTGGTACATGTTGATGGTTGTAGCATGCAACTCATGAACTATTATGTTGAGTGCATTAGCCACCTTGTTCTCTTTCCCTTTGATATGCTTTATATCAAAGTCATATTCACTGAGAAATTCCAACCACCTACTTTGCCTGGCATTTAGAGTTGGTTGATCAAATACATATTTCAGACCATTATGGTCTGTCCTCACCTCGAACCTTTTTCCTGTGAGGTAGTGCCTCCACTTCTTCAAGGCATGCACTATGACTACCAACTCCAAGTCAAGAGTGGCATAATGTCTTTCATGCTCCTTCAACTTCCTTGATTCATAACATACAACATACCCCTTTTGACTGAGGACTCCACCAAGTCCTTCTTTACATGCATATGTGCATACAATGAAGTCTTAATTTGGATATGCAATCCTTAAAATTGGAGCATTGGTTAATAATTGCTTCAAGTGTTGGAAACTCTTTTTACACTCCAATGTCCACTGGAACTTCACTCCCTTCTTTTGCAAGGAAGTGATTGGGTGTGCAATCTTTGAGAATCTTGCAATAAATCTTTTGTAGTACCCTGCAAGGCCCATGAAGGATCTAACTTTTGACACATTCTTAGGCATTGTCCATCCTCTAATGGCCTCAATATTTTTAGGGTCCAAAACTATCCCTTCCCAGATATGATATTCCCAAAATAATGAATTTGGTTTTGATAAAATGAGCACTTGCTCAATTTGACATACAATTGATGCTCCCTTAATACTTGTAATACCATCTTCAAGTGATGTTCATGCTCTTCTTCCGACTTGGAATATATACGAATGTCATCCAAAAAGACAATGACAAACTTATCTAAGTATTCTTTAAAAATACCATTCATTAAACACATGAAGACAACTGGTGCATTTGATAAACCAAATGGCACCATTGTGAGCTCATAATGACCATACCTTGTTCTGAAAGCAGTCTTGTTGATGTCTTCATCTTTAATTCTTACCCGATGATAACTTGACCTGAGATCAATCTTGGAGAATATTTTTGCATTCTTCAACTGATCAAATAGGTCATCAATCCTTGGCAAAGGATACTTATTCTTTACAGTTACTTTGTTCAACTGCATGAAGTCAATACAAAGTCTCAATGTTCTATCATTCTCCTTCACAAATAATATTGGCGCACCCCAAGGTGACACACTTGGGCGTATGTACCCCTTCTTCAGAATCTCTTCAACTTGCATTTGCAACTACTTTAATTTTGGTGTACTCGTCCTGTAAGGGGTCTTGGTTACTGGAATTGCTCCAGGCATCAGATTGATGGAGAAATCAATATCTCTTTTAAGGGGTAATCCTATTATTTCTTTAAATATGTCCTCAAACTCCTTTAGGACAACATAATCTTCAATTTTTGACACCTTATCCTTAGGTGTTTCTTCCATATGGGATGCAAATAATTGAAAACCTTTTCTGTAACATTTCTTCAGCTGCAATGCTAAAATTTCTCTGCTATGCAAGCTAGATAAAGAAACAACCAATCACATCTTCATGTCTTTCCTTTCTTCAAAACAGGTTTGGAATGAGGTGGAAGGGATGCTTGGTTTAAAAAATGTATAGGTAGGCAATGATATTGAGGAAGCATTCAAGATATGGTGCAAAAATAAAGAAACTAGTAGGTTTAGAGCACTCCCAATAAATGTTTCTTGGGGAATTCCAGAAACTGGAAATTTTTTTAGGATAAGGAAACACTACCTTTGAAATGTGTTGTACAATTTATAAGCATTCTATATGATTTTCCCCATATTTGGGATAAGCAATTTGGGCGTTGTAAAACCCCCAATTTTAATCCCTAGGAACTAGAATGTATTAAGTAAATGTGACATTAGGCTAGTGATTTGGTAAAGTTGGAAAGGGGTTGAAGTGCCTAGAAATGTAATAAATTTATATATATTAATAAAATACATCGTTGGCTGCAAGATGGACAAGGACAAGAGATAGGGGGCTATGATTCCACGAGAGAGGGGGATACATGGGCTATGTATTTTTATTATATTTTATTTACCCATATTGGTTATAATTGAGAAAAGTGGTTACATGAACTTCTTGGGGAGACCATGTGATTCTTGGTTCTTATAGTTATATAAACCCTGCCTGTGGGATGTTTGGGGGTTGTTCTTTGTTCCTCTACATTTTACTCTTACACTATTTTCACTCTTTCATTATTGGTTCCTCATTCTTGCTAATTTGTGTGCTCTTGGTCTGAGCATGGAAATGAATGGCTGGAAGAGGAGAGCCATTGCTAGATGGATGTAATAAATTATCGATCATTCCAAGAGGGAACATATGCATGTGTGCATGCGATTGATGGAAGTTTAGAAAGAACTTTCCACAACTGAGAATCCTTAGAGTTTCCAGCAGGGAGATTTCCTGACCAATAGCACTAGAGCCCTGGAGAGGAATGGAACATCCTGAGGGACTGCATGGCAAAGAAAGGGGTTCATTTCTTTGGGTTTTGTAGGCTAAAGGGTTAAGAGAGATGGAAATTAGGATTTGTTGTGTGGTTGGGAAACCATGAGAGCTTGTTAGCTAATTGGTGTGTTTTAGATCTGATCTAGGACCCATCCTTGTGGATTCATAGCCCTAGTTCGGGGGTGACACTGTTGTTGAGAGTGAATGAACAACAATATGTATGGTTGGGAGGAACATCCTTGGTTTGCAACTGGTTGGTGAATGTTTGCTTGAAAAGTTAAGTGCTCTCTGTGTTTTCTGTATAGTGTATATTACGTTGTGTATCCATTATTATCTCTAGAATTCGTATTTATAATATGCATGATTGTTGGTTATTGTTGTGCATGACATATTATTCATTTATTTTATGTTGTAGCATGAATCTATATTATTGCATGTGTGTGCTTCATGCTTCTTTGTTAATTAATTGTTATCACAATTTGAAATTGGTTTTGAAGCGTGTTTTCAAGTATCATGGCCAGCTTGTGGGCGCCTGGGTATGTTATAGGCATCACTCTAAAGAAGTTAAAATAAATAAGGACATACAATGGGCTTACTTCGACGATGCCTCCTAGGAAACACCTCCAAGCGGTGGCGCTGGAAATTTATATGGAAACTCAAGATCCATGAAAATATAAAACATTTATGTGGTTGATCTTGAATAAATCTCCCACCTTGGACAATTTACAAAAAAGAAACTTTGTGGGACCTAGTTGGTGTTATGCAAGCTAGATAAAGAAACAACCAATCACATCTTCATGTCTTTCCTTTTTTCAAAACAGGTTTGGAATGAGGTGGAAGGGATGCTTGGTTTAAAAAATGTATAGGTAGGTAGTGATATTGAGGAAGCATTCAAGAGATGGTGCAAAAATAAAGAAACTAGCAGGTTTAGAGCACTCCCAATAAATGTTGCTTGGGGAATATGGTTGGCCAGAAATCTAAAAAAAATTTAGGATAAGGAAACACTACCTTTGAAATGTGTTGTACAATTTATAAACATTCTATATGATTTTCCCCAGATTTGGAATAAGCAATTTGGGTATTGTAAAACCCCCAGTTTTAATCCCTAGGAACTAGAACGTATCATGTAAATGTGACATTAGGCTAGTGATCCGGTAAAGTTGGAAAGGGGCCAAAGTGTCTAGAAATGTAATACATCTATGTATATTAATAAAATACATCGTTGGCTGCAAGATGGATAAGGGCAAGAGATAAGGGCTATGATTCCACAGGGAGAGGGGGATATAGGGGCTAAGTCTTTTTATTATATTTGATTTACCCATATTGGTTATAATAGAGAAAAGTGGTTACATGAACTTCTTGGGGAGGCCATGTGATTCTTGGTTCTTGTAGTTATATAAACCCTGCCTATGGGATGTTTGAGGGTTGTTCTTTGTTCCTCTACATTTTTCTCTTACGTTATTTTCAGTCTTTCATTTTTGGATCCTCATTCTTGCTAATTCGTGTGCTCTTGGTTTGAGCATGGAAACAAATGGTTGGAAGAGGAGAGCCATTGCTAGATGGATGTAATAAATTACTGATCATTCCAAGAGGGAAAGGATGCATGTGTGCATGAGATTGATGGTAGTTTTAGAAAGAACTTTCCATAGCTGAGAATCCTTAGAGTTTGCAGCAATGCGATTTCCTAACTAGTAGCATTAGAGCCCTGGAGAGGAATGGAACATTCTAAGGGACTGCATGGCAGAGAAAGGGGTTCAATTCCTTGGGTTGTGTAGGCTAAAGGGGAAAGAGAGCTGGAAATTAGGATTTGTTGTATGGTTGGGAAACCATGAGAGCTTGTTAGATTTGGCCTAGGACCCGTCCTTGTGGATTCATAGCCCTAGCTCGGGGGTGACACTGTTGTTGAGAGTGAATGGACAACAATGTCTATGGTTGGGAGGAATGTCCTTGGTCTGCAGCTAGTTGGTGAATGTTTGCTTGAAAAGATAAGTGCTCTTTGTGTTTTGTGTATAATGTATATTACGTTGTGTATCCATTATTATCTCTGGAATTCGTATTTATAATATGCATGCTTGTTGGTTATTGTTGTGCATGGCATATTATTCATTTCTTTTATGTTGTAGCATGAATCTATATTATTACATGTGTGTCTTTCATGCTTCTTTATTAATTAATTGTTATCACAATTCAAAATCGGTTTTGACGTGTGTTTTCAAGTAGCATGGCCAGCTTGTGGGTACGTTACAAGCATCGCTCTAAAGAAGTTGAAATAAATAAGGACATATAATGGGATTACTTCGACGATGCCTCATAGGAAACCCCTCCAAGGGGTGGTGTAGGTGGGATAATCCACTTATCGATGCATCGTAGTATATCTTTCAAAGTAGGTGTTGGTCATGGGACAAATCATTATTGTGAGTTGTTGGCACTAAAACCGGTTTTGATGTTGGCACAAGAATATGGAGTTAGGCAAATCCAAATATTTGGAGATTCATTGTTGGTTATTCAATGGATGAAATAATAAACAAAATTAAGTAACTTCACTCTCCATCCTATATTTACTAACGTTAGGTCTCTTCAAACTACTGTTTCTCATGTCTCATTTTCCCATGTATATAGAGAAAATAATAGAACAACAAATTAATTATCAAATGAAGGCATAAGATTGGACCAAGGGGTCTGGATGGCATTGGAAAAAAATCATAGATGTTCTTTTACATATATACATGAGCCTTGGATATAATTACTACACGGTTTTCATGTGACTACAAAGGATATTGCTAGAACCTAAATGCACCTTGACTTGTTAGGTTGAGAGTTTTTACATGAATTTTGGAATTGTAGTTTTAACTTTTGTTATATGTCTTAAAAGAATGTAATAGGACATGGAACCTTGTATACTTTTGTGACTGTAAGGAATAGTTAGTATGACTTTTTGGGATTGTTTTAAGGAGCAAAAACAAAAACTTATGTAGCATCTGACTATGTAATTATGTTTTTTTTATAAATAGAATTACGATACTTTTTTCTCTAGATATTTTTTATTATTATTAATGATTTAATGTTTTTTTAATTTAATTCATAACTATTATCATTATCAATTTACTTAATAATAATAAATTTAATTATTAGGGGTTGCAGGTCCAAGGGGGGTCATCTTTGACCCTGAAAGAAATCGTGAAATAAGCTTTGCCTAGGTTTTAGGAGAATCCACCAACAATAAAGAAAAAGTGTTAGCATTGTATTAGGGGTTAAATATTCTAAAAAAAAGGGGAATAAAAAATCTAATTGTAATTAGAGCCTTTTTTATAATAATTCAACAAATGTGAAATCAATTTATTTCTTAGAATTCAACCCTTTCCAAACTAGTTCAAGGAGTTCAAGAGGTGGTGAGGAGTTTTGATTGTATATAATACTATAAGGTGTTTAGGGCATTCCATAACCCGACAAATATTAAATTAAATTAGGGGGTCACATTAAACATTGGAATGATAAGCTTAAATGGGATGGTTCCTATCATCACGTACCTCCCACAAATTTTAGTTTATCAAACCTTGGGATATGTGTGTTAATGGAGTTTATGGACAAGTAGAGCATCAAAATTAGGTTTATGAGATTGTAATTAACTTCATCTCACTTCAATGTACCTCTCCCTCACTTCTTCAAGAATGGTGGAGGAATGGTTATTAATCATGACAAAATGGCTCTGTGTAGTGAAGGTCATATTTTACCTCTTCTATTTTTTTGTCTTTGTAAGTGATCATGGACTATCGGTCTAATTTGGTTCACCTCATTTTTCAATTCTAGTAAAGTATGATGGTTTGGTTTTGATCTTGTTTTCTATGTGAATTAGGCCTTTGTTTGTGGCTCCTAACTTTGTGGTTTTCTCTCCTATTGGCCTTCATCACTTTGGAATCTTCTTGGTATTCTCTTTGGCATTGGGTTTTGGTCCAACTTCAAGGCTTCGAAAAGGAGGGTCATAGGAATTTCAACCACTATATCCCTTGTGAAATTTCTATCCTACATCAAGTCTAGAGGAGGAGAATTTACCAGATTGAGGATCTTTAGGTGCCTTCTCTCACTATCGTAGCAAGAAGGCAAGCTAGCTTGAATCTCATAGATCTAGGAATGATGATTTATTAGCAATAGTGATTCATTAAAGCAAGAAAAATGAGAAATCAGAAGTAGACTTCAATATGCTTTATGAACAGGTCTTGTTACAAGCTTGCATTCTCTATTTTCTCTTCCAAGTATATCTATTGGCTCTATCAAAACAACAATTAAGGAAGAATAAATAGTCCAACAAGTGTAAGGAGACATGGAAAATGAAAATGCAGTCCTATAGTTCATCTTTTAGGAAAACATCAAGCAAAGGGCCTTAGTGGGCATGTTTTCTTCTAAGTCCAGGTTTTATCATGCTCTGCGAGGTAGTTTTGTTACTGGCTCAATTCATTAAATCTATACTAGTAGAATTTATAGTTATTTTGCCATAATTGTAAGAATTTCTTGCATAGTAGGCAATCATTTTGAAATTTTGGGTCTTTTTGAAACCTTGATATTAGAAATTCCAACGTTTCTTTGTACTAATTCATTGTATGGTGCAACCACAACCTTCTTTTTAATACAAATGATAATTGTTTTAGATTTTTTTAATATTTAATTATTATTTATTATTGTTATAATATTTAAATATTGATGAGATTGTTGATTATTAAGTCTATTTCATAACATATTAATCACGAGAACAAAAAACAAGTATATATAAATGCAACACACCACTAACATTCAATGAATTTCACATCATGAGAGCAAAAAACATATATCCATAAATGCAATTATGAAATATTACTACACTAACATTGAATCAATTGCACACAATGGAATAAAAAAACTATGTATATGTATAAACACATTAATGGTGAATTTTTAAATTAAATCTTAAAATAACCATGTATTGTTTTATGCTTGTAAACAAGTGGTACACAACAACCTTGGGGATTACATGCCAACATTCTATACAACATTAACAAAAAAACATATACTTGTGTAAGGAAATGAAATGAATTTGACATCAAAAGTTGATTGAACTGTTGCGAGTTCCCTATTCATATTTTGAACCCTCCTTTTCCTTACTTTGTAGAAACATAATAAATGAACACGAGTTCAATAAAATAAAATAAAAATCATGACATTTAAAGATGTAATATATATATATATATATATATATATATATATATATGTTAAACAATGGACAATACCCTTCAATCCCTTTGAATCGTCATGAATTTGGAAGACTATAATATATTTCAATGAATAGATGAATAATTCCAACTATTTATAAGTTATAAAACAAGTTTTCTAAAATAGATCAGTTGGTTAAAGCGTGTGGCTATCAACCACAAGGTCAAAGGTTCAATCCCTCCTTCTAGCATTGTTGGGGTAAGTTCAAGCACATATTCTTTACTATTGCAACCTATTATTCAAGGGTGGCATGTGTGGGGGTATCACCTTCAATCTGAAAGGAAATTGTGAAACGATTTTTGTATGAGGGTTAGGAATAATGACTATTAATAAAGCAAAGGCAATATCGTTCTTTTAGGGGTTGAAGATTTGAAGCTTAAGTGGAATCGACGGACTCATTGCCATTGGGGACTCAATGATAATTGTGTTAAACTCGAGAAGTGTCCTTAGACACACAATTTTATTGATCAGGGAAACAAATTATTGCATAGTGGGAGAGAGGCAGAGCATATATATATAACCTCTTGAGCCTTATCTCAATATGCCAAGTGTCCTTGACCAACAACTCAATGATAATCACTATGACAAGGATGTGACAAGGCCAACCTAGGAAGCACACAATTTCTAGAATAAATTTATTAATCTAGGAAAAAAACTTTAGGATTATTAGGCTAACATTCCCCTCTTTAATCTTGAAGTTTATTTTTACAAATGGCGAGTTCATCTCTAACCTTGGTGAATTTTATTTTTCCAAATGGCTTGGTAAAAATATCTGAAGTTTTATCTTTAGATGGACAATATATTGGCTTGATGATGTCATTGTTGATGAGTGTTCTGGTGAAGTGATACTTGGTGTCAACATGCTTGGTCTTGTTATGGAATATTGGATTCTTCCTCATTACTGATTATCAATCAATAGAGTGGTTATCGATTTTTGAATAGCACCAAGATCCTGCAAAATTCTATGAAACCAAACAATTTCACATGTTCCTTCCCAACATGAAATGTATTCTCCCTCTACTGAAGAATTTGCCATTGTAGCATGATTTTTGCAACTCCAAGATATTGTTGATGAACCCATATTCATTAAATACACTGAAGTTGTTGTTCTATCATTTATATCTCTGGTAAAATCTGCATCTGAATATGCAACAAGTGTAAATTTGTTGTTTTTCTTATAGAGGAGACCAAAATCTTTTGTTCCTTGGATATACCTGAGGACCCTTTTTATTTAATTCTAGTGAATTTATCTAGGTTCCAACATGAATCTGGAAAGAACACTGACTTTGTATGGAAAATCTAGATGAGTGTTTGTCAAATAGACGAGGATCCCAATCAACTGTCTATAGTTGGTACTATTTACCAGTTCCCCCTTCAAATTTTCAAAGTTTTAAGTTCTGTTCCATAGGACTAAGAGAGGGTTTGCAATTATCCATTCCAAATTTCTTCAACAAATCTGTAGCATACTTGTTTTGATTAAGGAATATTTGATGACGTTGTTGTGAAACTTCCACTCCAAGATAGTATCGAAGTGGCCCTAAATCTGTCATTTTGAATCCTTTTTGAAGTTCCTATTTTACCTGCTTGATGTGAGCTTCATAACTCCCTGCAATGACTAAGTCATCAACATAAATAACAATGATCACCAAGTTTTGACGTTGCATCATGTAATATAGAGTATCATCAGACTCATTGCGATGAAAACCAACATGCTTAAGGTATTCATCCATCTTAGCATACCATGCTCTAGGTTTCAGTTTCAAACCACATAAGGCTTTAATAAGATCGCATACATTTTTCTCCTTTCCTTCAAATTTAAAACTAGGGGGTTGAGTCATATAAACTTCTTCTTTCAAATCGATATTAAGAAAGGCACTTTTGACATCCAATTGATGAAGTGTCCAACCATACCGTGCAACCAAATTTATCACCATTTTGATGGTGTTCCACTTTGTTGTTGGAGAAAATGTTTCTTCATATTCAATTCCTTCTTTTTGAACAAATTCGTTTGCGACAAGTCTTGCTTTCTATTTATTTACTTCACCATTAGCTTAATACTTGATTTGGTAAACCCATTTGCAGCCAATGGGTTTAACATTTGTTGGATAATCAACAAGTTTCCATGTTCCATTTGCAATTACTGAATCATACTCATCAACCATGGATTGTTTCCATTCTTTGTGCTTTATTGCTTCTACAAAAGTTGTTGGTTCAATAAAATCATGAGTTACTAATGCAAAATTTGATCGAGATGAAGTGGAACTTCTAGTTCCTATTTTTTCTTGTTCATCTAGATGAACATATTTAAGAAGTTGTGTGAAACATTTCGGTCTACTATGATGTCCCTGTGGTGAAGTTATTGCAGTGGATCTATCCTGGACTAAAGACTCGTCATCAGAGGAAGATGATCCAGGTGGATATTGGTGGCCACCCACCTATTCCAACTCGCTCCTCTTTACACTTTTTAGTTCAACACATTCTTCTGTAATTCTTTGTAATTGTGGGTTCTACATTTCCGAGGCTTTCTAAATCCCTACACATCTTCCAAGTGGAGATTGGTGGCTGCCCATCTAATCCAACTGGCTTATTTTGGAAGTTTTCATGTCAATACATCTTTTTGTACTTCTAGGGCCGTTTTGGGGCCCTAAACAAAGTTTTTTTGGATTTACACATTCCAACTATAGATGAAGTCAAGTATGATGGAATAATGTGTAGTTCTCGAAAATACCTTTCCAACGAGCTATCACGATCCTAAAACGGAGGTCATATGCAAAAGTTACAACCCCGGGAAGTTGAGGTACCAACTTACCCATCAGGGCCCACATAACTTTTGGTGTTTCATATCCTAGGGTTAGGTTTTTGGATGTCTAGGGTTTTGGAATTCATGAGTAATGTTAAAAAGGCCTTTGGAGCCTCATTTTAATTATTTCTACTCAGACGGATGTGCATAACAACCACATCTCTTCCCAGAGATAGCTACCACCATTCGAGCAAGTTGTTTCAGTTCTACAGTTTTACAGTTTCAACATATTTTATTTATTCAATAGAAGTTATTTTTCATTGGATATATGTTGTTATTCTTTGTATCTCTATGTTATGGTATTCAATCTGTTAGTCATTTCATTCCGCTCATAAATCTGGATTAGTGGTATGAGAGTGGTCTGCTCTTCATTTGTTTTTCTTTGTGCATGTTCCCAGCGAGATCTGGGTACAATAAGTTGGGACTCGAACCAGTTGAGCCTTTGCAATATCGACCACACCGAACCCAACCACAACTCATGGGGGATGAGAAGAAATATGTTGGAGTAGGAGATCCTTTTAAAATGTTTCTCTAGGAAGCCCTTGCACGACAAAGGAATGAGATGATGGACAACTTTGCACAGATCCTTCGATGGCTACCCACAGGAGACACATCTTCATCAAGCGGCCATGCAACCCCCTTCAAGGTACAAGTAAATTTTGATATTCCATTATTTGAAGGACCAGTAGATGCAATTGTTGTAGATAAATCGTTGAATCTGCTCGAAGGGTATTTTTTGGTCCACAATTTTTCCGATAGGGAAAATATTACTTTTTCACTCTTCAAGGCCATCCCCCATGTTAAGGACTGGTGGGATATGTACTCTAAGCAAATGACCACAAAGGAATCTTCAATATTTGCAGTCAGCCCCACCTGAGATTCCTTCAAGGATGCCATTAAAGAACAATACTACCATGTTGGAAGCTACGGGGACTAGTACACAAGATGGACCACGCTGCGTCAAGAAAGGTACCAGACAATACCATATTTGACCAATATTTTCCATACTTTGCGCACCAAATTGGGTATCAAATACTCTAAAAAACATTGTTGCTCAAATACCAAGGTTGTCTTCACAGATACATCCAAAGAGAAATGAAGTTTCTGGACATCGCATCATTAGGTGAGGCTTATATATATGTTGTCAAGATTGAGCATAAATTTAAGTAGAAGAGGTGAGAGTTTGGATTTGTAAATTCCTCACAGCTGAAGTAAGGAAAAGGCGGCCCCAACTCACTGAACAAGGGACAGAGTAAAGGTGGCTACTCTGAAGACAACTAGTCTAAGTCGCAACCTAAGAAGGGTAATGATATATCGAAGAAGGGCACGGGAAAGTGGTGTGAATACCATAAAAGCTCTTGGCACAACACCGAAGAATGTCGCTCCAAGCAGTCACTAGTGGTCAAGCTAAAAGCTTCCGAGTCAGAGGCAGATTATTACTCCGAATCAAATCTAGAAAATGGGAAGCAGATCATTTATGTCGAACCTAATGCCACTATCGCTACCACCAAATTCCACCCAAGCAAACCAAAAGAACCAGAGGAAGGGGAACGCCTCTTTCACTCACAAATGTGAGTAAAGGGGACTCTGCTACATTTCATTGTCGATAAAAGCAGTCAGAAGAACCTAATTTCAGAAGAGGTCATCAAGCGGTTGGACCTACTGATAACACTGCACCCGCAACCCTACACCATAGGCTGGCTTCGCCAAGGACAAGATCTTCGTGTCATCCAACAGTGTCGTCTGTCCTACAACATCAAGCCCTTCAAAGACAAGGTATTGTGTGATATTGCTCCCCTTGAAGTTTGTGATGTTCTTTTAGACCAACCATATTTGTCGAAGCGACATGTTGTGTATGAGTCCAGACTCCACAATGTTATTTTTACTTTGGGAAGACAATTGTACAGGATACCAGAGGTAGCATCGCCTATCGCTATTTATTTAATCTCTGCTAAGCAATGCAGTAAGGTCATTTCACAGACCGAGAAGTTCTTCTTATTTGTGATCTGTGCTCGCAGTAAGCAGAAGGTCACCACCACATCCATGACCTCTACACAAAGCCTCTCTTTGCAACAAAAGCAAGTGAACGATATCATGGAAGAGTATAGAGACATCTTCTGCTCACCCACTAGGGTACCGACACACTTCCAAGTCAAGCATCCAATTGATATAACCTTCGGTGCACCACTGCCTAATGAACCAGTCTATCGTATCTCGCAGATGGAAAATGATGAAATCAAGCGCAAAATCCAAGAGCTGCTTCAAAAAGGGTACATTTGACCCGACTCCTCCCCTTGCGAAAGCCTGATTATGTTGGTGCAGAAGAAAGATGGGACTTGGTGACTCTACATTAATTATAGAGCATTAAACAAAATCACAGTCAGGAACCGATACCCAATTTCCCGAATTGATGACCTTCTTGACCAACTCAAGGGGGGGAAGTTCTTCAACAAGATTGACCTAAAGACTGGCTACCAATAGGTTCCCATCGAACCAAATGATGTATGGAAGACAACTTTCAAATCTAAAGAAGGTCTCTTTCAATCTAAAGAAGGTCTCTTTCAATGGTTGGTCATGCCCTTTGGCTTAACAAATGCACCAGTAACTTTCATGAGATTGATGGATGATGTATTAAGACCCTTCACCAACTCTTTTTGTGGTGGTATATCTGGATGACATCCTCGTCTTCAACAAAACTTGGGAGGAGCACATGCAACATATTCAGTAGGTTTTGGGCACTCTGCGGCAACACAAGCTATATGCCAACTTGGAAAAAAACTCCTTTGGCATGAACAAAGTCCAATACTTGGGGTACATTGTTGATGAGCATGGGGTACATGTGGATCCAACTAAGATCCAAGTCATTTGTGATTGGCCAACCCCGACCACACTAACTGAGCTTCGAAACTTCTTGGGACTTTCCAAGTTCTACTAAAGGTTCGTGTTGGGATTCTCCCATATTTCATGGGCCCTCATCCAAGTAACCAAGGGCAGTGGCAAGGAAAATTTTGCATGGGGTCAGGCACAACAACAAGCATTTGATGATCTGAAGCATTGCTCGTGCTCAACTCTAATACTCTCCTTGCCTGATCTGCAACAATCGTTCGAGATTGAGAATGTTGCCTCCAACTATGTTGTAGGCCCAGTTCTCACTCAACATGATCATCCAGTAGCATACCATAGTGAGACACTCTCAGATATTGTCCGAAAATATCCCCCCATATGACAAAGAAATGTATTCCATTGTGCAAGCCTGTTGTTAATGGAAACATTACATTCTGGGAAATGAGACAATCATCCACATTGATCACAAGCCTTTGCAGTTCATACAGACACAGGGGAAGTTGAAAAACGACCGCCATCAAAAGTGGTCCACATACCTTTAGCAGTTCCATCTCAACATCAAATATAAAATTTGGAGCACAAATCATATCGTTGATTGCCTCAGTCTCCCTCCCGTTGCTGCACTCACCACAATGCTCCATTCCTATGGGCATGAGGCATCTTTGTGGCCCCAACTTTATTAGTGTGACCCTGAATTCGCCACCACCTATCAGCTCTTCGGTACAAGAGCAAATGTCACCAATTTTCACATCCAAGATGGATTGTTATGCCATCTAGGCCACCTTTGTGTTCCCACAAGCAAGTGTGCAAAGCTTATTTGGGAGGCTCACTACAATCGGATGGTAGAACATTTTGGCATGGTGAAAACTGTGGTCGTTCTACATAAACAATTTTATTGGCCAAAACTTTGACAAGACATTAGCAAGTATATCAGATCTTGCACTTCATGTGCCATTGCCAAGCCATCCATCAAGAAGCAAGACTTATACACTCCTCTTCCTACTCCCGAGAGGCCTTGGGAATCCATATAGGTTTGGCCTTCCGTCCACCAAGCACGACAATGATTGTGTATTTGTGGTGGTTGATCGATTTTCGAAGATGGCCATTATCACAGCCTACAAGAAGAGCATCACAGTGGTAGATATTGCCAAGATCTTCTTCGAATGGGTGTGGGTCCATTTTGGGATACCACAGACCATCACCTCAGATTGGGACATGAGGTTCCTCAACACATTTTGGTCAAGTCTCTGGCCACTGTTGGACACCAATCTCACTAAATCCATTGTTTTCCACCCCCAAACCAATGGCCAGACAAAGGTCGTCAATCGAATAAGTGTGCACATACTGCACATATACAACTCTAAGCATCCACGTACATGGAATGAGAGTCTTCCCTATGTTCAACATAACTACAACAGTTCTATCCATAGCTCCATCGACCATAGCCCATTTCAAGTGGGGTTGGGATTCCAACCCTTGGGTCCCATTGATGTTGCACTACCTCTTTCAACCACACAGGAAGAGTCTTTCCATGCTCAGTTTGAGGCTAACAAAGCCACCAAATTCATTGAGTGAATTCAACACATTCGCCAACAGGTCCATGAGATTTTGCAGAAAGCCAATTCTAAGTACAAGCAGTACCATGATCAACACCGGGTACCACACTAGTTTTAGGTGGGAGACAAGGTCTAGTTACATTTGCAGAAAGAGCACCTTACAGGGCCCCATTGGAAGCTCCACCCACTTCGCTATGGCCCTTACACTATCACCAAGGTTGTGGGTAGCAATGCTTTTGAGATCAACACTCCACCCTTTCTTGGCTTGCACCCAGTGTTCAATGTGGACCTCCTTCGGCCATATTTTCCACCATTATTGGACACCTCAGAGATCGAAGAACAATTGACACCAACAGAGCTCAACCCTGACTGCATGGAAGATACACCCATCGATCAAATAGTGGACACGTAGGTCAAGGGCACTCACCAACAGAGTATCCAAATTTATCAGGTTGTCAAGGCAGGGAAGCTCCTACACCAAGGCAAGTGGCTCACCCAGGGCCAAATTCAACAAAAGTTTCCTCACCTAATGGGGACACTCAACACAATGGTGATCATTGCTTCCTAAGGAGGGAGGATTGATCCAGGTGGATATCGGTGTACACCCACCTATTCCAACTCGCTCCTCTTCACAGTTTTTAGTTCAACACGTTCTACTGTAATTATTTTTAATTTTGGGTTCTACACTTCTGGGGTCGTCTGAAGCCCTACACATCTTCCAGGTGGAGACTGGTTGCCACCCACCTAATCCAACTGGCTTATTTTGGAATTTTTCATGTCAGTACATCTTTCTGTACTTCTAGGGCCATTTTGGGGCCCTAAACATTGTTTTTTGGGATTGCCATAATTAAATTGTAGATGAAGTCAAGTTTGATGGCATAATGTGTAGCTCTTTAAAATACCTTTCCAACGGGCTATCACACGCCTAAAATGGAGGTCGTATGCAAAAGTTACGACCCCGGGAAGTTGAGGTACCAACTTACCCATCGATGCCCACACAACTTTTGGCGTTTCATCTCCTAGGGTTAGGTTTTTGGATGTCTAGGGTTTTGACATTCATGAGTAATGTTAAAAAGGCCTTTGGAGCCTCATTGTAATCATTTCTGCTCAGATAGATGCGCATAGCAACCACATCTCTTCTCAGAGACAACTACCACCATTCAAGTAAGTTGTTTCAGTTATGCAATTTTACAATTTCAACCTATTTTATTTATTCAATAGAAGTTATTTTTCACTGGATATCTGTTGTTGTTCTCCGTATCTCTGTGTTATGGTATTCAATCTGTTATTCATTTCATTCCGCTCATAAATCCGGATCAAAAGAATTATCTAACTCTTGAAAATTTATGTTGGGGGCTAAGTCTTTTTCAATCCAATTTGGTTTTCCTTGATAAATTTTATTTTCTTGAGCTACCTTTTTTTTCCAAATGACTAAGTAGATTATCAATCTCTCTAGCTATTTGACTTTTTGTTTCATCAAATACTACATCCCAACTAATAATGAATTTCCATTGAATAACAACTTATAGCCTTTCTTCTCATTTGAATAACCAATAAGAATGCATTTCATACTTCAATTTTACAACTTAGTCCTTTTTTCCCTTAGGAACTAAGGCATAACAAGTGGAGCCAAAAACATGAAGATGATTAACTAAAGGCTTAGTACCATACCAAGCTTCATATGGATTAATTTCATTTAAGGCTGACGTGGGTGATCGATTCCCTAGATATATTGTTGCATGAACTGCTTCGGCCCAATATTGAGTGCTTAACCCCTTAAAATGCAACATTGATCTTGTCATTCCCATTAGAGTTAAGTTCATTCTTTTTGTGACTCCATTATGTTGTGGAGTATAAGAGTTTGTCAACTTCCTTTTTATTCCATTTCTACTGCAATAATCATTGAATTCATGTGAATTGAATTTTTCCCCATTATTTGTTCTAAGTGTGGTAATCTTCTCTTTGGTGGCATTTTCAACTAAGCGTTGAAATTGTATGAATTTGTCAAAAGCTTCTGATTTGTTCTTCAGAAAATATACCCAAATCATCCTTGTATAATCATCAACGAAAAGAATGAAGTATTTGCATCCACCAAAAGAAGATTCCATAGGACCACAAATGTCACTATGGATTAATTCCAAACATATGTTTGCTCGCCATGTACTTGTGAAGAAAGGATCCCTTTGTTGTTTGCCAATGATACAAGCCTCACACTTACTAGATTCCTTTTTGAAAGTAGGAAATCCTTTCACCATTTGATTTGTTTTAAGTTTACTAAGGCTTTCAAAATTCAAATGGAAAAATCTGTAATGCCATAATCTTAAAGAGCTAGGAGATACATTCATCGATGCTGCAAAATCATGTTTCTGAGGAATGATTGTGCCTTTTAGCCTCAAAAGTTTTCCATCTTCATAGACATTCATGATTGTTTTGAAATTTTCTTTGACTGAATTAATGTTTATCCATCCATCTTCCATGATAATCTGATGGCCTACTTGTTTGATGAGCACCAAAGACAACAAATTATTTTTGAATGATGGAACATACCAAACATTGGAAAGTAATACTTTAACAATTCCTGGAAGAGAAAAGTGAACATATCCTTTTCCTTGAGGTGTATGAGTTGTGTCATCTGCCAAGTATATTGGATTTAATTCCATAACCTGATATGTCCAAAAGTAATCTTTTATGTAGCACATATGTTGATTATCCCATGTATCTAACATCCATTCATCTTCATAATCTTTCCTCATCAATTTGTTGGTGGCAACTTTATATGCAAACCCAATCTCCTGATTTGTTGTCAACACATAATCATCTTCTTGATTTTCTGCATACTGGGCCAAGGTTGAAGCATTAGACTTAGAATGTTGTTTGAAAGTTTGTTTATCCTTAGGAAAAATTTCATTTCGTGTTCTACACTCTTCCGCCACATGGCCAATGCAAAGACATCTTTTGCACTTGACTTGAGACATATTTTCACCTCTATGCTCTTGCGATCTTCTTAAGTATTGTTGATTTCTGCCTATTCCTTAGCTTCTTCCACGACCTCGACCATAGTCTGGATTTCTGGATTTATTGAATCTTCCTCTTCCTCTGCAATTTTCTTTGGATGATCCTCTGCATCTTGTATTTTCATTGTAATTACTTCTTCAACTTGGACTTTTATTGTAAGTACCTCTTCCTCTCACATTGTATGCCCCTCTTCCTCTTGAGCTTTCTCCTTGTCTTGAGTTGGTAAAGAGAATATCTTCCCCCGATTTCTTCTTCTTACCAAATATCTTCTCATGTTGAACCAACAAGTCACCAAGGGAATCAAAGGTTTGATTCTTTAATTTATTAACAATTTGTAATGTTTCCAAAAAATGTTTATATGAGGGTGACATTCCATGCATCAAAATTGAGGTCATAAGACCTTCTTCTACATCTTTAAAGTTGCATTTTATTAATTCCATTCTGACATTTTTCAAACGAGAGATGTACTCCAAAACATCTCCCCCTTCAACCAATCGTTGGTTAAGCAACTTGTCATGAAGCTCAACCCTTTTTGACTCAGATTGAGTATCAAACATCATCTTGAAAATTTACCATGCACTCCAAGTATCATTTGCATTTTCAATGTGTATAAACATTTCATTTGTTACAGAGGATCTTAAAAGTGCAAGTGCCTTTTCATATCTTGGTTCCCATTTTGCTAGTTCTCTAGCATTAGTCGGCTTAATTAGAGTTTTTTCTCTATTACATATATCTTTCCACTAGTTATTAAAAACCAATGTGCTTTACATATGACGACACCAAGACATATAGTTCTTGGGTCCATTTAGTTTGTCGGAATCAGTGAATAAATTTACCAATTTTGACATGATGAAGTATGTATCAAGTCCACACGATCAAATGAACAATACCATGCACAAGATATAATGCACTTACTACAAAAAGAGTGATATAGGGGCTTCGGCTTGGCACTCATATAACCTCAATGAAAAAGACGTTGATAGAGTATTTCACTGGACTCTTATCAATGCTTCGATTACAGATTACAATTTTCTTTCAATTGGTCAAACTTTCAAAATTTGACTAAAAAATGCTCATAAAAGATGATAACACCCCCTTTGAAGTGAACAATAACATCACTTCATGAAAAAAAAATTACATCATCCCTTATCACTCCAACTTTATGTAAATATCATTAAAAACAAATTCAAAACCTATGAATTTATTGTTGCTTCATAAATCAAAAGATAACTTTCCACAGTTAACATTCTTCAACCTTATACCCCACTTTAATGGCAAAAAGACATAAAAATTTCCCAAAAGAATAAATATATTTTTTCCATCTTATAAAATTATATCTCCCATTTTTCATAAAAAGCCATCTTAAAAAAATGCATCCACTTTTACGCTACATTTGCTTGAAAATATTACAGCTGAAGCTTCAGAAACAAATATTCCACTTGGATTTGGCTCCTGGCGATCTTGTGTTCAACAAATAATTGTGCAATTGGATTACAAAGAATCTCGTTGCTCTTCCTCACTGGTCGTCGCGTTGAGGGATTTGCATGAGGGATTGCAGCATGGCCACCTATACCATGAAAAACCGCTACTTTATTACCATGAAAAACCGCCTATACCATGAAAAACCGCTACTTTATTACCATGAAAAACCGCCTATACCATGGAAAACCTCGAGTTTCTGTGGTCGTCGCCTAAATGTACCCAAGCTAATTGAATCGTCTAGTTTGACTAATTATTTGATTGATGATGTGCCTCCAGGATATGAGCGAACCAGAGGCAGATTATTCTGTTAACCAAGGTAGTGAGAGAAGGGCATGTTGGCAACTTCGATTTGATTTTTTTTTTAATGAGGAGGCTCTCTTTCTTTTAAAGTTTATATCAAAAAATTTAGATCTTACACAGATTTTAAGATCTAAAATTTGTGAGATCTAAAAAAATTCCAGATTTAGATTTAGATCTAGATCTAGATCTAGAGATTTTCTTATTTGATTTTCAAAAAAATGGTAGATCTAGATTCTATCACAACAAATTAATATTTACCTTTTTGAAGACTTTGTTTGGTTTGTGAAGAAACCAAGCTTAAGATTTGGAGTCTTCTTCTTCACATCTTCATCATGGTCTTCTCATCACCATGACTCTTTTATCACAATAACATTCTCCTCCACCATGGCTCCCATACCATGTTAAACTCCATAAGTGTCCTTAGACACACAATTTTATTGATTAGGGAAAAAGATTATTACATAGTGGGAGAGAGGCATAACACATATATAACCTCTCAAGCCTTATCTCAACATGCCAAGTGTTCTTGACCAACAATTCAAGGATAATGACTATGACAAGGATATGACAAGGCCAACCAAGGAAACACACAACTTCTAGAATAACTTTATTAATCTAGGAAAAATACTTAACTAAATAAACTTTAGGATTATTAAGCTAACAGATTGTCAGGCATTTTAGACATCAATTGACATCTAAATATGCTAACCTTATGAGGCTCCTCATAATTTGTGTGGTAGGAAGAAGTTTTGAAGATATAGAATACTTCCATGCATTGAGGAAACACGTATTCCTGCAAAACAACTTATAAAATGAAGAAGTGGCTCTTAAAGATGGATTTATAAGAATAAATGGGGGCACTCTTTGTTTCTCCCACATCCCTTAGACCTAGGTATTCAAACTATAATTGATGTCATCATTCATTTATTTAATGGTAGTAGGTATAAACAACAAGTGGCGAGAGTTCTTAATTAGAAGGGATAGGCATTAAAGTCCCCCAGTCCTCTGGTACCTGGGCCTCTTCCCTTCTCACACAAGCCTCTAGTGATGGTTCTTATTCCATATTTATCTCAGAGTCACAATGAAGGTCAAATTACTATGACATGTTTGGCTTTGCTCCTTAGCATTGCTCTGTGTTTGACATTGCATTTAGGTCGACATAACTTCTTCCCAATCCTATGATTTATAACTAGATTGAGGAGGGTCCTTCCATGAGATTTGTTTTGGCTTCAAGGCATTTGAAATTGGAGAAGGTTGGGGCCTCATTCCTTGTCTTTTAGTGCTCATTTCAATTTTTGATGAAGGTAGGCCACAATCATCCAAGGCATTGCTTCCACTATGAAAATTAAAACCTCCATCGTGCCCAATTTAGGAGAAGTGGCAGACTCATAGTTGACATGTAGGTCACCATATTGCATCTCAGTAATAGTTTACTGAGACAAAAGGAGGTTCAAAACGCTAAAAATGCAAAGTTGCAGTAGGTAATATCTTAGAGGAAAATTGACAAATTAGAATTTGATTGCAGTATGCATAATTTGAAAAATTGACAAGGAGATCCTACTCTTTGACCTCTCATCCAAGGGTCTCGATTGGGTTAGTTCTTGTTGCAACCAAGGATGAGGAAAGTGTTCAACAAACTCATGTAGATTTGGAAATGGTTGATGCTAAACTAGTACATCAACTATAGGAAGACATCATACATGAAGCATAGAGCATGCACTTCTTCTTTTAAATTCCAGGTTTTTAGCAAAGGTTTTGCAAGATAGTGTTGTGTTTAGGTCATTTTGTTAGAATATATACCAGTAGGAAAAGTAGTAATTGCTCAAAGACTTTTGTATCAAGCTTATTTACAAATAGCAATTTTGTAATTTTGAGACTTTTTGATAGCCAAAATTTTAAAAATCCCATTTTGATTTGTATGATTACGCTAATCAGCGCGGTCGAAACACATTTTTAATACAAATTGTAACTATTCTAGTTATTAAAAATAAAACCATAATTAACTATTAATTACACGGGGCATGGGATCCAAATCTACCACCATTCTATTATAACCATTCAATTCAGGGCATAGTTCAATTATTCATAAATGGGTTCATGACGATAGTCATTTAACTATATCCAATAAGAGAAAGCCATATGTGATAGTGGCATATAGTAAGTTAGTATATTAGCAATAATAAATGAAATTATATTAATAAACTTAAAAAATATTCTCTAATCGAGGACCTCCTAGCTTAACGGGTAGAACATGTAAATGTTAATTTCTTTGCACCTAAACATGTGTGTACATAAGATAAGATAAGATCAATTAAGTTTATCAATGTCCAACATTAAAGTAGGTCAATGGTACTAAAATATTACATCAAAGAAAGATAACAAGTTAAAAGTGTATCAAAATACATTATTAAGTTATGTACACAAAATACACAGAATAAAATATATCAGTAATTTGACATGAACATTGAAATTCACACTCATAACATCAACATATGTGGAGATGTAGAGACAAACATCGAACCACTCTTTTTGTTATCTTAGTTTGTGTGAATTGTATTTTGGTATGAGGAATTCACAATGTGACATCCAGTTACCATATTCTATCCAACGTATTATGGAAAAATTATCAGTAAAGAATAATATAGATCCAACTCAAAATGCATCCAGAGAGAGGTTAGCGGGGTTGGGAGAACAAGTTGCATTGAGTCTCCTCAAAAATATTTTGCATTGCACTATGATGGAAGGAGAAGAATAGGAGTATCCTAGACTATATGCAATAGCTAGAAGATAGAAAGTTGGAAATTGTATACATTTCAATGTATTTCAAGTTGTGTTAGTGTGATGCTTATCTACATCTGATGAACACAACCTAAAATACATTGAAGTTGCTTATCCCTTCCCTCGATTTACCAAGTGATGTAGACTGTGCATCCTTCGAAAGAAAATGAGAGGTTGTGTGAGGCCAATCATTAGAAGGGGATGGTTTAATGTCATATGGAGAGGGATAAATATTTGTAAAGGGTTACATGTCTTGATGGGTGTGTAGCTATAGAACATGCGTCATTGGATGGTAGTCACAAGGATACAGAAAGGTATGTTGACATAAGTGGGATTTTAAGTATCATTTGTATAATTTCAAATGACACATTTTCCATTAATATGGTATGCATATTTCAAACATTAATATACATATCTAAATTTCTTAAATAATTGTATCATATCAAGTTTGATTTACCCACATGCTAAAATAATTCCCTTGGAAAAGATATTAAGAGGGACAATACATAACAAAGGGAACAATGTCTCATCACATGAGTTTAAAATAATAATACTCATTATGTATCCAATTGAGTACTGTAATTTTAGGCTACTAATACTAATCAAGTGCAAAGTGGTGTTCTCAAAAAATAAGCATTAAATTCATGTCTTGGTCTGATACAATTTGAAAATCCAAGTAGATTTACTTCATTGTGAAACATTTAGCCTTATCAAATCATCCCCACTAACTTTCTCTCTGTTTGGATGAAAGAACCTTCAACAAAGGTTATATTTCATTCTTCGGAATCATAGAAACTCCTTCCTACATTTGCTAGTTCCATTGTATTCGTGAAATTATAAGATTAGCGATGAACCAAAAAGTGGCCATCTGTATATGTATTCTTGATCACATTTTCAATTAGTTTTATGTATTTTCAGTTGTATGAGTTGATTCTTCATCCTTTTTTTGTATATAAAAGGATTTAGAGAAACCCAAATCATCCCTTTATCTGATGAACTTATATCATTTGAAAAATTAGGCGATGATAACCACATTCACATCAACAAGATGGGTGAGCCTTATCCATATGCATATATTTACCTTGATACACAATTCAAGCATCTTAGAAATGACCTATTGGCACCTTACAAAGAATCCCTTTAGAATCTAAGAGGTAATTATGAGTTGTAGAAGTAGAAAAACTTATGTGATATCCAAGTATACACACATGTTAGATATGTTGGCATGAGAGTCAGTCACATTAATGTTGTTTATGTTGTTTCACTTAATGTAGAAAGTAGTGCCCAAATCAATTAAGAGAATTCAAAACTTTGGATGAACAATTCCTTGCTCTACATATCTAGTTATGGACTCATGACATTCATTTGGGCATTCATTTTTTACTAGGATCCCATAAATCTTAGTGAAAGAAATATTATATGTGTGAGATCACTAGTGGATTGGCATGAGCTAATTGAGCATCATCTAGTCTTTTCTCTTATCTCTCTCAACCGAATTAGTATAGACAATAAGCAAGAAATATGAAAGAATGATATTTTGGATGTGATCCTTTTGTAATGCCTCTTATGCACTACAAGTGTCAAACATGGCATCACAAGCATAATATGTGACCTTGTCAAAGACCTAGAGGATGGTTTTGACCAACACAAGGATAGCCAAAGAATTGGTGTATTTCATCCATAATCATTCATGCATGATTAATGGCATTCAAAATCCCTCCAATAACCTATACCAAGTCCTCAAACTCCTTTGATTTTGATATAATTTTGAATAAGATAATATATGTTTTTGGAACATGTTGAATTTATTGTAAAAAAAAAGTCATTGTTCACAAAAACCTTTAAGAGTGGGAGAAAATTTGAGAAGCACAAAAGTATAAAGTAAAAGGTTCAAATAAAGAGATAAAAATTCATTCATTACATATTCTCTGGTAGTGGAGATTGGGTTATGGGGGGGAGGCATAAAAAATATGAAATTACAACATACTCGTCTTCAATTTTGACGTAAAATATGGGGTAAAACAAAATTGCGACGATGTGATGTTCCTCCCAAATGTACTTTTTAAAGTTGAAAAAATGCATAAGATGCTATCACATAAAGAGAAAAGAAAATATATCTAAACACGATGCTACAAACATCCAATTATTAGATCTGTGACATGCTTCGTTTACTTAATGAGAAAATCATCAAGAAATCCTATTCAAAATTGATTTGACTATAGTGGTAGGAAATTGTTTAGTATAACTTAGGGAACTATAGGTTATTACCTTGGTACAACTACGGGTATAGGTAAATATGTGTTCTATAGTCAATAATTGTTCAAGTGCATCGTGCTTTAATGTTCTACTTTCCACTTAACATGTTTGATAGAAGAATGTAGTGATTCTATTACCATTGATTTTTATTTGATCCATTCTACCAAAGTACATGGATGGATATGTAAAATTTCTTAATTTATCATCTTATGTTGATATTCCTGGGAAATATAATTCATCCCACTCTCTTGTTCGTAAGAAAGAATGGGAGTGTTGGTATCTTGTCAACACCACACAAATATCCACAAACAACAACTTGCTCATATGTACATACCCTTACCCCCTCTGGAATTTGACCCCCTATGGAATTGAACATGTGACCTTCAAGGAGAAAACACATGTTCTTAACCCTTAGGCTCACTTAGGCTATACTATTTCATAATCGATCCTATGATAAGAGGAAAATATTCAACCTTTATTGATCCAACAATTTTTCAAATTCTAAGTAATAAAAAAATTAGAAAATTAAAAAAACAAACTTTAATGGTTATTTCAAAAATTATGGAAATATTAAAGGTGTCCATGTAGAGAAAGGTGGACTTAATGGAACTAGAAATCTTGACCAATTTGGGGTATATGAAGAAAAGAATAGACATAAACGAACTTTACTTCTACACCACTAAAGGGTATTTCAAACCAATTGATTATTTCACATCATGACCTTAGGATGACTACAAGGCAACTTGATCCTTCTCACTTTTTTAATTACACTTAGTATATATATTTTTTGAAAATTGTTAATATAGATTTCTTTCTCTATCAAGGAAAAGAAAAATATTTTTTTTAATATAAAAAATAATTATTTTCCAATTGTGATTTTCTACGAATATTTTTGGATAAAAAGTTTGGAAATTGAAAAATAAAATGTCAACATATCAATGGAATTGAAATCATGATGTTTGCAATAGTATCAAAGTCTTATCTTATCATGGCAAAGGGAGAGACATAGTGGAAGAGAAAAGAAAGAGGAAAAGGAAGACACGGAGGAAGGAGATGAAGAAGAAAAAGAGGAAGAAGGAGAGGAGTGGGAAAGAAAAATAAGGGGAGGGACGGAGAAAAAGAGGGAGAGGGAGAGGATGGGGGGAGAAAAAGAGGAAAATAGAGAATAGGTGGGGGAGAAAGTGGGGAAGGAGTAGAAGAGGGAGAGGGAGATATGAAGAGAAAGGCAATGAGAGAGAGAGAGAGGAATATGAATAATAAGAAGAGGATGAATATGAATGAGAAGAGGAAGAGGAAGTAGAAGAGGAGAAGAGGGATACGAGAAGAGAAAGAAGTAATTCTTAAACTTACTTTGTATTTTTTTTTTCTCAGTAAATCTTATCTCCAAAACCCAAATCACATCTCTCTTTTCCAAAAACCAAAACCCATCTTGGCTTGAATCCCATCTCAAGGAACCCAAAGCCCATCTTGGTTTAAATATGTAAATTTGAAAAAAAAAATAGGGGGAAAATGATAAAAAAAAAAACTTACTTGGAAACCAATAGATTTGACGATTCCCCATAGATCTCCCTTTCATGCTCTTGTTGAGTGCCCACACAATTTTCTTTCATCTCCAAGAATCTCTGCCTCACATCTTGAAGTGAAAATGAAATGAGGGAAACTCCCCCTTTTCATTTATATTAGAAATATACAAAGAGCTTGATGCAAAATCACATATAGTGTCATCTATTTTTTGTTTTATCATATATATTTTCAATTTTTCATTGCATGTTCATCGACCATCACGATGCTAAAACAAAGCATGCTTCATCACAACATCATCTCGGTGTCATCCAAAACAGTTCTCATAAAATTAAGTGTCATGTATTTCAACACTAAAATATCCACCACATCAAATTAACATCACATTAGCATCAAAATTACATTAATAACTATTATGAAAGTTTAATAATTATAATTATTTATAATTAAGGTTTGAAGTGGTTACAAAAATCCCAAGTTGAGTCAAGTTGCCTAGCTTATCCATGGATTTGTGGATGGATAAGGTTATAGGAGAAATAAGCAATATGTTGGGCAAAAAAATCTTAGTTGATACTTCCTTCAAACAAGTGTTTTTAGAATGGTGGCCTAAGTTATGGTGGAAAATGATATAAGTGAGAGCTTGGTCAAGTGTATGGATAATGCTCTTGGAATATAGTGTATGACCAACTTATAGATTACAAAAATATGCCTTATAGGTGTGTCAGATGTCACCTTCATGGGCACATTCTATATTATTGTTCTATTTCATATGTCAAAAAAGTTTGGAGAAAAAAGAGTGAGAATATGGCTTCTTCAAAAGTTTTGAAAAATGGTGGAGTATTAGTTGACAAGGAGGTATGTATTAGCTTGAAGGATTTGAATATCTTCGAATCTTGGAAGGAAGGTGTTGGAAATGGTGAAGACTCAAAGGCTACAAAAGACAACAAATAAGAGGTTGTACCCATGGTTTCAAGAATATATGCTCATATGCATGTTCAAGCTTCAATCTCATGGATTCTAGGATCAAAGGGCATGCTCCGAAAGAAGCTAGAGAATGTAGGCGATAATATTGGTAAGTCTTTTGAATAAATTTTCAATTGGGTTTAGCTCAGGTGGTTGGGAGGAATGATTGCTATCCACCCCGCCCAGGTTCAATTTCCATAAATGACATGTTGAGCTCTTAACAAGCATATTTTTGTAATGTCTTTGAGACCTGTTGTTGACCAGCCTTGTGCCCTAAAGATTCTAGGGTTTACCTTAGGTATCATCCTTGAAATGAGGGGAAGTACTAGGGGGTTTTCCCCGGGCAATGTAACCTAAAAAAAAAATACTTTTGAAGAAATGACAAATTTATTTCTTAAAAAATGTGAAGATTGTAATTTGGTTCATAAGGGATATTGGTCAACCCCCTTAGAAATGTATAAAATTCCAAAGGATAGGCACTAGGTTAAAAAATGGAATAGGGACCTTTCCATAGGAATGGGTTCCACCTTTCATATAAGGGAGAAGAAAAATTGTATTCCTTCCACATAACTAAGACGTGATTCCAATGGAAGCTCATGGGGAAGGGAATCTAAAAAGGGGGGGGGGGTGAGGACACTAGGAAGAAGAATAAGGTCACTTATCATTATCATTTAAGAGCCAAAAAGGGATATGGTTAGATGGGGGAAATGAGATGGGAGGTTTGGTTTTTGACTCTATAAAGGAGAATGCTTCAATTTTAGTAGGAAGGAAATCTTATTTACATCATGCACAAGAGAAGGATCTTAAATAAATTCAGCAGGGTAGTCAAAGATCTATACTTGGGGTCCTTAGAGTAGGACACCCCTAAGGAGTGGTGAAAAATGATAATCCCCTCCTTGAATACTTAAGGATTAGGTAGTCCCACAAAAATATGGGCCTTGTCCATATTGTATAATTAGAGAAGCTAGATGTTCTTTTGATTTAGGAAACTATGGAGGTTGGAGATAAGATAGTTGGGAGTTTGAGAAATCATTTTAAAGGGTGGGATTTCATTTAAAAAAAAAACTGAAACTAGAGAATTTGTATTAAATCAAGGCTATAGCAAAGCTCGCAATAGAGTTACAACAAAAATGGCTTCTTGCTAGAAGTTTACCCATCAAACAAAGGCCCTAATTCAACCTAAGGCTACCAACTCAAGACATCTTCCATTACATCATTATTATAAAGTATCTAGAAGTATATACTTAACAAAATTTACCTAATAATATAATAACTTTGAAGAAAATATTTGATTAAGAGTCAGAAAGTGAATCAACCAATTGTTGCATCCTTGTCTTCTTTTGCATACCTTAGTGTTCCTTTCTTGTTTTTCGCTTGGGCTAAATGACTATGGACTGCATTTTTCTTCTTTGGCTAGCTAGGGAATGAATTTGCAGAATGGACCCAATTGTGAGGTACAAAGTGTTTCTCAGCGGAAAATTGAACTAGAAGGTGGTACAGTTCACTTATTTGGATATCTAGTGTGTTAATGTGCTTCTTCTATTGCAAAAGGATACCCATAGTGAACTCCACCCGAGAGCTGGAATTGGATGCATGTACTAACATCTTCTCATGAATTCATTGAAGAGTGTTTTCATGTTCCATTAATGATTCCTCATGTCACTATAGAGCTTTCCTCGTCTCCCTAAGTTCCTTGTAATCCATGAGCCTATCTATGATATCTTGAAAACAACTCAATGAGAAGAGTACTCTATTCCCAATAATATCTAGCTTATAGTGCAAACCTAGCCCAATATATACCAAATCTAAGATAGAGTTGGTGCCAATGCTCTGATGGCCATAATTTGTTAGGTCAAACCAAAGAAATGTCACTAAATCTAAATGCAAATAAATGAAGAGACAACTAGAACTAAAAATAACCAAAAACCTTTTGTTATTCTAACTGCATCTTCTAACACGGTATCAAAGAAGAAACCAAAAGAGCCAAATGAGTCACACCAAAACTCTTTCAACATGACAAACATGAGCTCCAAAGGGTAGAGATAGAGAAGCACCAAGTATTGTTCATAACCTACAAGTGCCCATCCAAATCTAGAACACTAGTGTCAATGCTCATAAACAACCAAAACCCAATCCATACTCCCACCTTACTTACATCACACATGTAATAATAGGGGAAGGGTCTCATTGCATAAACCCTTTCTCTATGGGAGTTGGGTGACATGCAATGTTCCATGTACTAACTTAATTGATTGATACATGGGCTCTTCATTACTTGTTCATGGTACTGGTTGAATGTACTCCTTACCGTTGATAACGATTGTTGCAATCTTTTTTCGAGTGGATAAACTAACTTGATGATCCACCACCATATTATTTTTTCTCAAAATGTGGAAATAGTTCATAATTGTGAAAGGTTATTTTACGTATTTTATCCTCTTCAACACCGATGCTAAGTAGAAATCAAGCGGGGGTGAGCCAATGATCAAGTGACTTATAACTAATTTGGAGTCCCCCACCACTGACGGGCTCAAAATGCAAATATTTTTGGCTAAATTTAACCCTTGCAAGAATGCATAGGCTTTATCTAGATTATTAGTGGAGATTCCAGGGCTCCAAGCATAGGTATAAATTGTTGTTTCTATGGAGTTATGAATAACCCCTCTTGCACCTGCCACCCTAGGATTCCCTTTTGAAGCACCATTAAATAATAGTATGAAATAGTGTTGTTCAGATCTCCATCTCCTAAGATCTTGGGGATTCATATGAAGCTACCAACATGGTCTATAGGATGTTTTCTCAACTCTAGTTCGAGAGGAGGAGAGATTAATGTTAAACTAATCAAATCGGGCCTCTTCATCTCGCTTTAGAACTTCAAGAGCTAATAAATGGATTCCATTGGTGTAATATTTTCGGCCAAAAGCACTTTGGCCATGGTAGCTACATGTTTTGGAATGATTATCTCTTGATTGAAGATAGCTCTATTCCATGCGATCCAAACCTTCCAGCAAATGTATTTCAACAATGTTATCTATAATCATTTAAAAATAAGTTTATTTTTAAAGGAACCTGTATAGAGACTGCCCCACTTATCAAATAAACTCCTCAATTTTCTGGTTTTCTAAATCGATGTTCCATCATGTTTATTGCATACCTCCAAACCTATTTTGTATATGCACATTATAGGAAAAGATGATGCATCAATTCAACATTATTTAAGTAGAGTGCACACCTGGAAGGACCTTGAATCTAGTGTTTCATCAAGTTCCCCATTGTTAATATTTTACCATGTGCCAACATCCAACAAAAGCTATTGATTCTAGGGATGCCATCTAGATGCCAAACTTTGCTCCACTTTGTCAACCTTGGAGGAAGAGAAGTGATACTCGATTGATTCTCATATTCCAGTTTGACAAAGTTGTTTACCACCCCTACCCTCTTTGATCAAAAGAGACAAGGTGTCGAGGGGCACAAACTTTAAGAGAAGATTCAAGAAGGACGATTAAAGGGGTCAAGTGCACAAAAGGCGCTCCAAAATTCTAGCATGTCTATCAGCCTCAAGAATTTGACAAAGATTAAATATCAAAAAAAGATTTGTTCCCCGGTTGGGACAACAAATCACAAAGTGGAAGAAGATCATGAATAGTGATTAACAACTAATGTCCCATAATATTATCTTTCCACAAGCCAATAGAGTGCCCATTTCCAAGTACCCAAGTCAACTTCACTTGGATAATTTGAATGGATACTTTGAGAAGCTTCCAAATACGAGTTCCTTCCTTGACTTTGAGAACGAATATTTTCCTTTCACCCTCAAAATATTTTTTTATGTAGAATTTTCTTCCACTATTAATACTTCCTAAAGATCGGTCTCCAAAGGAGTTTGTCACCCATGGAAAAATTCATCAGAGAAGGATCTTTGATGTTGAGACCACCATGAGACTTTGGCACCTTGACTATAGACTAGTTCAACAATTGGAATTTCTTTGAAATATATTTCCTTCCTTGGCATAGAAATCATCTTAATTCTTGGGCAATTCGCTATTTGACTCTAATAAAAGATAGAAGTGTTGAGTACTGGAAGATGGGCAATGACGAGAGAACTGGTTTGAGGAGAACCAACTGGCTAGCAATGTTCAACCACTAAGCCCCCCATTGAACAAACTTCACCTTAATCGTATTGATGATATGTTGCCACAAATGAGAAGAAGAGGAATGCAAACAAATAGGCATGCCAAGATATCTAAAAGAATACCAGCCTTTCTTAATGAGCGAAAGAAAAAAAAATTGGAAATAGCAATGACAAGAATCTTATGATGTTCCACACATACATTTGGAATTAATTATGATTGATAAATCCTCCAAAAATATTAATGAATAGATCCAAGACCTTCTTAAACATGTTCACCATGATGGTGGAGGCTTGATCTAAAAATATGACGAAGACTTGATAAACTTGATTAAATTAAATTTGCAAGTTAAATGTTATGTGTTTAATGCAACCGGATCAATTTGCAACACATAATGATGGATTACTTATGTAGAAATAAACATAGACAGCATCAGAAATCATTGAACATAAGACATAAACACG
>ML776885.1:1007419-1020696 GCA_009831015.1 Picea engelmannii
GGAAGATCCTTCTAGAAGCGGAAGCTTCTATTAGGTCTTCTTACATCCGCCTTATTCTATTTTATTGAAAGGTCTTATTAATATTGACCTTTATTACATCCGAATACATTGATTTACCTATGTGCGGGTTAGGACCTTAACACTCTGCAATATTGTCTCGACATATTCTCTCTGATTTAACCAGAGTTTCCTCTTTTTTCGATCTCTTTTAATTTCCATACCCAAAATGAAATTTGAAGCATCGAGATCCTTCATGTCAAATTTAAAGGACAACTGAGTTTTCACATCCTGGATAATCTCCTTGTTGTTTCCTATCAGCAACATGGCATCCACATACAAGACCAAATAAATCAAATGATCACCAATTAATTTAAAATACACACAATGATCCTCTTTGCTTCTTGTGAAGCCAAGACCCAACATATAAGTATCAATTTTTTGATACCACATCCTTGGTGATTGTTTTAAACCATATAGGGACTTTTTTAGCTTGCATACTAGCTCCTTCTTTCCCTTCACAACAAATCCTTTTGTCTGCTTCATATAGATTTCTTCTTCCAGATACCCATGTAGGAATGTTGTCTTCACAACAAATAACATAAATCTTATAGAAGTTAACTTGGCAACAAGAGAAGAAATCTAACCAAAATCAATTCCCTCAACCTGGGAATAACCCTTTGCTACTAACCGAGCTTTGTATTTCTCCACTTTTCCTTCTACATTTACCTTCCTTTTAAATACCCATTTGTTGCCAATGAGATTTCTTCAAGTCAGTAACTCCACTATATCCCAAGCCTCGTTCTTATCCAAGGTTGCCATTTCTTCATCCATGGCCTTTTTCCAGAGCTTTCCATCCTCTGAATTCACTGCCTCCCTGATAGTTCTAGGATCATTATCAGTAAACGACAAAGAAAAATTTGAACGGAAATCAGATGGAGTATACCTTTCCTATAACCTTCTTTCTCAAACTGATCTCCTAAATAATGGAGTATGAGGATCTTCTTCTTTTGATTCATGTTCTTTTGTAGAGTCTGATTCATCATCCTTTAAATAAAACTCTATTTTCTCTGGTTCTTCCTTACTTGGTATGACTTTATGTTTAGCAACATCCTTCATTTCTCTAAATACCACATCTCGACTATACACTACCTTCTTAGCTTCTAGGTGCCAAAGCTTATAACCTTTGAGACCATCTTTATACCCAATAAAGATACACTTTTCAGCCTTCTTATCTAGCTTACTCATGTTTTCCTTTGGAACATTAACATATGCCTCACAACCAAATGCCTTGAGATGTGTGAGAGAAGGTTTCTTACCAGTACATACCTCTTGTAGAGTCTTTTCATCAAACGCTGACAAGGTTGATCTGTTGACCAGGTAACATGCAATACCCACTGCCTCTGCCCATAATTCTTGCCCTAACCCAACACCATTGAGCATGCACCTTGCTTTTTCCATCAGCATATTGTTCATCCTTTCTACAACTCCATTCTGTTGAGGTGTATATGGAGTAGTCTTCTGCCTTGCTATACCACACTTCTTATAAAATTATTCAAATTCATTCCCACAGAACTCTCTTCCATTATCTGTCCTGAACACCTTAATTATTTTCTCTGTTTGATTTTCAACAAGAGCCTTAAACTCTTTAAACCTATCAAAGACTTCAGATTTCTTCCTGAGGAAATATATCCAAGTATTCCTTGAGAAGTCATCTATAAATGAGACATAGTACACAGATTTTCCCAATGATGGGATCAACACAGGTCCAAAAACATCACTGTGAACTAGCTGTAAAATTCCTTCTGCTCTCGTTGCACGAGAGGGGAATCTTACCCAATTCTGCTTCCCATATACACAATTTTTACAAAAATAAAAATCCAGAGAGCAGTCAGACATACCTTCAACCATACCTTTACCGTGTAGTAGTCGAAGACCCTTCTCTCCGATATGCCCCAGTCTTTGATGCCACATCATAACCTTGTCTCCAGAGACTGTAGGAGTTATTTCTTCTTCAACCCGATTATCAGGAACAATGGAACTATTACACTCATCACTAATAGTTGTTCCTTGCAACTTATACAGAGTTCCAAACCGAACTCCCTTCAATAAAACCATTGCTCCTCGAACCATCCTGCAGGTTTCCTTTTAAAATATTGTTTTTACCCCTGCATCGTCCATTTTTCTTACATAAATCAAATTTGTGTCCAATCATGGGATGTGCAGAACAACGAGTAGTGTTCTAATCCTTCCATCGATGAGCCTCAACTTGACTTTTCCTCGACTTATAATTCTGGTTGTTGAGTCGTCACCTAGGAAAAATTTACCTCCATCATACCTTTCATATTCATAAAACCACTCCCTGTGGGGAGTCATATGAAAGGATGCACCTCAACCAACCAACCATGCCTCGTGATCTTCATGTGTGCTTGAAGAAGCCAAGTACACATCCCATCCTTCTTCCTTGGAGGTCTTTTCTTCTGTAGAAGGAGATTCTTCATATCCCTCCTTTTTCTCAACTTTGGATCTACACCACTTCTCTTAGTGCCCTTCTTTTCCACATCTCCAACATACCTTTACAAACTTTTTGGGAGATTTAGGTCTAACCTTAGACTTAGATACGTTTATTTCCTGGGAGCGTCCTCTTGCAAATAATGTGTTTGTGATCTGTCCTTCCATATTCTTCTGTCTCATCTCCTCCGAAAAAAGGATGAGACCACTTCATCAAACTTCAAGCCAGTTGTATTACTACCTATGGCCACAACCAAACTATCCCACGAGTCTGGTAAAGAACATAGTAAATTGATACACTTATCTTCATCTGAAATTTTAATCTCAACATATATTAACTGACTTACCACAGTATTGAAGGCGTTCAAATGCTCTGCCACCGAGTCTCCATCTCTCATCCTTAGGTTATACAACTTCTTTCTCAGTAATAGTTTATTTACTAGGGACTTAGACTGACACAACTTCCCCAACTTATTCCATAAATCCTTGGTTGTAGCTTCCTCTGACACATTTAGTAATATTGAATCTGAGAGACACAGTCAGATTGTGCTCTTCTCCTACCGATCCAACTTTTTCCAGTCACCTGTTGAAGTTCATATAGGTGCAGTAACTGAATCTACCATGATCCACTGATCTTTGTCCATCAACAGATCTTCCATATTGAGCTTCCACAACTCAAAACTTTGCCCATTAAACTTCTTGATCTCCATTTTCGAATTGCTCACCATTTCTTTTCACCTGAAAAATCAATACCACAAATCTCCCACTGTAACAAGGATTATCACAGTCCTGAGCCAAAACCTTGACCACAAAGGCGTCCCCCTGAAGCCAACAAATCTATGATACCAAATGTACATTTTAACCTTATACAATATTTAATGCAAATATATTTTCAGTAAAAGAACATAAAATATACAATGGAAAATACAAACATTACACATAGATTTTTCCCCTGGAAAACCAAATCGGGAAAACCAACATATTCTATATTCATTCACTTTGATACATTGTTTACAATACAATATACATATAGGATCCAACGACATCCAAAACCCTAACCCAATGACCTCGATTAGTCAACAACCCTAATTCCTTAACCGAAAATAGAAAACCATTGGCAAAAAAATATGTCGAAAAACTGCCCAACAATGGACATGAAAATCGAGGCAACACAAAAAACAAGGCAAAAATGTGACACATTTATCGAGGCAAAAAAATATAACACATACCCAACATTCTCCCACTTGTTGTTTTCTTTGCATACAGGGGGTTACAGGGTTACATAGTCAACAATCCAGGGCAACAATTCCCATGGATCCTCTACACCAAGAAAACTTCTCGGTTCTCACAGATTTTGTTAATGAATCTACAACATTCTTCAAAGTGTCCACCTTCATCAACAACACTTTATTTTCTTCAACCATGTCTCTCACAAAGTGATATTGAATATAAATATGCTTTGTCTTTGAATGATAAGCCAGGTTCTTCGCCAGAAAAATTACACTCTGACTATCACAATCTATCCTTATAGCTTGTTGTACCAACCCAATACTTGAACACAATCTTTGTAACCACACTGCTTCCTTACTTGCATGACTCGCTGCCATGTATTCAACTTCTGTAGTTGAAAGTGTGACTACAATCTGTCTTTTGCTCATCCAACTTATTGCTCCTCCAAACAGGTTAAACACATACCCACTTGTAGATCTCGTACGATCCAGATATCCAATCTAGTCTGCATCCACAAAGCCATGTATATCCAATACTATGTCTAATATCGATCTTCCTTGGTAGCACAATCCATAGCTAGTAGTGCCCCGCAAATAACTGAAAACCCATTTTACTGTTGTCCAATGCTCCTTCCCCGGTTTTGACATATACTTGCTCGAAAGTCCCATTGCATGTGCAATGTCCGATCTAGTACAGACCATTGCATACATCAAACTGCCAACTGCACTCGCATATGAAACACGAGACATGTCCTCCTCCTCTTCCTGTGTCTTGGGACACTGATCCACAGATAAATTTACACCAACAAGAATAGGAACCTTAATCGGTTTACATTCCTGCATATTAAACCTCTGCAATATTGTCTCGACATATTTTCTCTGATTTAACAAGAGTTTCATATTTTTCCAATATCTTTTAATTTCCATGCCCAAAATGAAATTTGAAGCACCAAGATCCTTCATGTCAAATTTAGAGGACAATTGATTTTTCACATCCTGGATAATCTCCTTGTTGTTTCCTATCAGCAACATCTCATCCACATACAAGACCAAATAAATCAAATGATCACCAATTAATTTAAAATACACAAAATGATCCTCTTTGCTTCTTGTGAAGCCAAGTCCCAACTTATAAGTATCAAATTTTTGATACCACATCCTTGGTGATTGTTTTAAACCATACAGGGACTTTTTCAGCTTGCATACTAGCTCCTTCTTTCCATTCACAACAAATCCTTTCGGTTGCTTCATATAGATTTCTTCTTCCAGATCCCCATGTAGGAATGTTATCTTCACATCCATCTGTTCTACTTCGAATTCAAATGCAACAACAATAAATAACAGAAATATTATAGAAGTTAACTTGGCAACATGGGCAAAAATCTGACCAAAATCAATTCCCTCAACCTGGGAATAACCCTTTGCTACTAATCGAGCTTTGTATTTCTCCACTTTTCCTTCTACATTCAACTTCTTTTTAAATACCCGTTTGCTACCAATGTGATTTCTTCTAGTTGGCAACTCCACTAGATCCCAAGCCTCATTCTTATCCAAGGCTGCCATTTCTTCATCCATGGCCTTTTTCCAGAGCCCTCCATCCTCTAAATCCACTGCCTCCCTGACAGTTCTAGGATCATCATCAGTACTAGACAAAGAGAAATTTGAACAGAAATCAAATGGAGTATACCTTTCCAATAGCCTTCTTTCTCGAACCGATCTCCTCAATATTGGAGTATGAGGATGTTCTTCTTTTGATTCTTGTTCTTATGCAGAGTCCGATTCATCATCCTTTAAATCAAACTCTATTTTCTCTAGTTCTTCCTTACTTGGTAGGACTTCCTATTTAACAACATCCTTCATTTCTCTAAATACCACATCTCAACTATACACTACCTTCTTAGCTTCTGGGTTCCAATGCTTATAACTTTTGAGACCATCTTTATACCCAATAAAGATACACTTTTCAACCTTCTTATCTAACTTACTCTTGTTTTCCTTTGGAACATGAACATATGCCTCACAACCAAATACCTTGATATGTGTGAGAGAAGGTTTCTTACCAGTCCATACCTCTTGTGGAGTCTTGTCATCCAGTGCTGATGAGGGTGATTTGTTGACTAGGTAACATGTAGTACCCACTGCCTCTACCCAGAATTCTTTCCCTAACCTGGCACCACTAAGCATGCACCTTGCTTTTTCCATCAGCATCTTGTTCATCCTTTCTGCAACTCCATTATATTGAGGTGTATATGGAGTAGTCTTCTACCTTGTTATACCACACTTCTTACATAATTCTTCAAATTCATTCCCGCGGAACTCTCCGCCATTATCTGTCCTCAACACCTTAATTCTTTTACCTGTTTGATTCTCAACAATAGCCTTAAACTCTTTAAACCTATCAAATACTTTTGATTTCTTCCTGAGGAAATATATCCAAGTATTCCTCAAGAATTCATCTATAAATGAGACATAGTACACAAATTTTCCCATTGATGGGACCGACACAGGTCCAAAAACATCACTTTGAACTAGTTGTAAAATTCCTTCTGCCCTTGTTGCATCAGAGGGGAATCTTACTCGATTCTTCTTTCGATATACACAATGTTCACAGAAATGAAAATACAAAGAGCAGTTAGACATATCTTCAACCATACCTTTACTGTGTAGTAGTCGAAGACCCTTCTCTCCGATATGCCCCAGTCTTTGATGCCACAACATAACCTTTTCTCCATAGACTATAGGAGTTATTTCTTCTTCAACTCCAATATCAGGAACAATGGAACTATTACACTCATCACTAATAGTCCTTCCTTGCAACTTATACAAAGTTCCAAACTGAACTCCCTTCAATAACACCATTGCTTCACAAACCATCCTGCAGGTTTCCTTTTCAAATATTGTTTTTACCCCTTCATCGTCCATTTTGCTTACATAAATCAAATTTTCGGCCAATTTTGGGATGTACAGAACACCAGGTAGTGTTCTAATCCTTCCATCTATGAGCCTCAACTTGAATTTTCCTCGATCTATGATTCTGGTTGTCGAGTCATCACCTAGGAAAACATTACCTTCATCATACCTTTCATATTCAAAGAACCACTGCCTGTGGCGAGTCATATGAAAGGATGCACCTGAGTCAACTAACCATGCTTCGTGATCTGCATGTGTGCTTGAAGAAGCCAAGTACACATCCCATCCTTCTTCCTTGGAGGTATTTTCTTCTGTAGAAGGAGATTCTTCAGATCCCTTCTTTTTCTCAACTTTGGATCTACACTGCTTCTTGTAGTGCCCTTATTTTCCACATCTCCAACATACCTTTACAAACTTTCCAAGAGATTTAAATATACCCTTAGACTTATATCTCCCACTTAAGAACTTAGATCTATTTCTTTCATGGGAGCGTCCTCTTGCAAATAATGTGTTTGTGCTTTGTCCTTCCATATTCTTCTGTCTCATCTCCTCCGACAACAATGATGAGACCACTTCATCAAACTTCAATGCATTTGTATTACTACCTATGGCCACAACCAGACTATCCCACGAGTATGGTAAAGAACATAGTAAACTTATACACTTATCTTCATCTAAAATTTTAATCTCAACAGATTCTAACTGACTTACCATAGTATTGAAGGCATTCAAATGCTCTGCCACTGAGTCTCCATCTCTCATCCTCAGGTTATACAACTTCTTTCTCAGGAATAGTTTATTTACTAGGGAATTAGACTGGTACAACTTCCCCAACTTATCCCATAAATCCTTGGTTGTAGCTTCCTCTGACACATTTAGTAATACTGAATATGAGAGGCACAATCAGATTGTGCTCTTCGCCTTCCGATCCAACTTTTTCTAGTCATCTGTTGAAGTTCCTGTAGGTGCAGTACATGGATCTATCATGATCCACTGATCTCTATCCACCAACAGATCTTCCATCTTGAGCTTCCACAACTCAAAACTTTTTCCCATTAAACTTCTCGATCTCTATTTTTGAATTGCTTGCCATTTCTTTTCACCTGAAAAATCAATACCACAGATCTCCCACTATAACAAGGCTTATCACAGTCCCGAGCCAAACCCTTGACCACAAAGGTGTCCCCCTTAAGCCAACAAAGCTCTGATGCCAAATGTAGATTTTAACCTTGTACAATATTTATTGCAAACATTTTTTCAGTAAAAGAATAGAAAAGATACAATGGAAAATACAAACATTACACAAAGATTTTTCCCCTGGAAAACCAACATATTCTATATTCATTCATTTTGATACATTGTTTATAATACAATATACATATAGGATCCAACAACATCCAAAACTCTGACCTAATGACATGGATTAGTCAACAACCCTAATTCCTTAACCATAAATAGAAAACCATCCACAAAAACCATGTACGACCAACAATACGACCAGTTCTGGCATGCGTTTCGAGGCATACAAGATTCGTCTTCTTGTGAATCATGTATATATGTGACTGTCTACACTGTGATCCGTGTATCCATACAGAAAACTTATACGACAAGTTTCATACGATCCAATACTCTCATATGGCTTTCTTAGATTGAAACCTGCCTACGTAAGCCTCTATTATCTCTTCTCCTTGACCTGATCTCTAGATGGAAGACCTTCTCCTTCCCTATCCAAGATATCCTTGAATCTGTCAAGTGTCAAATTTCAAGTGTCTTTCTCCTTCACCCTAGCCTTGCTTTTATAATCGTGAGTTATAATCTATTTCTAATCTCAAAAGTGATCTATGGTAGAGATTACTTCTCACACTCACTTGAGATTTAGATTACATGTTGCATGATAAGTACTTTTAGCATGTTTCTTAAATAACTCAATTAAGTAATTGCATAATTAATTAATAAAAACAATTTACTTTAATAATTCCTTTAATTAAATTAAATTCAAGAGTAGAAGACTTTGGATGATGTCCACCCGTCTAGACACATAGACTTGTGCAGAAATATATGTTTGTTGCTACCGGGAACATCAACAGTTCTCTAGATATAGCTCTACATAAATGCATGCACAAGAAAACATTAAGTCCCTGGGTTCAACATAATCAATTTATTTACCAAGGGCATTTCCTATAGATTGCATGGTGGTCTCATTCCAACAATGAAGTGGGAGATAAGGAAGGCACACTTAGACTGGACTATTGATGGAATATCATTTTAAGGATTAAATTCGAGCGTCCACCCATTAAGATACATCCCTATAATGTCGTAAAAGTAAGTCCACTTAGGAATATAAGATCTCTATCCTCTTTTGTCTCAAAGAGGAATGCGTGACACCTTTAACCATAAAATAAATCGGTTAACTAGCCCTTGTTCAAGATTTTTCAGGTCTTTTGAATCCAAATCACCATGGCCCTAGGAGAGGGCCATATTCCTATAAACTGTCTGATTAATCTTTGATCAACCAACTTCATAACCATTTGAAAAGATATGGGAAGCATTGGAACATTTGGAATCTAATGAATTTATTTAACAAAATGGAAGGGCGATGACTTAACAGATTTGCCTAGAGAGGAAACCAATGAGTAGAAGGATTCAATGTCAAATATTGGAGGGGGGAATGTGTGCCCCCTATAGCGGTTGCAACCATAGTCAAACTTGTATCGCATGAGATTCTATGGTTTTGTCAAATCTCCCAACACATCAAAGGGTGGGATTTCATTACTTTATATGATTTTGGGAAATTTAGAGGTCTAATTATAGGTTGGAGATCAAACATTGTTTTACTAAACTATTTCTCTATTGTCTCAAGCATGTGCATATAATAATTTTTTAAGGGTCTAGGGAAAACAATTAAAATTATGACTATGTATGGGCCTTATGAAGGGGGGCAACGATTTAGGGAGATTTTTTCATCTCTGGAAGTATAAAAGGAAGAGAGAGTGATAATAGGAGAATAATTGAATTTTACCCTATGTAGGACTGAGATATTAAGAGACACAACCAATGTTGATAGATTAGCATGTTATTCCAAACATAAAATAGAACAAGATGGACTAGTGGATTCCTTATCTCCTTTAGGCCCACATGGAGGAATAGTAAGGTGGCTAAGGTTGGATAGATTTTTTATTACTAAGAACCTACTAAATGGGGTTGACAAGACAAGGTCATGGGTAGATGTTGGTTGTGGCTCATAAAATAGTCCCATCTTTTTACAAATGCATTTGAAGAATTATAGGCCATAAAGTCCTTTTAAATTCAATCCCAATTATTGATCATGGGGAATTCCAAGACGTGGCAAGGAGAGAGTGGAAAAGGTATGATGCAGAGTTAGGGGAACCAACATGCTTTCAATAAGCATGTGCTTCAAATATCATAAAAGAAAGAGTGGTTTCCTAGGCAACATAGAAGCTTAAAAATAAGAATAGGATCTTGAAGGAGATTGAGACTAAGATTTTAGGTATCTATGAAACAAAAGAAATGGGTATTTCAGTGAGGGAGAAAAATAGAAGATAAAGGAGTTGGAAGAGAAAAAGAAGAGGTTGTTGGAAAGCAACGAAGTTGAGTGGAGGATGAAGAGAAAGGCTATTTGGTTGGAAAAGGGGGATGAGAAAACAACATTTTCACCAATTTTCCAATCATAAGATAAAGATCAACACTATTTGGAAAATTAAAAATGGTGAAGGATCAATAGTAAGAAGTTTTAAAGAGATAACTAGTGTAGAGACTAGTCATTTCTCATCTATTTATAGGGAACCTGATAGGTTGATTATAGAAAAGATCATAAAATTGTCTTCATTCTTTCCTCGATTTGTGACTAAGGAAGACAATCAGGGGATGTTTGAGGAGGTTTTGGAAAGGAGGAATTGCTAGTTTTTTTATCCTCTTTTAAATAAGACAAGAGTCATGGTATGAATGGATGGACTGCAGATTTATTTCTAGGTTTTTATGATACAGTAGAGGATGATTTGATGAGGGTAATTGAAGAGGTTAAAAGTATGGGAAAGAAATTTGGAACCTTTAATTCCACTTTTATGGCCCTTATTCCAAAAAGTGATAAGCATGGATCATTTTATGAGATTAGGCCAATCTCATTACATAATTATGTATACAAGATAATTCCAAAAGTTTGGCCAGTTGGGTTAAAAGGGGTGTTATAAGATGTTAATTCTCAAGAAGAATTCATTTTTACTAGGAAGACAAATTCATGAAGAAAGTGGGGAAGCCCAGGAAAGGCTTCACTCAATAAGGACAAAGAAGATTCATGTTATGGTTATAAAGTTGGACTTATCAAAGGCTTAAGACAAAACCAACTAGCTATACTTCAGGTTAATATTGATTCATGTTTGTTTCAGCTTACTAGTAGTAAAGTGTCACTTATGCATCCTCTTGTGTCCTCATTAACAATGCTATCTTATCCTTCTTTAAACCCTCAAAAGGGATGAGGCGGGGTTGTCCCTTAGCTCTATTATTATTCCTTTCAGTGATATAGGGGTTGAGAAGAGAAATCATGGAAGCTAGAATGGTTGGCATCATTTGTGGTATTAAGATTGGTAGCTCAATACTACTTACTCATTTATTATTTGTAAATGACATCTTGTTGTTCTTAAAAGGAATAGAAATAAAATCAAGGAAATTGGAAAAAAAAAATAGTTGTATAACGTGTAGCTACAAGAATGGAGGTGAAAGTTCAAAAATATACTATTAGTTTCAGTGGATTGAGGGAGGGGTAAAGTAGATATTGAAAGACTTTTTCCCTTTCAGATATTTTCATTTATAGGAGGGTTTTAAATATATATGGTTCATTCTAATGCCTAACAGATATTAGAAAAGAGTCTAAGGTTGGTTGTTGGGGAATATTGAGAGTATGATTAATAATTGGTGTAATAGATGTCTCTTCAGCGCGGGAAGATTGACACTTGTAAAATCAATACTAGAATCTATTGGCATTCCATGGAATTTATTCCAAATGAGGTTTTGAAGAAAATGAGGAAGACCTAATTTAAATTTTTATGAGGGAGGAAGAGTGATAGTGGTGGTATCCTTCTAGCTAGGTGGAAGCATATTTCCAAACCTAAGGAGGAGAGATGATGGAGACTAAAACATATACACATATTTGGTAAATCATTGGCAACAAAAACTATATGGAACCTTGTCACTAAGGAGATTTTTTGGAAGAGAATAATAGTGTAAAAATATATAGCACTAGGTTCCTTCATGGATTGGATTAGAATTCCAAGAAGGAGCACTCAAAATGTGTCCAACTAATGGAAGGTGTTAGTTTTGGCTTTTCCAGTTATTCAAAATCACCTAGCATGGAAGGTTGGGAATGGGGAGCAGGTGAGAATTGAGGATGACTTGGTTATGGGGTGTGGTAAAGTAATTTATCTAAATCTTGAATTGATAAATTTATTTTTAAGACAAAAGCTTATTCACTTTAAATCAAATAACGGATCCCTTGACCATTGATGTATGGCAAAAAGGGTGTAGGTCTTCCCAATATTTGGACTTGGAAGGGGATCAAGAAAAAATGTGGAATTTATATGTGGTTGAATTAAAAAAAGGGATATATTAGGCTAAGGGAAGACTCAAATACTTTGTCTTGGGAAAAAAACAATTCTTTAGGTATACATACTACTCATCTAGGCCACAAAGTTTTACTTTCTGTTGAGCATTAAGAGGGGTGTTAAGGGTGGTAAAAAATATGGAAGATAGAGGTTTGAAGAAGACTAGGATATTCTATTTGCTAGCACTTAGGAGCAAGGCCTTGACCTGGGAGCTGGTGCAAAAGAGATGTAGACATGATCAAATTATTTGTGTCTTATTTAGGATAGAAGTTGAAACTATCAATCACCTAGTTATTCAATATCCTCATGCTCAACTCTTGAAGGAAGTACAACATTTGGTAGGGTCTTCAAATGTATGCTACAAAATTACAGTGGAGGGGTGTTTTAAAAAGTAGTTTGACAGGAAGGAGCTAAAAGAATTTAGAGTGCTCCTGTGTTTTATATTATGGGGTATTTAGTCATCATGAAATGTTCAATTGTTTGATGATAGACATGTTCACACTTTTCAGGTCTTCTCAAAAGTTTTGCTTTATTTCAGGGGCATAAAATGAAATTAAAAGAGAAAATTCCAATGTCAGTAGGTAATTTTTTGATTGATAGATCTTGTCCTTATGGATTCTTCAATGGGGCCATGCAATGCTCAACATGTTTTAGTAATGTTGGAGGTATAGATGATAGACATGTTCACACTTTTCAAGTCTTCTCAAAAGTTTTTGCTTTATTTCAGGGGCATAGAATGAAATTAAAAGAGAAAATTCCAATGTCAGTAGGTAATTTTTTGATTGATAGATCTTGTCCTTATGGATTCTTCAATGGGGCCATGCAATGCTCAACATGTTTTAGTAATGTTGGAAGTATACTTTTCATAACATATAGCCATATTTTAAAGTTCAAATTGAGATTATGCCCAACATCAAATAACTATGTAAAAATGATGGTCCTCAAATTTGTTCTTAAGTTTATAATGAAAAAAGGAGTCCAATAACTACATATCTTTGGTGCATCATCCTTGGTC
>ML776885.1:1020778-1071011 GCA_009831015.1 Picea engelmannii
TATATATATATATATATATATATATATATAACATTATTTTGAAGCCTTTAACAAACAAATTGGAGGCATCAAATATGTTATATTAGATTATGTATTGTCATATTTCCCAAGACGAGAGATTAATATAGAATTAGATGCCCTTTCCAAGGAAGGGAAATAGTTGGAGGATAAAGTATTTTCGCTAAAATAATTAAAGGATGGGGCCTTCACTGCAACAAGATAGAATGTATAAGTTATTATTTTTGCATAGTTGTTATATAGGGTTTTATTTCAAAAGAAAATAGTTTATAGGTCTATAAAATCTTCATATGTGATGTAAGGGTTCATAAGATCAAACTTTGTTTTATTTTTTTATTTTGATCATAGGTATGTAGTAAGGGTTGATATGGAGAACAAATTATGTTCCCTTTTGGTTTATAAACATGCTTTTGCTTTTTAGATTTGGGTATATCAAAAGCAATTGGTGTTATGCTTAGTATATGTTGTTATGCACAAGCATTATCATTGTATCATGTCATGATCACTTGATGAATGTGATTTCCATTTTAACCTAGAATAGAATTTGTGATTTTTTTACTTCGAATTTTTATTATTATTATTTATAACAGATATTAAAATTTGAAAATTATTATTTATTATTATAATTATTGATCATTGTTATAATTGTAATTATAATAATTATAATTGTTGATAATTATTATTATTACAATTACTAATAATTGTTATCCTATAAGGAGCGACAAATGTAGGAAGGATCATTTATGATTCCTGAGGATTTCGAGAACTAAGCTATGAATGAGATCTTGTCATAGCTACAAATAACCAAGTAGAGGTGTTTGCCCTCATTTGGGGAATTAATGATGTAATATATTTAAATGTAAGAGATTTGGATGTCTTTGAAGACTCCTCTATCATCACACAATTCATGAATAGTAATAAATCTCTAAATGATAACAAGCTCACCAAAATCATAACAAGAATCAAGGAAGAACTCTACAAGTTTAAGGAAATCCAATTTATTCACATCCTAAGGACCCTTTACAAGGAAGCTAACACAAACACTGATGGTGCCTCCATGTTGGAAGAAGGGATATTAAAACAAAATGAGGTGGTGAACTTTTTTACTATCCCTTAGGTTTATATTCAAGAATCCCCATGCATGATAATCAATTTCACAATGTAGACATGTCTAGTCAAGAGTTATGGCTTCAAAGGGAGGATAGATGAGGCATTCAATCGATCCCTACCTTCAAACATGTGTGATTTATTGGCATTTTGGGAATCATTCCAAGGCTACGCATAGAAGTTGGTCAATAGGCTCCTAGTGAATTTGAAAACATTGATGGAAATGGTCAACATCCCAGTTGTTAAAGATACATTCAAGAACTATGTAGGGTTCTTCAACAACATGAGGATATCACATATGGGAACAAAGCTTCCATTTTTTCAGTCACTTCCTAAGTTCATGACTTGGAACACCAACAAGTTTTTCATAATGTAATTATAATGGACACTTTGGTACAACAAAAGAGACAAATTCAAGCATTATAGTAAAATGTATTATGCTTCGATCCATGGTTACTAATCTTAGCAAAGGCTCTTTATCTATAACTCCTAATCTGAATATTTATATGGGTTCAATTTCTGTGGAATTCAAGGAAGAAGAAACAATGCATCAATTGATGGAGGAAATGGAATTAGTCAAGCAGGAATCTCAACCTTCCAACTAAGTCCAGGATGATGTTATAATAAAGCACATGTTTTACTAAGTTTGTAGATGACAATGTTATGTAAATTTATTTTATATTTAGGTGTTTTTTACAAAGGTGACTCTAGCAACAATTAGTTGAACAATTTTTTAAGAGAAGACACAAAGCTTTACAACTTAGAATCTATAGGTGGGATAGAAGAGATGTTTATTGGACTAAGATCATATCTCAATTTTGTATTATCTCCTTGACCATTTCACCTGCAAATTCTTTTAATACAAACTATACCCACTCTTGTTTTAAAAAATTGTTATATTATAATTATTATTAATTATATTTATAATTTTATAGCTATTGCTGCATTAATAACTACTACTACTACTATTATTATTATTATTATTATTAAAAAAAAAAGAATTAGTATTTGTTAACTTCATTTATTTGCCTTCTTTACAGTTTCATTTGGCATTTCCTTTTTGAGAATATTTACTTCATTTCCATCATTTCGTTTTAAATTATTCACACCACTTATGCACATACTTCACACCTTATTCATTAGGTTTTGACTCCGCTCTACCATGCCTTCCTTTCTTTTTAAACTAAATGTGGTTATTATGATATTAGAGTAGAGGCAGTAAAACTTTTCGTGTTTACCTCGCGCGGAGTTGGCTTATGCAAGGTTTTGGATTGACCACAACATAAGGGAGTGATTTAGGCCTAGCCATCTCTTATCTAAACGAATGATTGTAGTGTGTAATAAATTTTATTAGACAATAATAATTGAAAAAGCATTTGGACTCTTATTTGATTCAAAAGGCTCTCTTCAATTTATGGAGGAAATGGACTTAGTCAAGAAGGAAAACTAGGCCCAGGATGATGTTATAAGAAAGCACATGTTTCATTGAGTTTGTAGATGACAATGTTATGTAAATTTGCTTTATATTTAGGTGTCTTTTACAAAGGTGACTCTAGCAACAATTAATTGAACAATTTTTTAAGAGAAGACACAAAGCTTTACAACTTAGAATCTATAGGTGGTATAGAAGAAATGTTTATTGGACTAAGCTCATATCTCAAATTTGTATTATCTCCTTGACCATTTCAACTGCAAATTCTTTTAATACAAACTATACTCGCTCTTGTTTTAAAAAAATGTTATATTATAATTATTATTAATTATATTTATGATTTTATAGCTATTATTGTATTAATAATAATAATAATTATTATTATTATTATCATTGTTATAATTGTAATTATAATAATAATAATTGTTGATAATTGTTATTATTATAATTACTAATAATTGTTGATAATTGTTATTATTACAATTACTAATAATTGTTATCTTATAAGGAGCGACAGGTGTAGGAGGGATCATTTATGATCCCTGAGGATTTTGAGAACTAAGTTATGACTGAGGTCTTGTCATAGCTACAAATAACCAAGTAAGTAGAGGTGTTTTCCCTCATTTAGGGAATTAAGGATGTAATATATTTAAATGTAAGAGCTTTGGATGTCTTTGGAGACTCCTCTATCATCATACAATTCATGAATAGTAATAAATCTCTAAATGATAACATCCTCACCAAAATCTTAACAAGAATCAAGGTAGAACTCTACAATTTCAAGGAAATCCTTTATTCACATCCTAAGGACCCTTTGCAAGGAAGCTAACACAAACGTTGATGGTGCCTCCATGTTGGAAGAAGGGATATTAAAACAAAATGAGGTGGTGAACTTTTATACTATCCCTTAGGTTTATATTCAAGAATCTCATGCATGACAATCAAGTTCACAATGCATGACAGTCAAGAGTTATGGCTTCAGAGGACAAATGATGCATTCAATCGATCCCTACCTTCAAAAATGTGTGATTTATTGGCGTTTTGGGAATCATTCCAAGGCTAGGCATAGAAGTTGGTCAATAGGCTCCTAGTGAACTTGCAAACATGGATGGAAATGGTTAGCATCCCAGTTGTTAAAGATACATTCAGGAACTATGTAGGGTTCTTCAACAACATGAGGATATCACATATGGGAACAAAGCTTCCATTTTTTCAGTCATTTCCTAAGTTCATGACTTGGAACACCAACAAGTTTCTCATAATGTAATTATAATGGACACTTTGGTACACCAAAAGAGACAAATTCAAGCATTATAGAAAAAATGTATTATGCTTCGATCCATGGTTACTAATCTTAGCAAACACTCTTTATGTATAACTCCTAATCTGAATATTTCTATGGGTTCAATTTCTGTGGAATTCAAGGAAGAGGAAACGATGCATCAGTTGATGGAGGAAATGGACTTAGTCAAGCAGGAATCTCAACCTTCCAACTAGGCCAAGGATGATGTTATAAGAAAGCACATGTTTTACTAAGTTTGTAGATGACAATGTTATGTAAATTTGCTTTATATTTAGGTGTTTTTTACAAAGGTGACTCTAGCAACAATCAGTTGAACAATTTTTTAAGAGAAGACACAAAGCTTTACAAATTAGAATCTATAGGTGGGATAGAAGAGATGTTTATTGGACTAAGATCATATCTCAAATTTGTATTATCTCCTTGACCATTTCAACTGCAAATTCTTTTAATACAAACTATACCCGCTCTTGTTTTAAAAAAATGTTATATTATAATAATTATTAATTATATTTATAATTTTATAGTTATAACTGTATTAATAACAATTATTATTATTATTATTATTATTATTATCATTATCATTATCATTATCATTATTATCATTATTATTATCGTGATAATCATTATTATTAACTTTATAATTCTTTTATAATAATTATAATTAAAAAATAATTAGTATTTGTTAACTTCATTTATTTTCCTTCTTTGCAGTTTCATTTGGCATTTCCTTTTTGAGAATATTTACTTCATTTCCATCATTTCATTTTAAATTATTCACACCACTTATCCACATACTTCACATCTTAATCATACATGCTTCATTCATTACCTCGAGGTTAGCTTTCTAAAATCAACAAGGTAACTCATAACTAACTAAATTCCTTGCTAAAGATTAAAAGAATATTGTCATCGTGTCAAAGTTGTGGGGATACACATCTAAATAATTCACCACAATCATTTACATTGAGACATAGTTTTCCTTTAGGGAGATTTGAAATCATTTCTAAAAGACGTGGACAAATCCTTTTTAGCAATGGGACATGCTCATGAGTGCCAATGGCAAGGTCGGGTTCAATATATTGACAGAGCCTGGATACCTCTTTTAACCTATGTTTTAACCCCTTGATTGTTGGAGGCCTAACTCCTTGCCACACATATGTGAATAAGTATCGTAGTGGCCAGTCATAGGTTCCTGGTATGTAGCTTTCGTGGGATTGAGGAGGCACTTGAGATAGATATGGTCAACCACTAGGAGTTTCCCATGTTGTCCCCAACTATAACTATCTTTATCATACCTTCGCTCACTCATTTGGTGGACTTCATCCTCAATCATTGGAGTCATTAGAAAGCCTAGTTACGACAGACGATTTGAGAGGAAGGTCGTTAATTAGTGTCTTCATATACTGCCTTTCTTTTTTTTAAACCATAGGATGAAAACTTTTACATCAAAGATTTACATTGTTGTTTTATTGAAGCATGCTCAAAAAACATTTGTTGCACTACCTGAGCACATAGCTTCAATTTGGATGCATTTTGCTTTGAAGTATTGTGTTTTTTCACAACACCAGTCCTTTGACCTACTTCTTCATCATTGTAAGAAATCCCCAAGACTTAACATTCATAACCATTGATACATGTAATCTTAAAACCCTGTCACACTTAATTCCTAACCCATATCACCCCCAACCCATAACCCCTAATAAGTAATTTGTAACTCGTATAAATCCTTACCCCTATGACCCTTAACCTCTCACTCTATACCTTTAACATACCTCACTACCTTGTATACTATGAATAGATTGATTAACTGAATCCAAGCCAAAATAGACAAATAATTTCACAAAGACCAACAATTATGTATGCATTTGCAATAAAAATCTATGAAGTCTTCCACGACACTTAGAAAATCATAAGATAAAAGAACAAAAATTATGTTAACACCCAATTTACATGCAACTCAATCTCAGTTTAAATTGAAGAGAAGTGTTCAAGAAACACTTGAGGCACCACATATCCATGGATTTTAATGGGCTGACCCCAAAGGTCATAAAAGCAAAATATTATAGAATCATAAATATTTATGCATTGTCTTGTTTTTTGTAAGTGAGTGTGAGTATCTGTATTACTAAGAAAAGCTAATATACAAAAAAAAAGGGGGACTCCCTGGTCTGCCATATCGGAAACCAGCCCAGGGGTTCTAGAGTTGCGTTCTTTGAGATATCATAGTGTTATGGCTGGACCACCACATTGGGAAACCGGTCCAGTCCCATCATATTCAGTTTTGACAAGCTAATTCTAACAAAACCAAAAAATCACAAGACAACAATTCAAACTGACCCGGTAATATTCCTGATCATTTGCTACCCGGCTCTAGTCCATGATTATGAGATTCTTCTTTCCATCTTGCACCTTGTCCTTGCTCTCCCCCTTTTGGGCCACCGTATGGGTCTTCCTGATCCGGGCTGGTGCTCCATTCCCATCAGCAGGTGTGATATCCATATGGTGGTCGTAGCGCAAGTATAAGTGGAATTGGGCAGCCATTCGCTCTAGCTTCTCCTGTTGATTCTTCTGGGCATCTGCAATTCATTTTGTACTAGCGTCCAGAGTGTTGAGATGAATCAGGATTTATTTTATCACTTGTTTATGGGCCTTGTTACCCTTTCGGCTAGCAACTTTATTTTATGTGCTCACTTTTCCTATTAGCATCTTTGTCCGCCATTCCATCTCTATCTTCTTGTGGTAGAGTGTTTCCCTGGCCTGCGTGGTCCCTGGGTTCGTTAGCCAGTCTGCTTCCTAGCTCAGCTCCTTCCAGGATTTTCCCTTGCACTTAGCGGTGATTTCCCTCTCCCATCTGGTGATGGTCGCTTTACCTTTTGGGTCAACCAGCGCCTGGAAGGTACCCTTGGCGTCTCGGGCTGCTTGCTCCATCCTTGAAATCTTCCTGTGGCTTATCAGATTATCATCCCTCTAGGTGTTTCGTTTGACGTTCGTTTTCTTCATACACACCATCTTGGCTGGTTTGTGGTGGTTCTCTCCCTGAATTCTCCTCCTGTTCCTATCTACCACTGGGATCCTTCTTGTCGGACCCTTGTTTTTGTGGTGGATTCTTCTGTTGCGCTTAGTCCAACTGTCTCTATTCCTAGTGCTTCGCCTCTTATGGACATTCTCCTGCTGTGGGCTTGTCCTTGCAATCATGGTCTGCCCGTAGAGTTGGTCTTTCCCATCCTTTTTCTCCGTCTCGGTATGTGCGATCATGACATTCCGATCGTTATCCCTGCGTTGTCCCTTTCTCTTGCTCATTGCGTAACCACCTTTTCTCTTCTCCGTACCTATTCTTGGATGGGGAGTGACCCTACTGGCACGTGGTAACCTCTTTGATCCTACGTCACTCACAGCTTGTTGAGTCTCGTTTGTACTTTCCCATGTGCTAACCCTGCACTTAATCCTACTTATATGACCCTGAGGTCGTACCTCCATCTGTTGTGTGGTATGATCCCACTTTGTCCCTTGTAATTGGGTGTTGCCCATGAAGATTCTGCTTGGATTCGTCGTGCCCATTTACTAGCCTTTCACCGCTCCTCTCAATGTGACCTTCCCTACTTGAGCTTTCATCACAGTCTTTTGTCGCTAAATGTGTGCAGTCTGTTCTGAATTGGCTGTTTGGGATGTTGCTCCAGGGGGTGTCGAACTCTGATCCTTCCTTGCTAACCCTTTCATTGGCAATTCTATCTGCCAGGCTGTTCATTGACCTGCATACCCAACGCAAATCCACTGTGTTCATCTTTTGCAGATGTTCCTGGATTTTTTTCAGGGGGTGTGCCAAGCGCTAGTGTCTCTGGACTTTGCCCACCTTGGTACCATTTTGGAGTCTCTTCACCGTGTTGATTACCAAATTAGATTCACCTTCCATGATACTATTTTTCATCCTTTCATGGCTTAGAATCTCAAGGCCGATCTCCAGGGCTATGAATTCCACAGTGTTGTTAGTTGACTTTCCCATACTCCTGGTGTACAGTCCGATTATGTTGTCGCCATTATCCTTGATAACCCCACCCATTCCTGTCATGCTTGGGTTTCCTTTTGTCACCCTGTCGAAATTCAACTTGAGGAACCCTGCTGAAGGGGGGCTCCAATTGTGCGCGCCTAGTTGGAGTTGCGGTGGTCTTCCCATTTATGTGCAGTTGTGCCCATCTTTTAGATGGAAAGATTCTAGAACTCTTGAGTCCCGACCTGCAAGTTGCGCTTTCCCATGCTGGTAGTTGCGGTTCTACATCATTTCTCTGATCATGGAGATTATTTTTTCTTTGATTTTCCCTTGCGGAAGACTTTCATTCTTGAAGATGTGCCGATTCCTTTCTTTCCAAATTGTCCATATGATCATCCCCGGAATGAGAGTCCAGCAAAGATTCACCTCTTCATTTTCGCTGTAACTCTCCTGCTAGTTGTTGATGGTTGCGCATATGTTACCTCGTGTCCTATTGGATTGTCGAAAGATACATGTTGCCCAGTCTTAGATCTATGTTGTGTAGATACATTCATCGAGGAGATGATTCATTGTTTCTTCCTTGGTTTGACAGAGGTGGCACCGTGATGGGCCTATGAAGCCCCTTTTCCTTAGGTTTTCCCAAGTTAGAATTTGGTTGTGAAGTACTAACCATTTGAAAATTTTAATTTTTGGCCACTGGGGGATGCTCCAGAGCTTATCCCATAGTTGTGTTGGGTCATCTTGGTCTTGATCCACGATGTACTGTCGATATTCCTTCAGGTTGAATTCCCCACCATTTTTCTGGCCCCATCTTAATTGGTCTTCTCCATCTGAGACTGCAATTTTACTTTTCCTCATTTTCTCCTCCACCTCTTTCGCGATGGTTGTGGTCCGATCGCTAGTTTGGGAATTGAAGTTTTCCCAAATTCTCCATCTGTTTCGATCTGTTTCTTGCTTCCAATAGTAGTGGACGTTGGCTTTGCCTTGCGCAATCATGTCCTGTTGGAGTTCCTCCCTGTTCGGGTTTCCCATCTTGGGTTCCTATTGCCAAGCGTCCTCCCAGAATCTGGCTATTTTACCATTACTTACTTCCCAAAAGCTGTGTGTCTGGACCCAGGTCTTGTTGCGCCAAGCTAGGTTTCAAATGGTTGATACCTCCCTGGTGCCCATAACGCGAATTCGGTCCTGGTCGTTTATGTTCGGGGCATACTTGGCCTTCCAGAGGGTTTCCCACAGGGTAGAAGTTTCTTTGACCCATCCCCACCAGAGTTTCGCCCCATAGGCTTCGTTAGTTACTTGTGGGTCTTGTAGCCCCAGTCTGCCTTTTCCTTTTTGCTTGCAAACCTTCTCCCAGGCCACCAGGGCCCATTTTTTCTTAGTTTCCACTCCTCGCCATAGGAAGTCCCTTTGTATGGTCCTTATTTTTTGTAGTATCCCTTTGGGGGTGAGAAATACAGACAACATATAGGTTGGAATTACTTGCAGAACTGCCTTGGTCAGTACCAGTCTCCGCACTAGGTTGAGGGATCTATACGTCCAGTTTTTCACCCTTTCCTATAGCTTGTTGATCACTCCTTCCCAATTTCCCATTTTGTAAGCTCTGTCTGTCAGGGGATGCCCAGGTATTTAGTTGTGAGAGTTTTGCACTCAAAACCCAAGATATCTGCCAGGTTCCTTTGGATTGCAGAGTTGCTGTTGAAAAAGTAGATCATCAATTTGGAGTGGTTAATCTCGGCTCCCGAGGCTTCCCCAAACTCCTCTAAGATCCTTTTGAACGTTTTTTCTTCCTTGACCATGGGTATGCCATGGAGTAAGGTGTCATCCACGAACTGTTGGTGTGTGGAAGTAGGGCAGTTTTCGAAAGTTTTGAGGCCTGTGATATCTCTTGTTGTTGTTGCGCTTTTAATGCTCCGATTGAGACCTTCCATCATCAGTATGAACAGGAAGGGGGAAAGCGGGTCTTCCTGTCTAATGCCTCTAGTAGGCCAGAAGGGTTTGGCTAGGGTTCCATTTATCAGGAGCGAGAAACTAGTCGTTGAGACTAAACTGACAATCAAGTTGATCCAGTGTTGGGTGAAACCAAAGGCTTCCAGAATCTTAACCATGTAGTGCCAGCTAATTTTGTCATAGGATTTTACTAGGTCAAGTTGAATTATCACCCCCCCTCTCCTCTGGATTTTCAGGGTGTGTATTAGCTCATGATCACGGATGATGTTGTCCATGATTTTTCGTCCATCCACAAAACCTGCATGTTCTTGTGAAATCAGTGTGGGTAGTTCCAATCTATTGGCTATGACTTTAGAGATTTTCTTATAAACCACATTGCATAGTGCTATGGGTTTGTAGTGATCAGGGGTCCTTGCTTCATTTTCTTTGGGGATTAGGGTTATCATTGTGGCATTTAACACTTTTAGGATGGAGGCCAACCCTCTGGAATCCTCCACCACCCTATAAACATCGTGTTTGACCACTTCCCAATAGGCTTTGAAGAATTCCACTGTGAAACCATCTAGACCTGGGCTTTCCCGTTAGGCATCTCCTGGATCACTTGATATATTTCCTCTTTAGCTATGGGTTTGTTTAGGTTGTTATTATGTTCCCCGGTGACTAGTCGGGTGATGTGTTGTGTAATCCTCTGGATGGCCTCTGTTCGGTCTTTGTTGGGTACCTGGGCTAGCCCATGGAAGTGACTTACTAGGGTATTTTCGATTTCCTTATGGGATTCTTGCTCGATCCCATCCCGATCCTTAATTTTTAGGATTTTGTTGTGGGCTCTTCTGGCAATGATTGTTCTATGAAAAAACTTGGTGTTCCTCTCTCCTTCCTTTAGCCATCTGATTCGGGACTTTTGGTGCCATAGAATTTCTTCCTGTTGGCATCTTCCTTCCCATTCCTGGGTCATTTGGATCTCTTCCTTTTTTTGGTCCTCTGTGTAGCCCTCCACTATGCAAACTTCCTGGAGTCTCCGCATTCCGTCCTCAATGTTTTTCTTCTCTTGGTTTATGTTGCCAAAGATTTCCTTGTTCCACTCCCTGAGCTTATATTTGATGTACTTTAGTTTCTTATAGAGTTTGAACATCTGTCTACCTTGATCTGGTTGTTCCTCCCTCCACCACTGGTTGATGTTCTCCTTGAAGGTGGGGTGTTCAATACAAAATTTCTCAAATCTGAAAGGTTTATTCTTCGAGGTGGTTGGGAATTCTACTTCCAGTCGGACTGGCCAATGATCAAAGCCTTCCCAGGGAAGGATGATGCAATCTAAGGTTAGCCCTTGCATAATGATGGATTCCAAAATCAAGAATCTGTCCAGTCTTATCACAAACTGATGTTGATTTATCCGTTTATTATTCCAAGTGAAGTGTCTGTTATTGTTTCTGATGTCCAGCATCTCTGCTGTGTCTATGAAGGTTGAGAATGCTTTCGCATCTCTGTCCAACCTCTTGGTGCCTCCTTTTTTTTCTGCAAGTGATGTGATGATGTTGAAGTCCCCTGCCAAGATCCAATGGAGGTTGTTGGAGTGGGTTTTTATGTCTTCTAGGTCGAGAAGCATACTTCTATTTTCCTCTAGTAGCTGGGGTCCATACACATTAGTGCATAGAATCATCTCTGTATTCCCAATGAGTTGCATGCTAACTGAAAGCGTGTGCCTGGTAGCCCCGGTTGTTATTAGGTTCATCACTTGTGAATTCCACAAGGTGAGAATTCCTCCTGCCATCTCCTATCCTTCGACAACCAACATCTTGTACTTGCTCCAGTGTTTTTTCCCGATTGTTTCCATTCTGTCTATAGTGCATTTTCTCTCTTGGATGAAACAGAGGTCCGATTGTTCCTTCCTAAGTCTATTTCTAAGGATTCTCTGCTTTCATGGGATGTTTAGGCATCTTATATTCCATGTTATAATATTCATTTAAAGATGTGGGGGGGAGTTGAGAAAGATCTTTCTGATCTTACCTGAGTTAATCAGCAGGGCTCCTAGTTCTTGTATGGCAATGCTATTTGATTTCCTGCCTTTTTTAATTCCTGTCTGCTTGGGTGAGAGTTGTGGTTGTCCTTCGCCTGCTTTGATTCCTAGGTGTCCTATCCCCTCGTGTGTGCGCTTGAGCCCTCTGGATTTGGCTTCCTCCCTTAGGAGGAACAGGTATTGGATGCGATCTAGTTTCTCCACTGGTACATTGTTTACGCCCTGCCATTTCCATTTCTCCAGTATGTTTGGGAGATCGATCCCTTCCCATTCCACAATGTCTCTGACATCAGGATCTTCTGTTCCTACCTTGCTTGGATTCATTTCCACATCTTCGTCTGCCTCTTGCATGGGGTGGGGGTATCTCTGGTTTCTCCATCCATAGGAGTTGCGCTACTCCCCTGTCCCATCCATTTTCTTGGGATATATGTACCCTCATTTGTAGATTGTTCCCTATCTTCTTTAGCTTTTGTGTTTTCCTTTCCTCCTTCCTCCTCTTTGTTGGTCTTGCCCCATCCTTCTACTTTATTCCTGGCCTCTGGGTTTCTCCCTGTTGGGGCTTTGTTGTGTTTCTTGTTAGCTTTGTTTATGGGGTTTGGTTTTATAAACCCATCTTCGTCCTATTGTTGTTTGGTGTTATCTACTTCCTATTTTTTAATGATCGAACATTCTCTTATTAGGTCTCCATGTTCATGACATATCCTGCATCTGAAGGGGATCTGCTCATAGTCAATATTTTGTATCCATTCCTCATCCCTGAATTCCAGGCTTATGGCTTCTGGGAGTGCCTCTAACACATCCATCTCTATGCAGATTCTTGCATAGGAGGTGTATCGTCCTTTTACGGTTGTTTCTGATGTCTTCACGTATTTTCCTAGTTGATTCCCTATTGCTTCAAAGGTGGATGGTAGCCAATAATCTAAAGGCAAGGAGTAAAGTCTCAGCAATACCGACACATTTTTGAAGGTTTCTTTTTCTGGGGAGAAGTTTTCCTTCCATGGTCGCATGTACAGTCCTGCTGAGGCGTGGAAGTATGGCCCCTCCTCAAAGATCTTATCCCTATCTTCCAGGTTCAAGAAGACTGTTGTAAAGAAGCCTTTCGATCCCAGGTGACGATCCACTTCTCCTCTTGGCTTCCATTGATATTTAATCCAGTTGAGCAGCGTTATTTCTATGGGCCACAACCCCATAAACTTGCATATTAGTGCATGCATCTTCATCTGGTCTCTATAGAGTTGCGTTTGCGAATCGTCTAGTATTACCTTGGGTATCATTGTTGTCTTTGTCTTACATGGGTTGCGCCCTTCTGCTCCATTGGGGATCATCATTTCTTGCGTAGTATTTTGAGGTTCTCTGGCTTCTTCTCCCGTGTCGTCACTTTTCCTCTGGTTACTTTCCCGACTCTTTTCCGGTTCCGATCTCAAGGTGCTTGTCATTGGTGCCTTGAAACCTACGCCTCGTGGGCCTTTTCCTCTATCTACTACTACCTGCTTGTATGAGGGGGTTCCATTACCGCCCCCCTTGGTACTCATGTTGTCCTCTGTTGTGGACACGTCTAACAAACCCTAGCTTGCAGTTGCACCAGTCCAAAATATTTATGCATTGTCAAGAGTATACAAGGAAATCTACTTTTCTAATAAAAAATTCCAAATATACAAAATAGAGCATTCACATATGTCATACAACAATTGAGGAACATGGTTATTTAACTTCTAATTATTGCACATAGGAAAACACTTAATCCCTACAGGAAAATATTTCTTAATATATTATAATCTACATCTAGAACAATCATCGACATCATTTCCTAATAAGTTGAGACAAACACTTGGAAAACTGAGGGTGTTCATAAAAATAATGCATGTTAGTTTCAACATGCTATTTCATATATATATATATATATATATATATATATATATATAACCAAATACATGAGCTACTAGAAACAAGATCTCCTTGTTCATATGATAGGCTAAATGCCATTTCAAACCATATCCTCATCAAACATTATAACACAAATACAATTTCTAGTTATTCATTATTATGTCCCTGCCATAGAAGTGACATTATTTTTTGGGTGATTTCTATTATTTGAGTGCATGGTTTTCAAGGCATTTAAACATGGTTTAAGGTAAAGTTTCATTGCTTGACATTGGCATTGGGTACGGGAGCCAGGGGGTGGCGGCAAGATGTCGCCACACCATTAATGTTGTGCGTTAATGATTGTCTGACATTCCAGTCCCCAATGAGTATACGTGTCATACTTTGCTTCAACCCCCATTAATGCTTCGCGTTAGTGTTTGCTCTAAAACGTTGATTAGAGTTCCTCACAATAGGAAATCAACTCAAATGTTGTAGAAGGTGCTATAGGTGGGTCTCACTATCGATCTTATTACCCAGGTGGTCACAAGGTGGTAGATAAGCTAGATAAGTCGTATCAAAGGAATAATTTATGGCTTCATTTCGGCTTTTGTGGCAGGATCGTTCAATTGTTTCTCATTATTTAATTTGAGCATTGATTTGTTTGGCGAGGTGAGAAGAGCCCAGTCTCCAATTACCGACGATGAAGAATAATTACCGGTTGTTGTGATCACATGGCGAAGGAGGTTACCTTATATTTGAGAGCCATGTGAGGTCAGTGCGTTCAAGGCAATGTGTTGATCATGGTTTCCCATAGAGCCTGTGAATGACCTCCTCGGTTCCGTTTCCAGTGGTGTCATGGGATATATTCTGCATCATGCTTACTTATTAAATTCAGAGCCCAATGATACGATATCACCAGAGTATTTGTCTTATATTTGAAAAAAATGGTGATTCCATCAGGGTTTTCTGCATTATGGTATAATGCCTTATAATTTGTTTCTTGAAGAGTATGATAATCCTCGAAGTTTAGGTTTCTCACATTATTTATATTAATATATGATATTCTATTAATTTGATTAGTTCATGACAAATGTTATTTTCATTTAACTTTATTAATGGTGTGATATGATTTGTTTTTTAATTTTATAGGTGGTTTGTTTGTGCAAAATAATCGATGGAGTTGGATGGGAATGGGATGAATGGAATCTACTGGAATAGACATTCAACTATGCCTATTCTAGTATTTGTGTTGTTTGTTTATGTGAGTGTATGGAAGGGCTTCCAATGTGGTTTATGTGACTTATTGTGGTTTGTGTTTCTGTTTGTTTCATGTCATATGTATGGTGTTTGTGTTATATATGTGAAATTGTCAATTTATAGAGGTTGGCGGTTGAATTGGATATGAATGTGCGGGAGCTTGGAGATGAATGAAGAAATAGAGTTGAGAATTTGGAGTTGAATCACCTCACCACGTTGGACGCGGGTTTCTATTCCAGTGAGGTATCATAATTTATTGTTCTCTTCTTTTCTCGGCTTAGCTCTGTTCCGCTCATCTCTGCGGATGGTAGGCATGTTTTCTTCCCTTTTAGTAAATTAAATATTATTATATTTTTGTAGCTCTTCTCTTGGACTTATCTAAATTAAATGTTATTATCGAGTTCATATATTTGTATCTTGAAGACAAGATCCAAAATAAGAGTCGTGAATGACAAAGAGTTGAGTTCCTACCCTTAGCCATCGACTGTAGGCATGCAAGTACACATTATTCCCTTTTCTTAGTTGAAAGAACCATCAATGTTAAATAAATTGTTTCATAATAGAGGGTTTTCTTAGTGGTTTACGAGGAGGCTTGGGTTGCGTTGGTTTACAATTTACCGAGGAGATGTTGGGTTGATTTGAATCTGCTGGAGTATAAATAAGAAAAATCTGAGCTGACAACCACACTGGACGTTCAGTCGGGTATTATAATTTCATGTTCCTTTCTTGGCTCCACTCTCAACAAGCACTTTCTTTTCCCTTCTATTAAATATAATATTATTATATTCATTTGTCTCCGACTACGCTCTTTTTCACCTTCCTTTCTTTTTAAACTAAATATGGTTATTATGATATCAAAGCGGAGGTAGTTAAACTTTTTGTACTTGCTTTGCATGGAGTTGGCTTATGTGAGCGATTTGGAATTGGTGGACAGGAAACCAGGTAGGTACATATTTTTCCATTCATTTTCTTCCTTTAGCAACATAGAAAACAACTACCCTGAATAGACTTAGTCATCTAAGCTTCAATAACAGTTTAGTCTACACGCTCACAAATAGTAGTGAGCTCATATAGTTTTAGATGTTATTGTTGCTCGAGTGGCTTTGACATTTTTGAAGGAAAGCTAAATTTGTGTTTCAAAAGAGTTTAATATACATATAACAAATGGTCTTCAGTACTTTTAATTTAGGACAAAAGTAATGATGTGTAAATTCATAATTTTCCAATGTTTATAAAAATGTAGAATAATAATTTTAGAAGAATAATTTCAAGCAATTTTGTAAATGTCATGATCACATATGGACGTATAAATTTACACCATAGAGTAAGATTAAAAGAATTCATAAACATGGTGAAAGGGTGACATGATGTAGTTTGGAATGTTATTGTTTCTTTAGTAGCTTAGGAGTATAAACAAGAAAAATCGAAAAAATTGTGTTGACGTTCCAGTAAGGTATTATAATTTCTTGTTCCTTTCTTGGCACGGCTCTCAACATGCACTTTCTTTTCTAAAGTAAATTAAATATTATTATATTCATTAGGTTTTGACTCCACTCTACCATGCCTTCCTTTCTTTTTAAACTAAATGTGGTTATTATGATATTATAGAAGAGGCAGTAAAACTTTCCGTGTTTACCTCGCGCGAAGTTGGCTTATATAAGGTTTTGGATTGACCACAACATAAGGGAGTGATTTAGGCCTAGCCATCTCTTATCTAAACGAATGATTGTAGTGTGTAATGAATTTTATTAGACAATAATAATTGAAAAAACATTTGGACTCTTATTTGATTCAAAAGCCTCTCTTCAAGTAATTCTCGGTTTGCACTTCACTATCAACGATTAACCTATTCAGTGCCATGAAATACTCATTTAAAATGCCAATTGTGTGTGGTTGCCAAAACTGAATTTCGTCGTTCACATACAATGAATGGGCAAACATTCATTGCAATTCCATGGAAAGTAAGTTGTTTAAATATCAACGAGTCAACGACATTAAGAATCATCACATGATATCAAATCCTTCCGCTAAAACAATGGATTTTTTTATCAGAATTTCTTGGGGTACCATAATAAAGTAAAATCTTTAGAACATTTTATTTATATTTGGAATGCACCAAATTGGGAAAAAATGTTGATTGTAAATCTCTGTGTCGTTTCTTTCTTTGTCTGATTGTAATTGGAATGGCAGATTGGAACGACAGATGGAAAATGAACCAATCACTTCCCACTTCTTTGTTTGATTGTAATTGGAATCGCAGATGAACCAATCACTCCCCACTTCTTTACGTGGACATGGAACCTAATGGAATCCAATCGAATCCATATGTGTATGCATACCAACAAATTTCAATAGAATTGAAGCAAACCTCCCCTCCCCCTTAGCATTTAGTGACTAAGAAAGAAAAACAAGAGATTTAGTGATGTCGACTCAATGTCGATCCCCACATGCTAACACTTGTAGGACTAAAAGTATTAACATTAAGTTGTTATGTGTGGTGAATTGTGATTATACAAATCTGGACGAAAAGACAATTTTCAACTGCAAAGAGCTCCAAAAATGTTGTCTGTTGAAGAGGAGCAGGTGCAACTATTGAAACTGTTGTCAGAATTCCTTTGGAGATTTTGCATATTCTTTGTATTCTCTCAAACTCCAAACAGATTGATCAATAGATCAAATCAAAATCTTGGTATATGGAAGGGCATTGCCACGTCTATCTTGTTAAACAATATAGCTATGCAAAGTTATTTTGTAACCACGAACCTGAGAAAGAGGATTCGAGAAATCTGTTTAGTAATTGTCACACAAAATTCCTTTGCAAGTCACAATCATAGCAATAAATCCCTTTATAGCTTAAATGAACCAAAATGCAAAATGCCAAGATTGTACTCAAAATCACACACACATAAACATGTACAGTTCCAAAAGAAGATTAAGTACAACAACCATGCCTTGTTGTTGAGGAAAAAATTACTACTATTAAATAGGAATTGAAATTTAATACTTAGATATACATTTACACAAATCTAAATAACATGTAACTCAACAATATTTTCAAAAAAAAAACTCTCTTTGTCATTCTCTTCCTTGGAAGAATAGAAACAATTTTAACATTGTGGTTAAACTACACCAATTTCTTGTAACCAATCATGCAAAGCAAATAAAAAATGGTGTAGGTGATAAGATCATGCATCAATGCATATGATAAACACTCAACCCTGAATTATGTTATTGCTATTAAAATAGTAAACAAAATTTAATTATTGACACACACAGGTACAGAGAACCTCCAAAAAAAAAAAAAACACTTATTTTCTTCTTCACAACCATGCATATTTGATAAAAATATATATAAAGGATTACCAGAACATAGATGAAAAACTTATTTGTTTGAATATTGTAGACCAGGTAATTCACTGAAGCATAGCAATTTTCCACCCAACTATAGGTAGTACATTGCGGACACCACCTCCTAGCCGGGTTATGATACCACCAGGGTGATGAAGGAAAACTCAGAATTTTTTCTCCAAATATTATCTCATCCAAGAACATTGAAATGATTAAATAGGAAACCCCATTGTTGAGTATTTTTTTTTCAATCTCTCAGGTAGACCATCACTAACACTCACAATACCTGCATCACACAACACAAGGAAGGAACTTCCTTCTCTCCTCAATAGTCCCTCAAAATTTCTCTTCACTCCCGTGCTCTTCAGTGTGGACATAGAAAGTCCAACTACTTCCCATTATGAGATTGAACTCTAGCTAGTGTTTTCCAGGTTCTTGGATAATATTATGATCAACTTTGTTTTGGAAGAACCAAGTTGTATTTTAGATCAATTTGGTCTCTATCTCTACACACCACTCTGTGTTTCTTTTCTCTCTAGTTTTCTCCCTTCTCCTCTTCTTCCCAAGGATTTAATGACTTTATTTCATGGTCTCTTTAATACCATAGTATGATAACCTGATGTTTTTAGAAAGAACTCTCATTTTTTTCTTCTATATCTTCTCCAAGATTTGGCTTCCCTCCCCCAATTTGAATTCCTCTCTTTTCAACAATGAAATATCCATAACAAGAGTCTTAAAAAAACTTCTTTTTAGTTTCAAAAATGTAGGGGTCCAGTTTCCCAAATTATAGGAAGTGATGGATTAGGTCTGGAAATCTGTTTCATCCACTCCTATTATCCCCAATTTGGATTATAGGCTAAGATCAATAGTGTGAAGGTTAATGACAAAATGAGTATAAAAGTGACAGAGGATTATATACATGTAGAATTCCATGGGGAAAATGGAGGAGGAGATTGAAAATGGCGGTGAATAGGGTTCTTGGTGGGTCATGGTACCCAATTAAATATGGGATGTCAACATTTAAATTGGGATCGATGCTCTGGGGTGATGGACATATATAATCCTTTCGTGGATTTTTCTGAGGATACATTGTCAGATTCAACGATCTTTATTAACCCTTCAGTTAATTTGCATAGGTTTCAATCTACGGGGGAGGTAAGTTCCTTTGCTTTGGATAGAGGTAGGGGGGTCCCTTTGTCAGATTCGGGTTAAGTTAGATCATTTTTTTGTGGTTCTAATGCTCCACCAGGGTCCCCCTGTATGGATCGGGTACCAGGTTTTGAATTCAATCAGGAGGTACATTTGAAAGAAATGCCAAATGATCGAGGGTCTCCAATTCATGCATTTACATCCTTTGATTGGGTCCCTTTGAGATCTACATTAGCACAAGAAAATAGTCTGAAAGGTGGTGGATCGCCTAGTGGAACAAACTCGAGATTTCAGTGAGGTGTTGGAGAGAAAGGTGGTCTCTAGAGAACGAAGTGAAAGCACAGGAGAATAGTTAAATATCGTGGAGGTGATGAAGTGTTAGTTATCGGAGAAGATCTAAAGGTTTCCCAAATATTGGACCTTGAAGGTGGAGCTATCATGGGTAAGTTTTGTGGAAGATGAATGTCTCTGAAAACTGTTAATGTCTAGATGGAAGCAGAATCGGGGCCAATTCTGGGTTATCTACTCATTTGTCATTTACTTTCTCATGGATGGATGGGGGTTATTTTTTGGTATAATGTTAATGAAAACTTGATTTTAGCAGGGAATTGGTACTGGGATCGCCATATTCTATGCTCCAAACCATGGCACCTGATTTTTTATTCCAACGAGGAGGTATTATCCAGAATGCCAACCTGAATAAAATTTCCTAATCTACCTCTATAATTTTGTTCGAATGCAGGCTTAAAGACAATAGTTGAGGTTTTGGGTTCATCTATTACTTCTAACACGATCTAGAAAACTTCTAATTACCTCTCAGTGGAAAATATTTTAGTGGCTTTAGATCCAAGAAAGGGGTTGTTTGAATCTATGGAGATTGTACTGGGTGATAAGTTGTATACCCAACAACTGGATTACCTAAATGTTCCATTTCATTCTTCTCACTTCCATGAGATGGGACATATACAAGTAGATTGTGACCTTTTCCTCCAAATATTTTCACATGTAGGTGGTCATACATGGTTGTGTGATGAGTAGGACAGGCCTTTCAGGGATCTGGTGGAGGGGACTTAAGACAATGTCGAACCTATATGTGAAGAAAATCCATCGGAGTGAGTCATGGAGTCTATGAATATTCACTCACATTTGATTGAACGTGTTGGAAATTAAACATATCCAATCTTTGATGATGTTATAGGCTTTGAGGAGGAGAATATTATAAAAATCTTGGCATGCAATTTGGAGCTCTCTACTCTGTAATGGTGTAAGCTGGAGGACTTATGGAATGATAGTGTGAAGGATACTTTGGTTTTCAGTAAGTCATCCTCTCATATTCTCTTGAAATCATGTAAATATTCCATTCCACCTAGCACATGTATGTTAGAGGGTGAGGGTGAGTCGAGTACAGGATATCTGGTACAAAATGTGCTTCAATTGTTTGTCCCATGGACTGGGGCTTGAATGATTGCTTGGATGATCTAAAGCAAGCCTCTAGTGTCTCTCCTAGGGATCCTTCTAGTTTTCATAATGAAACCCTTTCGGGTATGTTGTCCATCTTCTCAAGACAAAACCCTTACCTCCTTAGACATTGTGGTCTTGCATGTAATTTTGGCCTTTCAGGGGGTCTTGGGTTTGATGGTACGAAGGAGGTGGGTCATTCAAAGGATGGGTGGAAGTATACACTAAAACATGCTTAGGAATGTGCATCACGCGAAGTGTTTCAAGGGAGGAAGAAACTTATTCTCAGGGGTCCTTAGAGAAAGCATGACCCCAAAGAGAGGTTTTTCGTGATAATTATGTTTGTAAATATCTGTGGCTTAGGGGCGAGAGCCAAAAAAATATCCCTTCAAATACTTATGGATGTGGCCATGCTAGATATAATCTTCATTCAAGAGACTATGGATCATTTCGAGACATTTTCCTCTAATTTAGAGAGACTTTTTCTTGGATGGGGATTTGTTGGCATTGATTATGCAAGGATTTCTAGAGGTCTTATTACTGGTTTTTCTTCAAAATTTGAGCTTACAAACAGTTATTCTATTGATTCAATACTATTTACAAATTTTTGTTGCAAAGAATTATATCGATCATTCTCCATTCTAAACTTATATGGTCCTTACGATGAGAAATAGTTCTTTTGGGAAAGGTTGTTTGGATTCAGTTTTATTATATCTAATAGGTTAATTATTGGGGGAGACCTCAATTTCACTATCAATAAGGATGAAATTTGGGGGATATCATATTGGGAGGACAAGTTGGATTTTTCTTTTATAGATAAGATGGAGAGGGTTGGTTTGGTTGAAGTGTAACCTATCCAATTGAGGTCGGCCATCTCTAATAATATGAGTAGGGAAGAGGGAATTTAAAAAAGGACAGAAAAATTTCTTTTTTTGGACAACTTTATGTAAGAAATAGGGGCATATGGTTTCTGGGTGGGGCCAGTCTGATGCTTTGACCATTACCTAATTCTCCTAGAATTGGGTAGACCCTATGGTAAACCGGGATCCCCTCTCAAATACATTCCAGTTGGATATATATGGAGGAATTCAGAAGCCTCATTTGTAATAATTGGGAATTGTTCTAGGCAAATGGGGGTGTGTCTGTTAGCGCACATTTCATCACAAATTTACAAAAATTAAAAGGGAAAGCTTCAATTTGGGCCAAGGAGCAAAATATTTCAAATGAAAGATCCATGATGGCGCTAGAAGGTGAGCTTAAAACCTTGTATTCTCAAATGAAAGAAGGGGGGATCAGTTCCTCTACTGAACTAGAATGATGTAGATCGCTAGAAGTAAGGAGATATAATTTTATGTTGGAACAAAAAAAAAATTGAAGGATCAAGAGTAGGGCACTTTAGATAGAGGTGGGAGATTAGAACACAAAATTCTTCCAAAAATTTGATAACCACAAGAAAATTTTCAATTCTATATGGGATCTAAAGGACTCACAAGGGAATAATAAAAGGGGTTTCACAGAGTTGGTCGATCTGGGGGTGAATCCATCTATTCTTCTCCCATCACAGAGCCAGAGAATGCTAAAGAAGATACAGGTACATGACAAGAAAAAAATGCTCATCATGTAAGACAAACTTAGAAAAAGAAGAGTGTGAAGTGGATATTGAGGCAAAATTTAACTACACCTTCACACAACTAAGAAAAGCAAAGAAGGAAAACCAGTTCCTCAAGGAAGAATTGATTAAGCTAAAGGAAAGTCCTCAAAACTTGGAAGAAGTACATCAGATTATTACAGGTTTACAGGACCAGTTGAAAGAAGACAAAAAAATTGAAGAAATGCTCAAGAGTCAGAAGGAGTACATGGAAGCCAAAATAGTAGCATAAAAGGAGGAAGCAGAAAAGAGAGAGAAGATATTGATAGATAATCTCAAGGAAATAACTAAGGACCTAAATAAGCTTGAAGTATAATTTGTTAAAGAACAAAGAAGACTTGTAAAGGAAATCATCTCCTTGAAGATCCAACTTGAATAAGAAAAGTGAACAAAAGAAGTAATGAAGAGTCAAGTGATGAAGAAAAAAGAAGGGGTTGAGAAGCTTGAAGAAGAAGTTGTCACATTAAGATCCAAAATCGTCAAGCTCAGCAAGAATGATGAAGAGATAGAAAAATCCACATCATTAGTAGATAATGTCGAAGAGAAGCACTCTAAGTTGTCAGAAAAGAAGAATGAAGAAAAGAGTAAGAGTTATGCAGAAGTACTCAAGGGAAGGAATCACAGTGATCAAGAATCAAAGAAAAATGATAAAGATACATTTTCAAGAAGATCCTACACATTCAGGCCACAAAGAAGATTCAATCATGATCATGATCATCCAAGGTAGGAATTCATAAGGACTACACCACAAAGAACACCATTCACTCCCAGGTATGTAAATTTCTTTTATGGTCATTGTTTTTATTGTACTAACTTTGGACATAAAGTTGCAAATTACAAGACTTATGGAAGAAATGTTCAGACAATAAATACTTATGTGGCTCCACACAATATTGAATGTTACAAATGCCACAATTATGGTCGCATAGCTCGTGATTGTAGAAGAATGATGGGTACTTCTCTGAAAGAGAACATTGATATAAGATATAAAAAACTGTGGAAAATAAAACAAGAATAGGTAAAGGAAGATAAGATAAATGAAGGACACCCAAAAGTCATACTCTCAGGATTGGAAATAGTACAAGATCAATAAAAATCTATAGGAAAAAAGGAATATGTCAAATACAAGAAGATTTGGAGAAGAAATGGAAAAAAAGAAGAACAGGTGAATAAAGACCAGGTCCCAGAGATCGTAGGATTTGCAGTAGTACAAGAAAAAAAAGAAGAACAGGTTCATGAGATTGTACTTTCAGGAATTGTAGTGCGAGATCAATCCATAGGCTGAAAGGAAGAAGTTAGAGTTCAAAGAGATGATGAGTCTATAGACGAAGAGGAAGATTACTCCGCATCATAGTGGTTATTTTTCTGATCCGCCTATCTTGGAGACTCCTAGTAAATCTGAATATTGAACTGGGGGAGTCAGTGTTGTAGCTACTACAAATCAAAGAACCATCTTTCGAGCAGTATGAAGTGATTATGGAGATAGACTCAGAGCAGTCATATAGAAAAAGTACAGAGTAACAGATTGATCGATTGAGAAGTAGTGTTCCCACACAGGTATTAGTTAGCAGTTACAGAGGAAGAATTTTATGATTATATTGCACATGTGTAGTCAGGCAGGGATATCTTCAGTACAAGTTGTTCCAGGCCTGCAGAGTTTGATGAGCAGATAGATCATATCAATAAACATATTTGATTCAGTCTGATAAATAGGAACATGTGATGATCAGTTGTAGCATATTCAGGTGAAGCCTTCATGATAGTTCAGTGACATATGGATCAACATTGTGGACAGTTGAGTAGCAGGGTTATGAACAAATTGTGACATATGAAAAAAGATGGATTTGTGAGATGCTTAGCAAGTACAGGAAACACAGGTCAAATTCATAACAACATATTTACAATTGGAATCAGTCGAATCAGTTATTCACAGAAAGGAAAAGCAGTGAAAGGCACAACAGAATAGGAAAAGAGAAATTGTCAGCATAAGCTATATCAATAAAAGGAAATCATTGAACAGTGTGGTCAAGTGAACATGACAAGTGATTGAAGAAATAAAGTAATGAATGCCTTTTATATATGTTAGTAAATTTCAATAGGAAGCATCAATGGACAATAAGCAGCACTGGAAGTGAGGAAAGGAAACATATACATGTAGACTTACATTGATCTACACAATATCTTGTAGAGAAGTCAAAGGAAGATAAATCATAAGAGAAATAAATATAGAAATGAAGACTAGTAACATACAGACGGGGAGACATACCCATAGGGGGAGCTATTATTTTACCCATGATTGATTGGAGTAGGTACAGTGTCAGGAGGAGACATACCGACAGGGGGAGTTAACCTTTGGTCAAAGAGGAATAGAAAGGATAGAGGCATGAAGACATGGGGATCATTCCCAAGGGGATATACGCTTTTCTATTGATGTCAAAGGGGGAGATATAGAAGCAATGATGAGGAGCGATGATCACAGGGGAGCATGAACATGCGTGTTGTCATGTCTAAGTGTTGGCATGAATTATGGTGTTGAAATAAATGCCAAAGGGGGAGATTGTTAGACAATTGGTTGTCATTGATGTCAACCCTTGGTGAGTGATCTTGGAGATTGATGTCAACCCTTGAAGAAGTCTGGAATCCCTAGAGATGTGGACGAGATCATTGGGCATTTTTTTTATAATTTTTATGATCGAGGTTGATTGTGAGTTAGTTGATGTCGGCATATGTGATGGATACATTTAATGAAGTCTACATGAATCCCCGGAGGTGTGGTTATGGAGCGCAAAGTTTGTTGAGGAATATGGTCATGAAGGATAGTGAAAATTTAGGTAAGATACTCATAGATGGACATAACTCATCGTTTCATTTCCGGTGATATGTGGAATGCCGCATGGTTCCTCACGGTGAGGGAGATATGGCCTTGTAAAGTTGGAAGCTCCAAAGAGTGGTCAAGAAGCCCCTAGTTGGTTACAAGTATTAGTCAAAGGGTAAAGTGGTTGCAACAAGAAATACATAAAGTAAGGAGAGAGGTTACTATGAAAAAGTATATAAAAACCTCAAGGAGTCTCTCATAAGCATATACACTTACATTGAATATCTATCTTGTGTATGTTATGGTTATATTTTATTGGCTACTCTGAGGTTAAATATGATGTCAAGTATGAAGTTACGAAGGAAGGTCGAAGGTGAAAGTATCAGAGATGAAGAAACTTTGAGTAACCCTAGTTTTTGAGGCATCCACGAGTTGTAGGTCAGAAGGGCATGGATCTACGCGATCTGCAGTGGAGAAAAGCACAGATATTCGGGGTAGTAGTAAAGGAAGTCGCGACTCTATGAAAATATTGTGAAAGAGTGAGAAGAGATATTGGTACTTGGTTGCTAAGGACTATGGAAGAAGTTACATGTCAGTTTACAATACATCATATCAACTACAGGATTAGAGGTAAGTTTTAAGGGTTATGGTTATGGTGTTATGGTATATGCATGGTGATGATAATACGATGTTATGGTACATTTATTAGAAGCATTATTGGATATCTTGGTGTATGGTTTGGTTACATGTTATGGTGCATACTTGAGGCTTGGTATATTGTGTTACGAGGTTGCATCTTGGTGATATTGAGGAGCATGCTAGAGGAATGTAATTATGGGCTTTGGTATATGACTTGAGGCACATCATTGGATGCATAATACATGTTGGTTTAGGTCTACTTGGTGAGAAACATTACTGGTGTTTTTGTACATGATTGATGTAGATGGTTGATGTGCATGGTTGGCACATGTATGTGTTGATGATTGATGTACTTGGTGTAGCACATGGTATGGTACAAGTGTTGATGTACACATTGTTGATGTGCATGGTTGATGCATAGTTTGGCACAATTGTGGTGCATGGTTGATGCACGGTTTGGTAAAGGTGTTGGTGCATGGTTGATGCACTTGTTGTGGTATAGGTTGTGGTACACGATTGATGTTTGGTATGGTATATGTTGATGGTTTGGTATGGTATGGTATAGGTTGATTGTTCGGTACATGGTTGAGACACATACCCTGTGATGGTATGTTGGTGATATTGGTACATACTTGGTAGAGGCATGTGTTAATGTTGGACATTTATTCGAGAGGTGTCCTTGGTATATGATCCATGTGAGAGGATCTGGTTAAGTATAGGTGACAATGACAAGTTGGACAGGTTGATCAGTGACAGGATGATGTGACATGTTGGATATAGTGACAGGTTACAGTTTGTTGTTACAGAGATTGTGGTAGTGATAGTTGGTCTACACTTATATTTCAGGGCGGCAAGATGGGGCAAGGAAAGGGGGTTATATCCTCCTTCCAGTTGGTGTCAGAAAATCAGGGAGTTGTAGCTTCCTTCAGGTTGGAGCCTGAGAATCAGAGGGTTGTAGCCTCCTTCTAGTTGGAGCCAGATAATTCAAGGAGTTGTAACTTGCTCCAGGTTGGAGCCTAAGAATAAGGGTTGGCGCCTCCTTCCAGTTGCAGCTGGAGAATTTGGAAGTTGGTGCTTCTATGAATGAATTATTGATATATATAAGAAAACATTATTGAAGATAAACTCTTGAACATTGTTGTTAAAGTGAAAGAATATATATTGTGATTAAAAGTGGTATANACAATTGGTATCAGAGTGAGGCTCCTTCAGGAAACAATTTAACCACTGGAAGGTAGATCATGGAGTGCAGTGTGAATGGAGTACCAATGTTTGATGGTCATAGTGGTTTAAAGTATGAGTATTGGAGCTCAAGGACAATTTTTTTTTTAAAGGCACAAGGGTATTATATTTGAAAATCAATAGTGACATGATACAATGGTACAAAGAAACCTAAGACAACACCCAAGAAGGAATTAAAGAAGAACAAAAAAATAGAAATGGATTTCATTTTGGAAGGACTATATGATTTAGTAAAAGACAAAGTGGGTAAATGATCATCAACTAAAGAACTGTTTGATAAGCTACATAATATCTATTCTTCTCCCATCACAGAGTTAGAGAATGCCAAACAAGACACTGGTATAGGACAAGAAGAAAAATGCTCATCATGTCAAATAGACTTAGAAGAAGAAGAGTGTGAAGTGGATATTGAGGCAGAATTTAAATACGCCCTCACTCAGCTAAGCAAAGCAAAGAAGGAAAACCAGTTCCTCAAGGAAGAATTGATTAAGCTAAAGGAAAGTCCTCAAATCTCAGAAGAAGTACATTAGATTATTACAGGATCAATTTAAATAAGCCAAAAAAATTGAAGAAACGCTCAAGAGTTAGAAGCAATACATGGAAGGAAAAATAGTATCACAAAAGGAGGAAGCATAAAAGACAGAGAAGATATTGACAGATCATCTCAAGCAAAGAACTAAGGACCTAAATCAGCTTGAAGCAGAATTTGTTCAAGAAGAGAGAATATTTGAAAAGGAAATCATCTCCTTGAAGATCCAAATTGAAGAATCAAATCGAAAAAAAGAAGTAATGAAGAGTCAGATGATGAAGAAAGAAGAAGAGATTAAGAAACTTGAAGAAGAAGTTGTCACATTAAGAGCCAGAATCGTCAATCTTAGCAAGAATTACGAAGAGACAAAAACATCCACATCATTAGTAGAGAATGTTGAAGAGAAACACTCTAAGTTTCTAGAAAAGAAGAATGAATAAAAGAGTAAGAGTTATGCAAAAGTACTCAAGGGAAGGAATCATGGTCAACTAGAATCAAAGAAAAATGATAGAGATGCATCTTCAAGAAGATCCTCCACATTCAAGCCACAAAGAAGCTTCAATCATGATCATGGTTATACAAGGCAACAATTAAGAAGGACTACACCACAAAGAACACCATTCACTCCCAGGTATGTAAATTTCTTTTATGGTCATTGTTTTTATCGTACTAACTTTGGACATAAAGTTGCAGATTTCAAGACTTATATGCCACAATTATGGTCACATAGCTCGTGATTGTAGAAGCATGATGGATAATTATATGAAAGAGAACGTCGATATAAGATATAAGAAAGTGTGGAAAAGAAAACAAGAACAGGTAAAGGAAGATCAGATAAACGAAGGACACCCAGAAGTCATACTCTCAAGATTGGGAATAGTACGAGATTAAGAAAAATCTACAGGAAAAAAGGGAGACGTCAGATACAAGAAGATTTGGAGAAGAAATGGAAAACAAGAAGAACAAGTGAATAAATACCATTTCCCAGAGATCGCAGGATTTGTAGTAGTACAAGAAAGAAAAGAAGAACAGGTTCAAGAGATTGTAATTTCAGGAATTTTAGTGTGAGATCAATCCACGAGCCAAAAGGAAGAAGTTAGAGTTCAAAGAGATGATGAGTCTACAAATGAATAGGAAGATTACTATGCATCATAGCGGATATTTTTATGATCCACCTGGCTTGGAGACTCCTAAAAAATATGAATATTGAACAAGGGGAGTGAATGTCGTAGCTACTACAAATCAAAGAACCATCTTTTGAGCAGTATGAAGTGATTAGAGAGACATAATTAGAGCAGTCATATATAAAAAGTACAGAGTAACAAATTGATCGATTGATAAGTAGTGTTCCCACATAGGGATCAGTTGGCAGTTACACAAGCAAAAGTTTATGATTGTATCGCACGTATGTATTCATGCAGGGTTATCTTCAGTACAGTCGTTCTAGACATGCAATGTTTGATGAGAAGATAGATCATATCAATAAACATATTTGATTCAATATGATAAACATGAACATGTGATGATCAATTGTAGCATATTCAGGTGAAGCCTTCATGATAGTTTAGTGACAGATGGGTTAGCATTGTGGATAGTTGAGTAGCAGGGTTATGAACAGTTTGTGACATATGGACAGAGATGGATTCGTGAGATGCTTAGTAGGTACAGGAAACATAGGTTAGATGCATATCAACATATTTACGATTGGAATCAGTGGAATCAGTTAGTCATAGAAAGGCAAAGCAATGAAAGGCACAACAGAACAGGAAAAGAGAAATCGTCAGTATAAGTTATATCAACATAAGGAAATCATTGAACAATGTGTTCAAGTGAACATGACAAGTGATTGAAGAAATCAAGTAATGAATGCCTTTTACATATGTCAGTGTATTTCAATAGGAAGCACCAATGGACAATAAGAAACACTGGAAGTGAGGAAAGGAAACATATACATGTAGCCTTACATTGATCTACACGATATCTTGCAGAGAAGTCAAAGGAAGAGAAAGAAATCAAAAAGGTAGATTAGTAACATACAAACACAGAGACATACCCATAGGGGGAGCTATCCTTTTTCCCATGATTGATTGGAGTAGGTACAGTGTCACAAGGAGACATATCGACATGGGAGTTAAGCTTTGGTCAAAGAGGAAGAGAAAGAGGAAGAGGTAAGGATTGTGTTAGAAGTTACAGTTCAGTTTACAGTACATCAGGTCAGCTACAGGATTAGAGGTAAGTCTTAAGGGTTATGGTTATGGTGTTATGGTACATGCATGGTGATGATAGTATGATGTTATGGTACATGCATGGTGATGATAGTATGATGTTATGGTACATTGATTAGAAGCATTATTAGATATCTTGGTGTATGGTTTGGTTACACGTTATGGTGCATAATTGAGGCTTGTTATATTGTGTAATGAGGTTGCATCTTGGTGATATTGAGGAGCACACTAGAGCCATGTATTTGTGGGCTTTGGTATATGACTTGAGGCACATCATTGGATGCATGATACATGTTGGTGAGGTCTACTTGGTGAGAAACATTACTGGTGTTGATATACATTATTTATGTAAATGGTTGATGTGCATGGTTGGCACATGGTATGGTACATGGTATGGTGTTGATGGTTGATGTACTTGGTGTAGTACATGGTTGATACATGGTATGGTACAGGTGTTGATGTACATTGTTGATGTGCATGGTTTATGCACAGTTTGGAACAATTGTGGTGCATGGTTGATGCATAGTTTGGTACAGGTGTTGGTGCATAGTTGATGCACGTGTTGTGGTATAGGTTGTGGTACACGATTGATGCTTGGTATGGTACAGGTTGATGGTTTGGTACATGGTTGAGACACATACTCTACGATGGTATGTTGGTGATCTTGGTACATGCTTGGTAGAGGCATGTGTTGATGTTGGACATCTAGTTGAGAGGTGTCCTTGGCATATGATCCATGTGAGAGGATCTGGTTGAGTATCCATGACAGTGACAGGTTGGACAGGTTGATCAGTGACAGGATGATGTGACAAGTTGGATACAATGACAAGTTACAGTTTGATGTGACAAAGGCAGTGATAGTGACAGTGGCAGTGATTGTGGTAGTGACGGTTGGTCTACACTTATATTTTATGGTGGAAGGATGGGGCAAGGAAAGGGGGTTTTAGCCTCCTTCCGGTTAGTGTCAAAGAATTAGGAAGTTGGAGCTTCCTTCGAGTTAGAGACTAAGAATCAAGGGGTTGTAGCCTCCTTCTAGTTGGAGCCATAAAATTCAAGGAGTTGTAAATTCCTTCAAGTTGGATCCTGATAATAGGGGGTTGGAGCCTCCTTCCAGTTGCAGCTGGAGAATTTGAAATTTGTTGCTTCCTATGAATGAATTCTTGATATATATAAGAAATCATTATGTGGTTTTATCCCATTTGGGTTTCCACGTAAATATTGGTGTACTATGTATTTGATGTGATGTTTATGATTATATGCTCATGATATATTGAATGCAAAAATAGATGATACATTGATGATAAATTGTTGAACATTGTTGTTAAAGTGAAAGAATATATATTGTTGTTAAAAGTTGTATAAAGTGATCATACTAATTCACNNNCCCCTCTCAATTTTCCAATAATTGGAATCAAAGAGAGGTTCCTTCAAGAAACAGTTTAACCACTGGAAGGTAGATCATGGAGTGTAGTGTGAATGGAGTACCAATGTATGATGGTCATAGTGGTCTAAAGTATGAGTATTGGAGCTCAAGGATGAATTTTTTTTTAAAGGCATAGGGGAATGATATTTTGCAATCAATTGTGACAAGATACAAGCTAAAGAATTGTGGGATAAGCTACATAATATCTATTCTTCTCCCATCACAGAGTTAGAGAATGATAAAGAAGATACATGTATAGGACAAGAAGAAAAAATCTCATCATGTCAAACAAACTCAGAAGAAGAAGAGTGTGAAGTGGATATTGAGGTAGAATTTAACTACGCCTTCACTCAACTAAGCAAAGCAAAGGAAAATCAGTTCCTCAAGGAAGAATTGATTAAGCTAAAGGAAAGTCCCCAAATCTCGAAAGAAGTACATTATATTATTACAAGTGTACAATATCAGTTGAAAGAAGCCAAAGAAATTGAAGAAACGCTCAAGAGACAGAAGCAGTACATGGAAGCCAAAATAGTAGCACAAAAGGAGGAAACGAAAAAGAGAGAGAAGATATTGACAGATCATCTCAAGGAAAGAACTAAGGACCTAAATCATCTTGAAGCATAATTTTCTCAAGAAGAGAGAAGATTTGAAAATGAAATCATCTCCTTGAAGATCCAACTTGATGAAGCAAATCGAACAAAAGAAGTAATGAAGAGTCAGATGACGAAGAAAGAAGAAGAGGTTGAGAAGCTTGAAGAAGAAGTTGTCACATTAAGAGTTAAAATCATCAATCTCAACAAGAATTATAAAGAGACATAAACATCCACATCATCAGTAGAGAATGTTAAAGAGAAGAACTCTAGGTTGCCAAAAAAGAAGAATGAAGAAAAGATTGAGAGTTATGGAGAACTGCTCAAGGGAAGGAATCATGGTCAACGTGAATCAAAGAAAAATGATAGAGATGCATCTTCAAGAAGATCCTCCACATTCAAGCCACAATTAAGATTCAATCATGATCATGATCAACCAAGGAAGGAATTCATAAGTACTACACCACAAAGAACACCATTCACTCCTAGGTATGCAAATTTCTTTTATGGTCATTGTTTTTATTGCACTAACTTTGGTCATAAAGTTGTAGATTGTAGGGCTTATGGAAGAAATGTTCAAATAAGAAATACTTATGTGGCTCCACACCATATTGAATGTTACAAATGACACAATTATGGTCACATAGCTCGCGATTGTAGAAACATGGTGCATACTTCTATAAAAGAGAACACTTATATCAGATATAACAAAGTGTGGAAAAGAAAACAAGAACATGTAAAGGAATATCAGATAAACGAAGGACACCCATAAGTCATATTCTCAGTATTGGCAATAGTATGAGATCAATAAAAATCTACAGGAAAAAAAGGAAGATGTGAGATACAAGAAGATTTGGAGAAGAAATGAAAAATAATAAGAACAGGTGAATAAATACCATGTCCCAAAGATCGCAGGATTTGCATTAGTACGAGAAAAAAAAGAATAACATGTCAATAAAGAATAGGTTCAAGAGATTCTACTTTCAAGAATTGTAGTGCGAGATCAATCCACAGGCTGAAAGGAAGAAGTTAGAGTTCAGAGAGATAATGAGTCTACAGATGAAGAGGAAGATTACTCTGGATAAGAGAGGGTATTTTTATGAGCCACTCGGCTTGGAGACTCCCAGTAAATATGAATATTGAACAGGGAGAGTCAATGGAGTAGCTACTACAAATCAAAGAATTATATTTTGAGTAGTATGAAGTGATTACAAAGACAGACTTAGAGCACTCAGATAGCAGAAGTACATAGTAACAAATTGATCGATTGAGAACTAGTGTTCCCACACAAGTATCAGTTGGCAGTTACATAGGCATAAGTTTATGATTGTATTGCATGTATGTATTCAGGTAGGGATATCTTCAGTACAGGTTGTTCCAGACAAGCATAGTGTTATGAGCAAATAGATCATATCAGTGGACATATTTGATTCAGTCTAATAAACAAGAACATGTGATGATCAATTGTAGCATATTCAAGTGAAGCCTTCATGATAGTTCAGTGACAGATGGGTCAACATCGTGGACAATTGAGTAGAAGGGTTATGAACAATTTGTGACATATGGACAAAGATGGATTCATGAGATGCTTAGCAGGTATAGGAAACACGAGTCAGATGCATAGCAACATATTTACAATCGGAATCATTGTAATCAATTAGTCATAGAAAGGAAAAACAATGAAAGACACATCATATAGGAAAAAATAAACCGTTAGTAGAAGCTATATCAATAGAAGGAAATCATTGAATAGCGTGGTCAAGTGAACATGAAAAGTGATTGAAGAAATCAAGTAACAAATGCTTTTTATATATGTTAGTGAATTTCAAGAGGAAGCACCAATGGACAATAAGCAACATTGGAGGTGAGGAAAGGAAACATATACATGTAGTCTTACATTGATCTACATGATATCTTGTAGAGAAGTCAAAGGAAGAGAAATCATCAGAGAAATAAATCCAAAAAGGAAGATCAGTAACATACAGACAAGGAGACATACCCACAGGGGGAGCTATTATTTTTCCCATGATTGGTTGGATCATGTACAATGTTAGGAGGAGACATATCAATAGGGGTAGTTAACCTTTTCTCAAAGAGGAAGAGAAATAATAGAGGCATCAAGACAAGGGGAGCAGTCTCAAGGGGAGATACCCTTTTCCATTGATGTCAAAGGGGGAGAGATAGAAACATTTATTAGTAGCGATGATCACACATGAGAATGAGCATGAGTGTTGTCATGTCTAAGTGTTGCCATCAATGCCAAAGGGGAAGATTGTTAGACAGTTGGTTTACAAAATTGGTTTTCATTGATGTCAACCCTTGGAGACTGATCTTGGAGATTGATGTCAACCCTTAGAGATTGATGTCAACCCTTGAAGAAGTCTATCATCCCCAAATATGAGGACGAGATCGTTGGATTGTTGGTTATCATCTGTACAATTGAGGTTGATTGTGAGTTAGTTGATGTTAGCATATTTGATGGATACATTCGATGAAGTATACATGAAGCCTCAGAGGTGTGGTTATGGAACTCGAAGTTTGTTGAGTAATATGGACATGAAGGACAGTGAAAATGTAGGTAAGATACTCATATATGGACAATACTCATCGTGTTGTTCCAGGTGATATGTGGAACGCCACATGGTTCCTCACGGCTAGGGAGATACGGCCTTATACAATTGGAAGCCTCGAAGATTGGTCAAGAAGCCCCTAGTTGGTTACAAGTCTTAGTCAAAGGGTAAAGTGGTTGCAACAAGAAATCCCTAAAGTTAGGAGAGAGGTTACCATGAAAAAGTATATAAACACCTCAAGGAGTCTCTCATAAGCATATACACTTACATTGAATATCTATCTTGTGAACGTTATGGTTATCTTTTTATTGGCAAATCCGAGGTTAAATCTAACATCAAGTCTGAAGTTATGAAGGAAGGTCGAAGGTGAAAGTCTCAAAGTTGTAGAAACTATGAGCAATGCTAGTTTCTGAGGCATCCGCAAGTTGCAAGTCAGAAGGGTGCAGATGTACACAATCTGCAGTGGAGAAAATCGTGGATATTTGCGGGTAGTAGTAAAGGAAGTCGTGGATCAGTGAAAATATTGTGAAAGGGTGAGAAGAGATGTTGGGACCTAATTGGTAAGGACTATGGAAGAAATTATAGGTCAGTTTACAGTACAACAGGTCATCTATAGGATCAGAGGTAAGTTTTAAGGGTTGTGGTTATGGTGTTATGGTACACGCATGGTGATGATAGTATGATGTTATGGTACATTGATTAGAAGCATTATTGGCTATCTTGGTGTATGGTTTGGTTACATGTTATGGTGCATACTTGAGGCTTGGTATATTGTGTTATGAGTTTGCATCTTGGTAATATTGAGGATCATGCTAGAGGCATGTATTTGTGGGCTTTGGTACATGACTTGAGGCACATCATTGGATGCATGGTGCATGTTGGTTGAGGTCTACTTGGTGAGATACATTACTCGTGTTGATGGACATGATTGATGTACATGGTTGATGTGCATGGTTGGCACATGGTATGGTGTTGATGGTTGATGTACTTGGTGAAGTACATGGTTGATACATGGTATGGTACATGTGTTGATGTGCATTATTGATGTGCATGGTTGATTCACGGTTTGGCATAGTTGTGGGCCACGGTTGATGCATGGTTTGGTACAGGTGTTAGTGCATGGTTAATGCACTTGTTGTGGTATAGGTTGCGATACATGGTTGATGCTTGGCATGGTACAAGTTGATGGTTTGGTACATGGTTGAGACACATACCCTATGATGGTATGTTGGTGATAATGGTACATGATTGGTAGAGGCATATGTTGATGTTGGACATCTAGTTGAGAGGTGTCCTTGGTATATGATCCATGTGAGAGGATTTGGTTGAGTATCAGTGACAGTGACAGGTTGGACAAACTTATGTGACAGGTTGGATATAGTGACAGGTTACAAGTTGATGTGACAAAGGCAGTGATAGTGACAATGATAGTGGAAGTGGCAGTGATTGTGGTAGTGACAGTTGGTCTACTCTTATATTTCAAGGTGGCAAGATGGGGCAAGGAAAGGGGGTTGTAGCCTCCTTCTGGTTGGTGCCAAAGAATCAGGGAGTTGGAGCTTCTGTCATGTTGGGGCCTGAGAATTAGGGGGTTGTAGCCTCCTTCTGGTTAGAGCCAGAGGATTCAGGGAGTTGTAGCTTCCTTCAGGTTGGAGCTTGAGAATAGAGGGTTGGGGCCTCCTTCCAGTTGTAGCTGGAGAATTTGGAAGTTGGTGCTTCCTATGAATGAATTCTTGATATATATAAGAAAGCATTACGTGGTTTTCTCCCATCTGGGTTTCCACGTAAATATTGGTGTACTGTGTATTTGATGTGATGTTTCTTATGATTATATGCTCATGATATATTGAATGCAAACATAGATGACACATTGATGATAAACTGTTGAACATTGTTGTTAATGTGGAAGAATATATATTGTGGTTAAATGTGGTATAAAGTGCTCATACTGATTCACCCCCCCCCGCTCAGTATTCCAACAACTCACTTGCTCAAGGGCAAGGGGAAGATGAATTATAAGGAAAGAGGACGCTCTGATGCTCTTGTACACAAACAAGAATGTCTTGATAAAAAAAATAAAGTGAAGATTGATGAGTCGACATCCACCCGGAGGAATTGAAAGAAGAAAACATGTCTCTACTGAGGAAAGATTGGACATGTGGGGAAAAATTGTTGGAAGAAGGGATTAAAGTTGGAAGAGAAGGTTAAGCAACTTGAAGGAGGTGTGTTGGTTGTACGTGTTTAAATCCCTTACTCCAATCCTAAGTATCTTTTTATCTAGTTATTTCCTTACTACAAATCAGATAATAACTCACAAAACAAAAATACATTGTTGGAATATCCAACTCAAATAAAGAGAGTAGAAGGAAAAACTGGAAACCAAATCATGCACACATAAACACCAATATTTTTGGGTAGATACCCTGGAAAAACCTCGGAGGGAAAACTAGTGCTGAGAATGATTATGGTAAAATTGGGGCTCCTGTAACATGGATAATGGCCCATTAAGAGAAAAACAATTGCAGTCACACGTGGAAAATTCAGATTTTTTGTATGACCCTCAACTGCACACTTTTCAAGGTGTAAGTGCCTTTCCTTATGTAAATTCACGTATACGTGCCTATCTCCAATGACACCCACGTACACACACAAAAGGACTGTACGACAAACTCTGTACTGCTCGACAATTTCCTGTGGCTTTGCTCTGTTGAAACCCACTTGTAGTTGCCTATGTTCTCTCTTCTCCCTAACTTGATCTCTAGATGGAAGTCCTTCTCCACCTATCCAACATCTCCTTTAATCACAGTTCTTCATGATCCATCCCTCTGAGAAAAATTCCTTCTCCGCTTTAATCAATGCATCAAGTGTCTTCCTCCTTCACCCTATCCTTTCTTTTATAAACTTGATTTATAATCTAACCCTAATCTCTAAAGTGATTGATGGTTGATATTGCTTCTCACAAAAGACTTTAATAATTCGTTTAATTAAAGTAAATTCAAGGATAGAAGAATTTGGATGATTTCCACATGTCTAGACACATAGACTTGTGAAGAAATACTTTTTTGATGCTATCATGCATAAACACTCCCTCTTAGCGAGGAAGGTATTCTACACCACTCCAAGTCTATCTCTAAAGTACACAAACTTCACTTTCTCTAAGGGTTTGATCAGAATATGTGCAACCTGCTTATCTGTGGAAATATATTGAAGCTTCACTCCTCCCTTTTGGAACTTATCTCAAATGAAGTGGTATTTGATCTCAATATGCTTGGACCTGTCCTGGAATACTGGATTCTCTGGGACTTTGATACAACTATGATTATCACAGTATATCCTCGTAGGCTCCAACTCCTGATCAAATAAACTTGTAAGCAGTTTGCGAAGCCAAATAGATTCACAACTAGCCATACTCGTCACCATATACTCTACCTCTGTTGAACTAAGTCCTACATAAGTTTGATTCCTGTTGAACCAAGTGATCATTGTTGATCCCAAGCTAAAGCAACACCTCAAGTTTCTCTTTCTTTCTACTACACTCCCTTCCTAACCTGAGTCTGTATGTCCCTGCAACTCCACTCCATCTCCTCTAAGATACTTCAATCCATACTCCATTGTACCTATCAAGTACCTAAGCACATGATTCAATAATATCCAATGTACCTGCCTCGGCTCCACCATGAACTGACTTAAGGTGTTCACAACAAAAACATATATCTGGTCTAGTATTGACCAAATACATCAAGGACCCTCTCATCTGCCTATATATCCTTGGATCCACCAACTCTGAATTTGAAGTGATCACCTTATTCAAATTGGTAACCATAGGTGTAGCCATCGGTCTATAGTGTTGCATCCTGAATCTCCTCAAGATCTCAATTGCATACTTCCCTTGTCCATGAAAGATCTCTCATGATACATGTCATACCTATAACCCCAATAAATGATGCATCAAGCCAATGTCCTTGATCTCGAACTCACTAGCTAAATTTGCTTTGCACCCTGAAATAAGCTCCTCTACACCTATGAGAAACAAAACATCAACATACTGAACCAAGATGAGTGGATCTGCCCCAATAAGTATGTAGTATAGGTTAGGATCCACCTCGCTCTTGGTAAATCCCATACTCTGCAAGTATCTATTCATCCTGGAATACCATGCCCTGGGTGCATGTTTGAGTTCATACAATGCTTTCTTAATCCTACACACATGAGACTCCCTCCCATGTACCTCAAAGCCTTGAGGTTGCTCTATGTATACTTCCTCCTTAATGATTGTGTTGAGGAAAAGTTGTTTTCACATCCATCTGATGTATCCTCCACCTCATAATTGAAGCAATAGAAATAACAACTTGAATAGAAGCATACATGGCGACTAGAGAAAATGTCTCTGCGTGGTCCACTCCCTCTTTCTAGGAGAACCCTCTTGCCACAAACCTCATCTTGAACTCCTTGATGCTACCATCTGTAGCATGCTTGAACTTGTAGAGTCACATGCAACTCACAACTGACTTCCCCTCTAGTCTTGAGACTATCTCCCAAACATCATTCCTCATAATAGAGGTGTACTCCTCTACCATGGCATATCTCCATACTTATTGATCTATTGCTTCCTCAAAACTAGAAGGCTCAACATCAATGATTGTACTCATATGCGCCATATAGGTCGAAAACTTCCTCGGAGGTCTATGCTCTCTGACCACACTCCTAGGAGCCCCACTAGAATACCTCAATGTATGTAATAGCCACTTGGGTCACCTGACTGGACTGGAAGGGAATATCTCCTCCTCCCTACCTGAAGTCTGAATTGCTGACTATTGCTCCTTGTCCTCTGTCACTGCTGATGACTCCTAAGATCTCCTAGATGCCAAGTTCTCCTCGAACGTAATAACTATGCTCATAATTGTCTTATGTTGCGCTGAAATGAAGATCCTGTAAGCCTTTGAGTTCTCAGTGTACCCCACAAATATACCCTTATGTCTCGAAGTCTCTAGCTTCATCCTCTTCTCCACAGGCACATGGATGTAAACTGGACAACCAAAGATCCTCAAATGTCCTATCTCTGGCTCCGCTCTTGAGAATGCCTCCTCCAGAGTCTTATCCCCTTATATCTTGTGAGAACTGTTTTTTTGCACATATATTTTTGTGTTACATGCCTCTACCCAAAAAAACATAGGAAACTCCTGGTCATGTATCATAGCCCTAGAAAAATCGATGATGGACTGATTCTTTCTCTCTGCAACCCCATTCTGTTGAGGGTTGTACGAGACTGTCAACTCCCTCTTGATCCCTGCCTCCTTACATAAATCCTTGAAGTCATTAGAGGTGTAATCTCCCCCATTATCCGACCTTGATACCTTCATCTTCTTCCATGTTTAGTTCTCCACATGAGCTCTAAAATCTTGAAACCAACTGAATACCACATCCTTGGTATTCATAAAGAAGATCTAGGTTTTCCCATAAAAGTCATGAATAAACACCACATAGTATGACGATCCATGTACTTATGCTACTAACATTGAACCACTCACATATCAATGGATAAGATCCAAGATCCCCTTGGTCCTACTCTCAATGCTCAGAAAATCAACCTTGGCATTCTTTCCAAGTGCACACCCTCTGCACACTCCCTGCTGCTCAATACTGAATTATGGAAGACCTATAACAATCCCCCTTAGAATCGACAATGCCCTGTAGTGTAGGTGTCCCAACCTTCTGTGACAAAACTCACATAGGTTGTCATTGTTGTGTACCAAATACTGAATAGGCTTTCCCTGCAACCTGTATAAAGTTCCCTCTCTAACCCCAATGACTATTGATGTGTCCGGGCTAGCTTTCTCTAGATGTATCAATACTTTCCCTCTCTAAAAAGTAATGGAAAAACCCTTGTCCTCCATAGCTGAGATTGACAAAAATTTCTTATTCAAACTCGATATGTAAAGCACATCATGGGAATCCAATGAACCTCCAAACTCGAGCTAGAACATAATTGTTCCATCTCCCTTCACTAAATACTTGTCATCATCACCAAGTTTCACATGAACATATGGGTCCCTCTCCATCAGAATAGTAAATAGCTCGCATGCTTCAGTCATATGACGAGATGCACCATTTTCCAAGAAACAAGCACACCTCGTATCTGTGTTGGTAGAAACGAAAGAAACCAGAGAATAATCCTTCTCAAACTTCATTGCAAAATCATCTAGTTGTGGCTATGTTTATCTTGATGTCTATGTCTTTCCTTTACCCTTCTTCTTCTCCAAACACTGAGATGCATAATGTCCATTATTATGACATGAGAACCACTTGAATTTACTCAAGTCCTTCTTCCCCGGTTGTGATGATCCTCCATCATTGTTACCCTTCTTTCTATAACTCTTTCATTTTCCCTTCTTTGTATTACTGAAAATAGCTAAGTTCTCATCACTACTTCCCTACTTGTTTCTCTTAGACTCCTCTCGAGTCTCTTCTTGGATGCAATCATCCGAAAGTATTTGCATTATGGGAGATGTTCCTGAGTGCAAACTACCTTGACAAATGATTCCCAAGACTTGGGAAGACAATTCAATTCCACATTCATGAGATATGCATCCTCCATTTTATCCCCTATGGTTGCAAGTTTATCATGCACTTGTGTGATCCTCATGAAATAGCTAGTAACATTGTCAAATCTAGACATCTACACCGATCTGAGTTTATTCCTTAAGATCATCTTCCTATTCATGTTAATGTTCAATAATAAACCTACCAAGGCTTCAAACATCTCTTTGGTTGTATTCTTCTCAGATAAGTGAGGAATTAGATGATCCTTCAATGAATCCAAGAGTACCCACTTGGCTTTGATCTCCTTCTTCTGGTGAACTTCCAAATCTGCAGGATATGTCGGTGGAGCAACTACTTTGTTCACTAACTCCCAAATGCCATACTCCATTAATGCCAAAGTTACTATTTCTTTCCAAGATAGGAAGTTGGATGCTTCATCCAATCTATATTCAACTCTCAACTGTGTTGTCGCCATCCCTAAGGCTTGATAAACTGCCCTCGAATTCACATGTTGCTGAAATTGCCCCTGTACCAACCTGTACGCGCATGTCACCATGAGAACTCGCGTATGTACGTGAATTTCCATATCGGACCTTGCATATACGCAACTTTTTTCAAAGATGGTTGTGTATGTACGTGCATGTTCCTTCTGCAACCTGCGTACAACTGTGTACGATTGCAAAAACCCTATTTCTGCCTCAGTATGATTGTTTCCCTGAAATTTGTCCTTCGATTTCTACGTGTGGGTTATGGATATACTAAGATCTCCTGCAAATCTAATAGATATGCTCTCAAATTCTATGGATCTAAGATATGGTTTCCTCTCAGAGCATGCACTCTGATACCATGTTGAAATCCCCTTACTCCAATCCTAGGTATCTTGTTATCTAGTGATTTCCTTACTACAAATTAGATTAGCAACTCATAAAACAAAAATACACTGCTATAATATTCAATTGAAATAAAGATAATGGAAGAAAAAAATGGAAACCAAATCATGCACACATAAACACCAATATTTTTTGGTATATACCCCTAGAAAAACCTCGGAGGGAAAACCAGTGCTGAGAATTATTTTACTATGGTAAAATCAAGGCTCCCATTACAGGGATAATGGCCTAGTGAGAGAAATACAACTGCAAACAAACCTCACAAAGCTTGATTTTTTGTATGACTCAAAACTTCATTCTTTTCAAGGTGTACGTGCATTTCCTTAAGTAAACTTGTTTATACGTTCATGTCGCCACTAACGCCCACGTAAATGCACAGAAGGATTATATGACAAACTTCATATTTCCCGACCCTTTCCTGTGGCTTCGCTCAGTTGAAACCTACTTGTGGTTGCCTCTGTTCTCTCTTCTCCTTGACCTGATCTCTATATAGAATTCCTTCTCCACCTATCCAATATCTCCTTGAATCACAGTCCTTCGTGATCCAACCCTCTAAGAAAAAGTCCTTCTCTACTCTGATCAATGTATCAATTATCTTCCTCCTTCACTCTAGCCTTGCTTTTATAATCTCGAGTTAAAATCTAACCCTAATTTCCAAAGTGATTAATGGTTGAGATTAATTCTCACCTCACTTGAGATCAATGGCTAAGATTAAATGTTAATTTTTAGCATTTCATTAAATAACTCAATTAATTAATAAAAACACTTTACTTTAATAATTCATTTTATTAAAGTAAAGTCAAGGATATAAAGCTTTGGATGATTTCCACACGTCTAGACACATATATTTGTGTGGAAATACTTGTCTGATGTTACCATGCATCAATAGTACGTCGACCAACCGACAATTTTACATTCCAAGTCATAACCTCTCAAGCATTGCTTTCTCACACCTCGAGGAATGAGTGGGTAGTCAATTATGGGTGCACTCATCATATGGCTAAAGATGTTTCTCTATTCTTCTTTCTGGATAAAGATGTTGAGTGAAATATATATGTAGTTGGTGATTTTACTCTTGATATCGCCTGTCACGGTGATGTTCCTTGTTGACATGGAATGATTATCGATGTCTATCATGTACCCAATATCAGTGAAAATCTCTTATATGTTTCCTAGCTAACGCAGACTCGTAAGGTTGTTGAGTTTTGGATAGATCGGTTCTTTGTTAGGGATCTGAAGAATGATAGGTCAATTGTTGTCAAAGGTTTTCTTGACTTAAAGTATGGACAATATAAGCTCTTTGACCTACCTCATCCAGATTCTAGACCGACTGCTCTCATTTCCTAGACGAACATGCAGAGTAGAATTTTGCATGAACAACTTGGACACCTAAATATTCAAAGTGTGAAGTCGATGGCCACATAGAATATGGTTGCTAGTCTATCCAAATTTCTTCCACTTGATCGATTCTATATAGGATGTGTACTGGGGAAGCATCATCAGGCACCTTTCAACTCTATTATTCACAGAGTTATCTGCTATATTAATCAGCCTTCATTAGCAGGTGCAAAGTATATTTTCACCTTTATCGATGATCTCTCTAGATTTACTTGGGTCTATTTTTTGAAAAATAAGAGGCACGCCTTTGAAAAATTTAAGGAATTTAGTGCATTAGCTCAAAAGCAATGTGGTCGACCTATCAAATATTTGAGATATGATAATGACAAAGGGTATGTGAATCGATCATTTGAATAATACCTTGCTCGATCTGGTATTGCCTAGCAGATGTTTATTCCTCATACTCATCAACAAAACAATATAGCAGAAATAAAGAAACAAACTTTGGTCGAAATGGCTCAATGTCTTTTACAAGCCAAAGCTTTGTCGACTATGTTTTGGGCTGAAACTATTTATTGTGCCAACTATCGCTTGAATCATATTTCGATTAGTGTTGTCAGTTCTATCACTTGAGTTGAGAGATGGTGCGGCAAGAAGCCCTTATTTGGTCACCTCAGAGTATTCAGATGTATTCCTTGGGCCCATATTTTGGACGATTGTAGGAAGAAATTGGATGCAAAGAGTCATTCTTGCATCATGATGGGATACTTCGACAAATCCAAAGCGTATCGACTGTTTGATCCTGTCAAACAACAAATCATTGTTAGGAGAAATGTGTTTTTTGATGAGAAGTCTTGAGGCATTAAGTTTTTGAATACTTCCTCTCGTTTATCATGGGATGGTTCCTTTACCATCATTTCTGATAGTGGACCACGTGTTCCCTTATTTAGCATTTTGACCAGATAGTCAAACCATGTTCCTGAGTCAACCACATAGTCAAGGTTCTCAGTCTGTTCCAACTGAAACGGTTACTTCTTTTGATCGGTGTTTTGAAGTGCATGACAGTTCACCGTCCCCTTATCTTCCTTGGTGGGTTGCTAAGACAATTAAAGTTCTTGGACCTGATGTTGGCGATGTCTCTTCAGGCCATCAAAGTCAGAGTGAGAAGCAACGGGCCAATGTTTCCTTGATGACTCATGTTCTTGAGACTTGTGATCATGTCTCCTATGCAGATGCGCAATGAAATCCTGAATGGGAGCAAGCTATGCAAGCTTAAGTGAAATTTATTTTAAAGAATCACACTTGGGATTTATCTCCTTGACCTTAAGGGAAGAACATCATGAAATCTCGATGGGTTTTTAAGACCAAATTTAGCTTTGAAGGTCTTGTCGAGTATCATAAAGCTCGTTTGGTCGTGAAAGGATTTTCTCAAAAGGAAGGCATCAATTACACTGAGACCTTTTCCCTTGTTGCAAACATGAATTATATTCAACTAATTCTTCCCCTTGCCACTTGTTTCAGATGACATATTCACCAAATGGATGTTAAAAGTGTCTTTCTTCATGGCGACTTATCTAAAGAAATATTTATGGAATAGCCCCTTGGTTTTATGACAAATTCCAATCTTGTTGATTGACTATAGAAGTCCCTTTATGGCTTGAAACATGCTCCAATGGCCTAGTATGATCAAATTTATCGTTTCTTTCTCAATCTTGGATTCAAACATTGTGAATATGATCACAATATTTATGTATTACATGATAATGGTGATATCTTAATTATTACAATATATGTTGATGACTTGGTCATAACTGGAAACAATCTTGATCTACTATTTAGATTGAAGACTCAACTTGCTAACACTTTTTATATGACAGATCTTGGTCTTCAAGTTTTACCTTTGTCTAATGGTTTGTTCCTCTCTCAATGTAAATATGTATTAGATTTCTTCAATCATTTTAAGATGGCCGATTGTAAGTCGTGTGCTACACCTTTTCAGTCTAATATTAAGATGACCAAAGACTAACAGTCTCCTAAAGTCGACGCTACACTTTATCAAAAATTGGTCGGTATCCTTATTTATCTCATTAACATTCGACCTAATATTCCCTTTGTTGTTAGTGTGATTTCTCAGTTTATGTAGGATCTCTGCGCTAGTCATCGGAAATATGCACAACAAATTGTTCATTACATCAAGGGTACCACTCATATTGATATCAAGTATTGTCACAGTTCAGATTCGTTGGTCGACTTCATCAACTCCGAATGTGTCGACGACAATGATGATGGGAAGTCCACTTTTGGCTATATGTTTCACTTTAGCACTAGACCTCTAGTTTGGTCGTGCAAGAAACAAAGGGTAATTTCTATGTTGAATACAAAATCTAAGTATCAGGGTGTTGTCAATGCAGGTACAGAGGTTGTTTGGATTTTCCAACTTTTGGGTGAACTTGGATTTCCTATTCAGAACTCAACTGCTAATCTATTATGACAATCATAGTGCAATTCAAGTTGTTGATAATCATCTTTCCCACAGTAAAATAAAGCATGTTGAAATTCATGCTCCCTACCTGAGATAGTTAGTTCAAGAGAAGGTTATCACTTTTGTCTATTGAAAAACTAATGATTATAATGTTGATATCTTTACAAAAGTGTTGTGTGAAGCTAAGTTTCTTAAGCTACGCACTATGCTTGGGCTTCAAGCAGTTTCAATTATGGGGGGTTGTCCTGCTAACATAATTTCACCTCATGAACCTCCAGAACCATGTGTTGATGGGGGGGTGTTTGAACATCAGGTTTTGATGGCTCATCCCACTTCTACTGGAGATAGTAGGTTGGTCAGTCGAATAGCAGCTGGAGGCAATCGTTTGGGTGCTCGACTAGACAGTCGATCGGATAATCGACTAGCAGTCGGAGATAGTTGATTTATGGATCGACCAGTCGAGTAATAGACTACATGTTGGACGATTGGATGGTCAAGTTGACTTGGTAAGTCGACTAGTTGACGTAACAATGTGGATTTGTTAGAATCTGTTCCAACCACCGACGGTTATATGTGCACAAAATCTTCCCAATTTCAAGAAATTGGTTATGTCCTGAGATAACCACTAATATTCTCAGAGTATTATCCCTTATTTATCTTTGTGGATTATATTTCATTCTTCTCAGGGTTACCCCAATCCCCAACACATGTAACCCCTATCAACTATAATCCCTCAATCCTAACCCCTATCCCCCTAATCCATAAACCTTAACATCTAATCCCTGTCACCCCAAACTACTTTAACCATTAACATCTACAAGCCCTAACCTAGAAATATCCCTTGATCCTTATAACCCTAATACCTCGGCAATATAAACCCTCACCCATATAATAACCCCATTTTTTTTAATTGACTAATTTTCAATATTGTTGCTAAATTGTATAAATAATGGTATGTTCATCAAGTTCTTCATCTTCATCTCATTCATAGTCTCGCATAATTAGTTCATCTCGCAATATCTCAAATTTTGTAATTTTCTTATTATGAAAAAAAAAAATCACATGTCTTTATTGGGAGACTTTTGAGTCAACTCATAAGTATTATCTTTGTATTGTTTCTTGTGTGGAGTTCTAGTTCAACATCAGGTATTTCCTCCACTCATGTGAGCTTGAAGCAGTCTATTAGTTCATCCTCTACTCAAGATGTAAGTTCATAATTATATTAATAAGTCTTAATATTTGACTAAATCTGATATATGCATATCTAAATTTTCATGTTTGTTTTTCTTATTGTCTACAAATTCGGAATCTAGCTCCAACCATCTCTCCTATTAGTACTCCATTTCCACGTGTTAAGACAAATGCATGTAAATCAATAAATTATAAAGAACGTATTATGAATTTTTGATAAGGTTTTTCATGATGACTACTAATGTGATTAATATATCCATGTATACGTATATGATTTGTATGAAACTAGTGAAAGTTCCTCAACTTCTTATTCTTGTGTAGAGTTTTAGTTTAAGATCAAGAAGTTCCTCCTCTAGTAAAAGCTCGAAGCAGTCTATTACTTCATCCTATGTCCAAGATATAAGTTCAAAATTATATTAATTAGGCTGTAATATTTGGCTAAATTTGATATATGCATATCTAAATTTTCATGCTTGTTATGCTTATTATCTACATATTCAAAATCTAGCTCAAACCATCTCTCATATTGGTACTTCAATGTCGTGTGTCAAATCAAATGTATGTAAATCGGTCAATTATAAAGAATGGAATTTATGAATTTATGATAATGTTTTTCATGATGACTACCAATGTGATTAATATCTTTGTGTATATGTATATGATTTGTAGGAAACTAGTGAAAGTTCCCCAACTTCTAATCCTAATACATTTTTTCCTTGGGTTGGAACAAAAAATTGAAGGATATTAGCTGGAAGAGGTTTCCACAAAAAACTCATATCAATACCTAGTGTGCCTCAAAATCAACTTTTTTCTAGTAAATTGTGATATGCCATTTTTTAGTAGAGCAACAAATTTAGAGGTAAATGGAGATGATCCTTTGCAACAATATTATGAAGCATTAGTGGTGTGTTGTTGTTCCAAATTAAAAGGTAAATGGAGATGATCCTTTGTAGCATTACTATGAAGCTTTAGCAGTACATGGTTTTTCCAAATTTAGAGGTAAATGGAAATGATCCTTTGCAGCCTTAGTGGTGTGTGGTTGTAGACAATGTATTGTAATGGAATGCCTGGATGATAGGATCCCTATGAGGGTTGGACTTTTTCCTCCTATCATTGTTGCAAACCTCACATATTCTATAGAGTGCACACAAATTCATCTCTTCTTCAAAATATAATTCAAAAAAAGATGTATTGTAAGGCTACCATCCAAATATTCTAAAGATTTCTTGGATTCCTTGGGTGCTAAAGATTCTTCATATTCCTCGAATTCCTCATATTTTGAGAGTGAAAATAACGGTCGGGTCATTAGAAGGGAAAAATATGTAAGAATACAAAATTATCCAAGTATTTTACCAATCAACCAATACCTTTGGAAGGTGATGGTGATGTAGAATTGCAAACCAATCTATTGCCACTATATAAAGAGTCATATAATACATACACATACGGTGCTTGGCCTACATCTCTAACATTTCTTTTTATATGAGAGATTTTATGATATTGTGACTAAAATTTCATGATTTTCCATTCTAAAATGAAAGGATTCAAACATGTGTGTGTGTTCCTAACCAAGGAGAGGTTATGTTAATACCATTTTGTGGACCTCGTTATAGACGCAATGATTTTGGAAGATTGGCATCATTCAAATATTCTATGTCTAAGTACAATGTGTGCTTGTATTCATCAAGGAACTTAAAGGATTATGTATACATGGATGGTCATCCATGCATACATGGGAACTTTGCAGGATTTATTAATAGTTCAAAAAACAACACATAAATGCAAATTGTGTCTAATACAAGGGAGAGATGCTAAGGTCTGGAAAAAGTGGTGAATACTTCTTTATGATTCTCTTTCTCTCCTCTAGTATGGGTAGAGCCTATTTTAAAGATCATGTTACCCTTTCCATTTCAATAGATTGTTATATATCCCTTAATCCTTGTGTACATATAATGATAGAAAGGGATAACATTTCATGAGGAAAGGCCGAGCCAAGGGGAAATAAGTAGTGTGGCCAAGGAGATAAAGGTGAGATTAAGAGAGAGGGTAAAGACTTTAATACTTAAGAAGTAGGGTAAGGGTGTCTTGATATAGAGGGTAAGAGTATATTGATAGAGAGGGGAAGGCATGTTGTTCCATGTAAGCGCACACCAAGGGAAGGTCCAAGCAGGTAAGAAAAATAATTTAGATTGAGGGAACAAAACAAATAGTATACTTTTCACAAAAATGAGAAGATATTTTACAGGAAGGACTTCTGCCTGGGATTCATTGTGCATGTGTTTGGCCCTTCCTATGTTGAAGGGAAGCTTATTTCCTTAAATAATTCATTATATCCATGACATAGAAATCAAGGTAACATATAATATCTCATGTTGCTCGCTTTCAAAATCTATCTATATCCTTGTTTAACTAGAGGCTTCAGTTTCTAGCGAGTATAGTTGGATCATTCTTCACTCTATCGGCATCAACATATACAAAATTGATTCATTTTCACTCTAAAGCTTGAATGTTTAATGTCAAGGAAAGGTTCATGTCTAGGATTGTGAAATTACATGTTTGTGCAGCTACAATTCATAATTTGTTTGTTAGGGATGAAATGTTAGTGAACTTAATTTTTCTAGGCCTGTACATATTTGAAAACAAAGACAAGCAACAAGTCTTCCCTTAGAGACCCAAATGGAATAAAAAAAGAAGGCAACCAAACAATATTGTATTAATTTTCAACTTTAAGAGGTTGTATTGAGGAAATATTGAAAGACTCTGACTCAAAAATTAGTTATTGCATTGAATTTGTTTGTATCTATTGTCTTGAGAATTATAGATGTAATGTATGTTTGTTTGTATCGTATTCATTTTTACAATGATGATTATAGAAGTGATCATGACAAGATAATTATTGTGTATTTTTAGGATGATACAAGGGATGATGAACATGTTACCGATGCACCTCTCTATTTCATTGCATTACTACTTCTTGGAGAGATAAACGAGCATATAAGCAACCTATTTCTAAAGACGAGGATAACATATTTTTGAATGAACCTCATTTACAATTGTAAGTTTTAAACCTGTGAAGTAAAGCAATGTATACAAATTCTTAAGCAAAACACAAATTAATCAATGGCTCATGCACATAGTACACATAGATTTACGTTGGAAACCCTTAACCGGGAGAAAACCAACCTTCCTTGGTGTCGCACCTCTCAACTCTTCATTATGTTAATTTCACCATT
>ML776885.1:1077692-1100368 GCA_009831015.1 Picea engelmannii
GAATATCCAACTCAAATAAAGAGAGTAGAAGGAAAAACTGGAAACCAAATCATGCACACATAAACACCAATATTTTTGGGTAGATACCCTGGAAAAACCTCGGAGGGAAAACTAGTGCTGAGAATGATTATGGTAAAATTGGGGCTCCTGTAACATGGATAATGGCCCATTAAGAGAAAAACAATTGCAGTCACACGTGGAAAATTCAGATTTTTTGTATGACCCTCAACTGCACACTTTTCAAGGTGTAAGTGCCTTTCCTTATGTAAATTCACGTATACGTGCCTATCTCCAATGACACCCACGTACACACACAAAAGGACTGTACGACAAACTCTGTACTGCTCGACAATTTCCTGTGGCTTTGCTCTGTTGAAACCCACTTGTAGTTGCCTATGTTCTCTCTTCTCCCTAACTTGATCTCTAGATGGAAGTCCTTCTCCACCTATCCAACATCTCCTTTAATCACAGTTCTTCATGATCCATCCCTCTGAGAAAAATTCCTTCTCCGCTTTAATCAATGCATCAAGTGTCTTCCTCCTTCACCCTATCCTTTCTTTTATAAACTTGATTTATAATCTAACCCTAATCTCTAAAGTGATTGATGGTTGATATTGCTTCTCACAAAAGACTTTAATAATTCGTTTAATTAAAGTAAATTCAAGGATAGAAGAATTTGGATGATTTCCACATGTCTAGACACATAGACTTGTGAAGAAATACTTTTTTGATGCTATCATGCATAAACACTCCCTCTTAGCGAGGAAGGTATTCTACACCACTCCAAGTCTATCTCTAAAGTACACAAACTTCACTTTCTCTAAGGGTTTGATCAGAATATGTGCAACCTGCTTATCTGTGGAAATATATTGAAGCTTCACTCCTCCCTTTTGGAACTTATCTCAAATGAAGTGGTATTTGATCTCAATATGCTTGGACCTGTCCTGGAATACTGGATTCTCTGGGACTTTGATACAACTATGATTATCACAGTATATCCTCGTAGGCTCCAACTCCTGATCAAATAAACTTGTAAGCAGTTTGCGAAGCCAAATAGATTCACAACTAGCCATACTCGTCACCATATACTCTACCTCTGTTGAACTAAGTCCTACATAAGTTTGATTCCTGTTGAACCAAGTGATCATTGTTGATCCCAAGCTAAAGCAACACCTCAAGTTTCTCTTTCTTTCTACTACACTCCCTTCCTAACCTGAGTCTGTATGTCCCTGCAACTCCACTCCATCTCCTCTAAGATACTTCAATCCATACTCCATTGTACCTATCAAGTACCTAAGCACATGATTCAATAATATCCAATGTACCTGCCTCGGCTCCACCATGAACTGACTTAAGGTGTTCACAACAAAAACATATATCTGGTCTAGTATTGACCAAATACATCAAGGACCCTCTCATCTGCCTATATATCCTTGGATCCACCAACTCTGAATTTGAAGTGATCACCTTATTCAAATTGGTAACCATAGGTGTAGCCATCGGTCTATAGTGTTGCATCCTGAATCTCCTCAAGATCTCAATTGCATACTTCCCTTGTCCATGAAAGATCTCTCATGATACATGTCATACCTATAACCCCAATAAATGATGCATCAAGCCAATGTCCTTGATCTCGAACTCACTAGCTAAATTTGCTTTGCACCCTGAAATAAGCTCCTCTACACCTATGAGAAACAAAACATCAACATACTGAACCAAGATGAGTGGATCTGCCCCAATAAGTATGTAGTATAGGTTAGGATCCACCTCGCTCTTGGTAAATCCCATACTCTGCAAGTATCTATTCATCCTGGAATACCATGCCCTGGGTGCATGTTTGAGTTCATACAATGCTTTCTTAATCCTACACACATGAGACTCCCTCCCATGTACCTCAAAGCCTTGAGGTTGCTCTATGTATACTTCCTCCTTAATGATTGTGTTGAGGAAAAGTTGTTTTCACATCCATCTGATGTATCCTCCACCTCATAATTGAAGCAATAGAAATAACAACTTGAATAGAAGCATACATGGCGACTAGAGAAAATGTCTCTGCGTGGTCCACTCCCTCTTTCTAGGAGAACCCTCTTGCCACAAACCTCATCTTGAACTCCTTGATGCTACCATCTGTAGCATGCTTGAACTTGTAGAGTCACATGCAACTCACAACTGACTTCCCCTCTAGTCTTGAGACTATCTCCCAAACATCATTCCTCATAATAGAGGTGTACTCCTCTACCATGGCATATCTCCATACTTATTGATCTATTGCTTCCTCAAAACTAGAAGGCTCAACATCAATGATTGTACTCATATGCGCCATATAGGTCGAAAACTTCCTCGGAGGTCTATGCTCTCTGACCACACTCCTAGGAGCCCCACTAGAATACCTCAATGTATGTAATAGCCACTTGGGTCACCTGACTGGACTGGAAGGGAATATCTCCTCCTCCCTACCTGAAGTCTGAATTGCTGACTATTGCTCCTTGTCCTCTGTCACTGCTGATGACTCCTAAGATCTCCTAGATGCCAAGTTCTCCTCGAACGTAATAACTATGCTCATAATTGTCTTATGTTGCGCTGAAATGAAGATCCTGTAAGCCTTTGAGTTCTCAGTGTACCCCACAAATATACCCTTATGTCTCGAAGTCTCTAGCTTCATCCTCTTCTCCACAGGCACATGGATGTAAACTGGACAACCAAAGATCCTCAAATGTCCTATCTCTGGCTCCGCTCTTGAGAATGCCTCCTCCAGAGTCTTATCCCCTTATATCTTGTGAGAACTGTTTTTTTGCACATATATTTTTGTGTTACATGCCTCTACCCAAAAAAACATAGGAAACTCCTGGTCATGTATCATAGCCCTAGAAAAATCGATGATGGACTGATTCTTTCTCTCTGCAACCCCATTCTGTTGAGGGTTGTACGAGACTGTCAACTCCCTCTTGATCCCTGCCTCCTTACATAAATCCTTGAAGTCATTAGAGGTGTAATCTCCCCCATTATCCGACCTTGATACCTTCATCTTCTTCCATGTTTAGTTCTCCACATGAGCTCTAAAATCTTGAAACCAACTGAATACCACATCCTTGGTATTCATAAAGAAGATCTAGGTTTTCCCATAAAAGTCATGAATAAACACCACATAGTATGACGATCCATGTACTTATGCTACTAACATTGAACCACTCACATATCAATGGATAAGATCCAAGATCCCCTTGGTCCTACTCTCAATGCTCAGAAAATCAACCTTGGCATTCTTTCCAAGTGCACACCCTCTGCACACTCCCTGCTGCTCAATACTGAATTATGGAAGACCTATAACAATCCCCCTTAGAATCGACAATGCCCTGTAGTGTAGGTGTCCCAACCTTCTGTGACAAAACTCACATAGGTTGTCATTGTTGTGTACCAAATACTGAATAGGCTTTCCCTGCAACCTGTATAAAGTTCCCTCTCTAACCCCAATGACTATTGATGTGTCCGGGCTAGCTTTCTCTAGATGTATCAATACTTTCCCTCTCTAAAAAGTAATGGAAAAACCCTTGTCCTCCATAGCTGAGATTGACAAAAATTTCTTATTCAAACTCGATATGTAAAGCACATCATGGGAATCCAATGAACCTCCAAACTCGAGCTAGAACATAATTGTTCCATCTCCCTTCACTAAATACTTGTCATCATCACCAAGTTTCACATGAACATATGGGTCCCTCTCCATCAGAATAGTAAATAGCTCGCATGCTTCAGTCATATGACGAGATGCACCATTTTCCAAGAAACAAGCACACCTCGTATCTGTGTTGGTAGAAACGAAAGAAACCAGAGAATAATCCTTCTCAAACTTCATTGCAAAATCATCTAGTTGTGGCTATGTTTATCTTGATGTCTATGTCTTTCCTTTACCCTTCTTCTTCTCCAAACACTGAGATGCATAATGTCCATTATTATGACATGAGAACCACTTGAATTTACTCAAGTCCTTCTTCCCCGGTTGTGATGATCCTCCATCATTGTTACCCTTCTTTCTATAACTCTTTCATTTTCCCTTCTTTGTATTACTGAAAATAGCTAAGTTCTCATCACTACTTCCCTACTTGTTTCTCTTAGACTCCTCTCGAGTCTCTTCTTGGATGCAATCATCCGAAAGTATTTGCATTATGGGAGATGTTCCTGAGTGCAAACTACCTTGACAAATGATTCCCAAGACTTGGGAAGACAATTCAATTCCACATTCATGAGATATGCATCCTCCATTTTATCCCCTATGGTTGCAAGTTTATCATGCACTTGTGTGATCCTCATGAAATAGCTAGTAACATTGTCAAATCTAGACATCTACACCGATCTGAGTTTATTCCTTAAGATCATCTTCCTATTCATGTTAATGTTCAATAATAAACCTACCAAGGCTTCAAACATCTCTTTGGTTGTATTCTTCTCAGATAAGTGAGGAATTAGATGATCCTTCAATGAATCCAAGAGTACCCACTTGGCTTTGATCTCCTTCTTCTGGTGAACTTCCAAATCTGCAGGATATGTCGGTGGAGCAACTACTTTGTTCACTAACTCCCAAATGCCATACTCCATTAATGCCAAAGTTACTATTTCTTTCCAAGATAGGAAGTTGGATGCTTCATCCAATCTATATTCAACTCTCAACTGTGTTGTCGCCATCCCTAAGGCTTGATAAACTGCCCTCGAATTCACATGTTGCTGAAATTGCCCCTGTACCAACCTGTACGCGCATGTCACCATGAGAACTCGCGTATGTACGTGAATTTCCATATCGGACCTTGCATATACGCAACTTTTTTCAAAGATGGTTGTGTATGTACGTGCATGTTCCTTCTGCAACCTGCGTACAACTGTGTACGATTGCAAAAACCCTATTTCTGCCTCAGTATGATTGTTTCCCTGAAATTTGTCCTTCGATTTCTACGTGTGGGTTATGGATATACTAAGATCTCCTGCAAATCTAATAGATATGCTCTCAAATTCTATGGATCTAAGATATGGTTTCCTCTCAGAGCATGCACTCTGATACCATGTTGAAATCCCCTTACTCCAATCCTAGGTATCTTGTTATCTAGTGATTTCCTTACTACAAATTAGATTAGCAACTCATAAAACAAAAATACACTGCTATAATATTCAATTGAAATAAAGATAATGGAAGAAAAAAATGGAAACCAAATCATGCACACATAAACACCAATATTTTTTGGTATATACCCCTAGAAAAACCTCGGAGGGAAAACCAGTGCTGAGAATTATTTTACTATGGTAAAATCAAGGCTCCCATTACAGGGATAATGGCCTAGTGAGAGAAATACAACTGCAAACAAACCTCACAAAGCTTGATTTTTTGTATGACTCAAAACTTCATTCTTTTCAAGGTGTACGTGCATTTCCTTAAGTAAACTTGTTTATACGTTCATGTCGCCACTAACGCCCACGTAAATGCACAGAAGGATTATATGACAAACTTCATATTTCCCGACCCTTTCCTGTGGCTTCGCTCAGTTGAAACCTACTTGTGGTTGCCTCTGTTCTCTCTTCTCCTTGACCTGATCTCTATATAGAATTCCTTCTCCACCTATCCAATATCTCCTTGAATCACAGTCCTTCGTGATCCAACCCTCTAAGAAAAAGTCCTTCTCTACTCTGATCAATGTATCAATTATCTTCCTCCTTCACTCTAGCCTTGCTTTTATAATCTCGAGTTAAAATCTAACCCTAATTTCCAAAGTGATTAATGGTTGAGATTAATTCTCACCTCACTTGAGATCAATGGCTAAGATTAAATGTTAATTTTTAGCATTTCATTAAATAACTCAATTAATTAATAAAAACACTTTACTTTAATAATTCATTTTATTAAAGTAAAGTCAAGGATATAAAGCTTTGGATGATTTCCACACGTCTAGACACATATATTTGTGTGGAAATACTTGTCTGATGTTACCATGCATCAATAGTACGTCGACCAACCGACAATTTTACATTCCAAGTCATAACCTCTCAAGCATTGCTTTCTCACACCTCGAGGAATGAGTGGGTAGTCAATTATGGGTGCACTCATCATATGGCTAAAGATGTTTCTCTATTCTTCTTTCTGGATAAAGATGTTGAGTGAAATATATATGTAGTTGGTGATTTTACTCTTGATATCGCCTGTCACGGTGATGTTCCTTGTTGACATGGAATGATTATCGATGTCTATCATGTACCCAATATCAGTGAAAATCTCTTATATGTTTCCTAGCTAACGCAGACTCGTAAGGTTGTTGAGTTTTGGATAGATCGGTTCTTTGTTAGGGATCTGAAGAATGATAGGTCAATTGTTGTCAAAGGTTTTCTTGACTTAAAGTATGGACAATATAAGCTCTTTGACCTACCTCATCCAGATTCTAGACCGACTGCTCTCATTTCCTAGACGAACATGCAGAGTAGAATTTTGCATGAACAACTTGGACACCTAAATATTCAAAGTGTGAAGTCGATGGCCACATAGAATATGGTTGCTAGTCTATCCAAATTTCTTCCACTTGATCGATTCTATATAGGATGTGTACTGGGGAAGCATCATCAGGCACCTTTCAACTCTATTATTCACAGAGTTATCTGCTATATTAATCAGCCTTCATTAGCAGGTGCAAAGTATATTTTCACCTTTATCGATGATCTCTCTAGATTTACTTGGGTCTATTTTTTGAAAAATAAGAGGCACGCCTTTGAAAAATTTAAGGAATTTAGTGCATTAGCTCAAAAGCAATGTGGTCGACCTATCAAATATTTGAGATATGATAATGACAAAGGGTATGTGAATCGATCATTTGAATAATACCTTGCTCGATCTGGTATTGCCTAGCAGATGTTTATTCCTCATACTCATCAACAAAACAATATAGCAGAAATAAAGAAACAAACTTTGGTCGAAATGGCTCAATGTCTTTTACAAGCCAAAGCTTTGTCGACTATGTTTTGGGCTGAAACTATTTATTGTGCCAACTATCGCTTGAATCATATTTCGATTAGTGTTGTCAGTTCTATCACTTGAGTTGAGAGATGGTGCGGCAAGAAGCCCTTATTTGGTCACCTCAGAGTATTCAGATGTATTCCTTGGGCCCATATTTTGGACGATTGTAGGAAGAAATTGGATGCAAAGAGTCATTCTTGCATCATGATGGGATACTTCGACAAATCCAAAGCGTATCGACTGTTTGATCCTGTCAAACAACAAATCATTGTTAGGAGAAATGTGTTTTTTGATGAGAAGTCTTGAGGCATTAAGTTTTTGAATACTTCCTCTCGTTTATCATGGGATGGTTCCTTTACCATCATTTCTGATAGTGGACCACGTGTTCCCTTATTTAGCATTTTGACCAGATAGTCAAACCATGTTCCTGAGTCAACCACATAGTCAAGGTTCTCAGTCTGTTCCAACTGAAACGGTTACTTCTTTTGATCGGTGTTTTGAAGTGCATGACAGTTCACCGTCCCCTTATCTTCCTTGGTGGGTTGCTAAGACAATTAAAGTTCTTGGACCTGATGTTGGCGATGTCTCTTCAGGCCATCAAAGTCAGAGTGAGAAGCAACGGGCCAATGTTTCCTTGATGACTCATGTTCTTGAGACTTGTGATCATGTCTCCTATGCAGATGCGCAATGAAATCCTGAATGGGAGCAAGCTATGCAAGCTTAAGTGAAATTTATTTTAAAGAATCACACTTGGGATTTATCTCCTTGACCTTAAGGGAAGAACATCATGAAATCTCGATGGGTTTTTAAGACCAAATTTAGCTTTGAAGGTCTTGTCGAGTATCATAAAGCTCGTTTGGTCGTGAAAGGATTTTCTCAAAAGGAAGGCATCAATTACACTGAGACCTTTTCCCTTGTTGCAAACATGAATTATATTCAACTAATTCTTCCCCTTGCCACTTGTTTCAGATGACATATTCACCAAATGGATGTTAAAAGTGTCTTTCTTCATGGCGACTTATCTAAAGAAATATTTATGGAATAGCCCCTTGGTTTTATGACAAATTCCAATCTTGTTGATTGACTATAGAAGTCCCTTTATGGCTTGAAACATGCTCCAATGGCCTAGTATGATCAAATTTATCGTTTCTTTCTCAATCTTGGATTCAAACATTGTGAATATGATCACAATATTTATGTATTACATGATAATGGTGATATCTTAATTATTACAATATATGTTGATGACTTGGTCATAACTGGAAACAATCTTGATCTACTATTTAGATTGAAGACTCAACTTGCTAACACTTTTTATATGACAGATCTTGGTCTTCAAGTTTTACCTTTGTCTAATGGTTTGTTCCTCTCTCAATGTAAATATGTATTAGATTTCTTCAATCATTTTAAGATGGCCGATTGTAAGTCGTGTGCTACACCTTTTCAGTCTAATATTAAGATGACCAAAGACTAACAGTCTCCTAAAGTCGACGCTACACTTTATCAAAAATTGGTCGGTATCCTTATTTATCTCATTAACATTCGACCTAATATTCCCTTTGTTGTTAGTGTGATTTCTCAGTTTATGTAGGATCTCTGCGCTAGTCATCGGAAATATGCACAACAAATTGTTCATTACATCAAGGGTACCACTCATATTGATATCAAGTATTGTCACAGTTCAGATTCGTTGGTCGACTTCATCAACTCCGAATGTGTCGACGACAATGATGATGGGAAGTCCACTTTTGGCTATATGTTTCACTTTAGCACTAGACCTCTAGTTTGGTCGTGCAAGAAACAAAGGGTAATTTCTATGTTGAATACAAAATCTAAGTATCAGGGTGTTGTCAATGCAGGTACAGAGGTTGTTTGGATTTTCCAACTTTTGGGTGAACTTGGATTTCCTATTCAGAACTCAACTGCTAATCTATTATGACAATCATAGTGCAATTCAAGTTGTTGATAATCATCTTTCCCACAGTAAAATAAAGCATGTTGAAATTCATGCTCCCTACCTGAGATAGTTAGTTCAAGAGAAGGTTATCACTTTTGTCTATTGAAAAACTAATGATTATAATGTTGATATCTTTACAAAAGTGTTGTGTGAAGCTAAGTTTCTTAAGCTACGCACTATGCTTGGGCTTCAAGCAGTTTCAATTATGGGGGGTTGTCCTGCTAACATAATTTCACCTCATGAACCTCCAGAACCATGTGTTGATGGGGGGGTGTTTGAACATCAGGTTTTGATGGCTCATCCCACTTCTACTGGAGATAGTAGGTTGGTCAGTCGAATAGCAGCTGGAGGCAATCGTTTGGGTGCTCGACTAGACAGTCGATCGGATAATCGACTAGCAGTCGGAGATAGTTGATTTATGGATCGACCAGTCGAGTAATAGACTACATGTTGGACGATTGGATGGTCAAGTTGACTTGGTAAGTCGACTAGTTGACGTAACAATGTGGATTTGTTAGAATCTGTTCCAACCACCGACGGTTATATGTGCACAAAATCTTCCCAATTTCAAGAAATTGGTTATGTCCTGAGATAACCACTAATATTCTCAGAGTATTATCCCTTATTTATCTTTGTGGATTATATTTCATTCTTCTCAGGGTTACCCCAATCCCCAACACATGTAACCCCTATCAACTATAATCCCTCAATCCTAACCCCTATCCCCCTAATCCATAAACCTTAACATCTAATCCCTGTCACCCCAAACTACTTTAACCATTAACATCTACAAGCCCTAACCTAGAAATATCCCTTGATCCTTATAACCCTAATACCTCGGCAATATAAACCCTCACCCATATAATAACCCCATTTTTTTTAATTGACTAATTTTCAATATTGTTGCTAAATTGTATAAATAATGGTATGTTCATCAAGTTCTTCATCTTCATCTCATTCATAGTCTCGCATAATTAGTTCATCTCGCAATATCTCAAATTTTGTAATTTTCTTATTATGAAAAAAAAAAATCACATGTCTTTATTGGGAGACTTTTGAGTCAACTCATAAGTATTATCTTTGTATTGTTTCTTGTGTGGAGTTCTAGTTCAACATCAGGTATTTCCTCCACTCATGTGAGCTTGAAGCAGTCTATTAGTTCATCCTCTACTCAAGATGTAAGTTCATAATTATATTAATAAGTCTTAATATTTGACTAAATCTGATATATGCATATCTAAATTTTCATGTTTGTTTTTCTTATTGTCTACAAATTCGGAATCTAGCTCCAACCATCTCTCCTATTAGTACTCCATTTCCACGTGTTAAGACAAATGCATGTAAATCAATAAATTATAAAGAACGTATTATGAATTTTTGATAAGGTTTTTCATGATGACTACTAATGTGATTAATATATCCATGTATACGTATATGATTTGTATGAAACTAGTGAAAGTTCCTCAACTTCTTATTCTTGTGTAGAGTTTTAGTTTAAGATCAAGAAGTTCCTCCTCTAGTAAAAGCTCGAAGCAGTCTATTACTTCATCCTATGTCCAAGATATAAGTTCAAAATTATATTAATTAGGCTGTAATATTTGGCTAAATTTGATATATGCATATCTAAATTTTCATGCTTGTTATGCTTATTATCTACATATTCAAAATCTAGCTCAAACCATCTCTCATATTGGTACTTCAATGTCGTGTGTCAAATCAAATGTATGTAAATCGGTCAATTATAAAGAATGGAATTTATGAATTTATGATAATGTTTTTCATGATGACTACCAATGTGATTAATATCTTTGTGTATATGTATATGATTTGTAGGAAACTAGTGAAAGTTCCCCAACTTCTAATCCTAATACATTTTTTCCTTGGGTTGGAACAAAAAATTGAAGGATATTAGCTGGAAGAGGTTTCCACAAAAAACTCATATCAATACCTAGTGTGCCTCAAAATCAACTTTTTTCTAGTAAATTGTGATATGCCATTTTTTAGTAGAGCAACAAATTTAGAGGTAAATGGAGATGATCCTTTGCAACAATATTATGAAGCATTAGTGGTGTGTTGTTGTTCCAAATTAAAAGGTAAATGGAGATGATCCTTTGTAGCATTACTATGAAGCTTTAGCAGTACATGGTTTTTCCAAATTTAGAGGTAAATGGAAATGATCCTTTGCAGCCTTAGTGGTGTGTGGTTGTAGACAATGTATTGTAATGGAATGCCTGGATGATAGGATCCCTATGAGGGTTGGACTTTTTCCTCCTATCATTGTTGCAAACCTCACATATTCTATAGAGTGCACACAAATTCATCTCTTCTTCAAAATATAATTCAAAAAAAGATGTATTGTAAGGCTACCATCCAAATATTCTAAAGATTTCTTGGATTCCTTGGGTGCTAAAGATTCTTCATATTCCTCGAATTCCTCATATTTTGAGAGTGAAAATAACGGTCGGGTCATTAGAAGGGAAAAATATGTAAGAATACAAAATTATCCAAGTATTTTACCAATCAACCAATACCTTTGGAAGGTGATGGTGATGTAGAATTGCAAACCAATCTATTGCCACTATATAAAGAGTCATATAATACATACACATACGGTGCTTGGCCTACATCTCTAACATTTCTTTTTATATGAGAGATTTTATGATATTGTGACTAAAATTTCATGATTTTCCATTCTAAAATGAAAGGATTCAAACATGTGTGTGTGTTCCTAACCAAGGAGAGGTTATGTTAATACCATTTTGTGGACCTCGTTATAGACGCAATGATTTTGGAAGATTGGCATCATTCAAATATTCTATGTCTAAGTACAATGTGTGCTTGTATTCATCAAGGAACTTAAAGGATTATGTATACATGGATGGTCATCCATGCATACATGGGAACTTTGCAGGATTTATTAATAGTTCAAAAAACAACACATAAATGCAAATTGTGTCTAATACAAGGGAGAGATGCTAAGGTCTGGAAAAAGTGGTGAATACTTCTTTATGATTCTCTTTCTCTCCTCTAGTATGGGTAGAGCCTATTTTAAAGATCATGTTACCCTTTCCATTTCAATAGATTGTTATATATCCCTTAATCCTTGTGTACATATAATGATAGAAAGGGATAACATTTCATGAGGAAAGGCCGAGCCAAGGGGAAATAAGTAGTGTGGCCAAGGAGATAAAGGTGAGATTAAGAGAGAGGGTAAAGACTTTAATACTTAAGAAGTAGGGTAAGGGTGTCTTGATATAGAGGGTAAGAGTATATTGATAGAGAGGGGAAGGCATGTTGTTCCATGTAAGCGCACACCAAGGGAAGGTCCAAGCAGGTAAGAAAAATAATTTAGATTGAGGGAACAAAACAAATAGTATACTTTTCACAAAAATGAGAAGATATTTTACAGGAAGGACTTCTGCCTGGGATTCATTGTGCATGTGTTTGGCCCTTCCTATGTTGAAGGGAAGCTTATTTCCTTAAATAATTCATTATATCCATGACATAGAAATCAAGGTAACATATAATATCTCATGTTGCTCGCTTTCAAAATCTATCTATATCCTTGTTTAACTAGAGGCTTCAGTTTCTAGCGAGTATAGTTGGATCATTCTTCACTCTATCGGCATCAACATATACAAAATTGATTCATTTTCACTCTAAAGCTTGAATGTTTAATGTCAAGGAAAGGTTCATGTCTAGGATTGTGAAATTACATGTTTGTGCAGCTACAATTCATAATTTGTTTGTTAGGGATGAAATGTTAGTGAACTTAATTTTTCTAGGCCTGTACATATTTGAAAACAAAGACAAGCAACAAGTCTTCCCTTAGAGACCCAAATGGAATAAAAAAAGAAGGCAACCAAACAATATTGTATTAATTTTCAACTTTAAGAGGTTGTATTGAGGAAATATTGAAAGACTCTGACTCAAAAATTAGTTATTGCATTGAATTTGTTTGTATCTATTGTCTTGAGAATTATAGATGTAATGTATGTTTGTTTGTATCGTATTCATTTTTACAATGATGATTATAGAAGTGATCATGACAAGATAATTATTGTGTATTTTTAGGATGATACAAGGGATGATGAACATGTTACCGATGCACCTCTCTATTTCATTGCATTACTACTTCTTGGAGAGATAAACGAGCATATAAGCAACCTATTTCTAAAGACGAGGATAACATATTTTTGAATGAACCTCATTTACAATTGTAAGTTTTAAACCTGTGAAGTAAAGCAATGTATACAAATTCTTAAGCAAAACACAAATTAATCAATGGCTCATGCACATAGTACACATAGATTTACGTTGGAAACCCTTAACCGGGAGAAAACCAACCTTCCTTGGTGTCGCACCTCTCAACTCTTCATTATGTTAATTTCACCATTAGCAATACAATATATACAATATTTTAGGTATTTCGTAGCTACTAAAACCCTAATCCCTTAATCTTGGGTTAATTTAGAAAATTGCTAAAAATGGTGAAAAATGCTAAAATGGAAACAAAACGTCCAAAAGAACATTTCAGGGCACTACCCCAGAGCTTAAATTCGCATAACCAAAGGGGGCCAATCCTAGCCCCCCCCGGGGACCCCCCTCAGGAAGCACCCGACACACACACCCACAAAGAGTGACAGGTGATGGGATCGTCAGACGCAGTCGTCGAATTTGACGCGCACACCCCCCATCCCCACACACACACACATGCAAAGGATATAACACCTACCCAACAACAATATCCACTTCCTGATTTTAATGCTATTATTTTGTATAGTGAGAATTCAAGTGGCATTGATACAAATTAACATCATGGGGTACACAATGTAAATACGAATAGTGAATATGTGATCGTACATGATACACATATTGTGAACCAAATGTTACATGATGCTTTTGAGAGGGAAGACATTCATGTTGTTGGTGAACATGAAGAAGAAGATATGGATGGAGGTGCTATGAACCATGGCATTGAACTATGGATGGTTAGACGGTAGCTTTACATCTTTGTTGAGGCATAAAATGTGATGTTTATTGTAGCATAGTGTGTTATGAGTTATTTAATATTGTTAGCTTGCTAATTGTTAGTTAGTTGTTAATGATAGTTCGTATCAATTTGTTGCATGTAGACAATGTACTTCCTAACACAAGTAAAGATGTTAGAAAATCGTTGTTTTATTTGGGTGTTAACTGCAAAGTATATCATGCATATCCAAAAGATTGTAAATTGTACAAAGGATGACATAAAGATAATTTTGTGTGTCCAAAATGCAAAACAAGTCGCTATCCTCTGATGTAAAGGGAAAATTCCCCACGATAAGTATTACGCCACTTCCCCTAATTCGAAGATTGCAACACATGTTTCATTGTAATTATTTAGCTAAATTTATATATTAGTGTGCAAAAAATAGGAGTGGACAAGGAATGTGATGCATTCCTACATATTCTAAGGCAATGAAGCACATAGAATATGCATGCCATGGAAACCTTATACGTGAGTGATGAAGTATAAAATGTGTACACGTGAAAGAGAATTTACAATGTACATTGTGATTTGTTGGACAATCCATGGCTTTCTAGGGTTAGGAATATGCTCAAGTATAATCTTAAATTATTTTGGAACAATGTAAATCATTTTACTAATTATAAATCAATGGATTTCATCAACAATTGATGCAACATTTCTATTTTTCATACTTGTGTGCTTTGGGACTAAGGACAAACGGATTATTTGCATTTCCACGCTATGGCAAGGAAAGTTGTTCAATGTATTCTAAAACGCTGCATAAGTGTGTATATGAAGGACATGTGTTGTTTTTGCAGCAGAACCATCATTTTTGTCAAATGAAAAGAGCTTTTAATGTACAAATCAAGGTAGGACCCCCTCCTCATAGAATGACGCCAGTAGATTGGTCAAAGAATATTCAATATTGCATTGAATTAGCCTAGGAGAATATGTTCAAAGGAGACCTATATGATATTGATGATGATATATGTGGCTTCAAAATTCCTCTTGATCGTATGCTAAAACGCATGAATAAGCCTTCCAAATTCTATGATCTCTTGTATTGGAGGGAACTTAAAGTGGCAAATTTATTAGATCCAAGCACATGTTCAAGAATGTGTCAAATTCTCTTTGGAAACATATTTCTTCCACCAAGAAAGATACAAATGCATATAGAAGAGATTTGGCCATGTCAAATACTAAGAAACAAATATAAGAAAAAAAAAACAACTAATGTGGATTGCCAAAATTTTTATCCTGGTGCATTGTGGATATTGTATAAGGGCGACTTAGAGCTTGTGAAGAATGTCATTTGTACAATTAGAAAACCAATAGGATAGAGTGCTTCGTTAAGAAAATAATTATATGTTAATGGTTAATTAACGAGTCTCGAGACACATGATCACCATAATTTATTAAAGGTACATATTACTAATGTGGTTTTGGTAAAAAAAATAGTCTAGAAATCCTAATTGAGCACCCCTTGTAATATTTTTTTCCAAATAACATATCCCAAGAAAAACCTTGGGCTCTTCCCCTCAATTTGAGGATGGCACCTAGGGTAAACCCTATATTCTTCAAAGCACAAGGCCATGTCAACGACATGGCTCAAATCCGTTACAACAAGATACTCATTATGAGCTCAACATGTCTTTTATGAGAATAGAACCTAGGTGGGGAGGATAACACTCCATCCTTCACTCACTTGAGATAGACCTAATCGACATCCCTTGTAATACTATGACTGTATTCTAACTAATTTGAGGATGTATATGTTCATCATATCTATATGATAGTTATATGTGGATGCATTAGTCTCACACAAGGATTGTGCCATGCCATCATATGGTTATCTGCATTTGTAAGGTTATTTTCTCATATATTCTATATAGACCGTAAATTTATCCTCATTAAGTATATATGTCAAAATATCAAGGAGTACTATGTAACTTTTTTTATATCAAATTATTAAATAGCAATCAAATAGGGTTGTCTTCACTTTAGGTGGATCAAATCCAAATAGATACACATCACAAGCATCCCTAAATGACACAATGAAATAGTGGAAATTGTTTGTATTTTTGAGAAAGAGTTGCTTACTAGTTTTATGGATACTCAAGTCTGTCTTTTGGTACATTTGGTTGAAGACATTCAACTAGTTGATGCGGTGAGTTGTAGATGGATTTTATTCCTAGAGAGGTATATGAAAGCACTTAAGGTGTCTGTGAGGCAAAGAGAACATCCTGAAGGGCGTATGGCTAAAGGGTGCATTATTGATGAATCTTACTTTTTTATATTTGAGTTTTTGAGACAAATGCATATAAAGGCTCCACTCATGTGCGATGGTGATTGTGATGAAGACAAATTAGAAGGGGAGATGCTTGAAAGAACTTGAGAAACCCATGTTATGAGAGGTGATATACTTATTTCACATATGTATCGTTATGGTTGCATTATTCAAGGAATAATTCGTTGCCTTGTAAAAATGAATAATATTAAGTGTTAATTGAAATTTCAAATGAGGATGAATGGGATAAATTTTTATTTTTTTTCAAAATTGATGCTATTAGGAATGGGTGGTGATGTACGATAAGATGCATAACAAATAATAGGGAGACCTACAATTGTTTAGAAGGTAAAACCTAGTGTGTGTTCCACTCCTTGCAGAATAGTGATTAATGGCTTGTAGAGTGTAGAAACACATCAATGAAGAAGCAAAATCAAAATTGGGACTAGCCAACAAGGAACGTGAACTAGATGCATTGAACACATGAATTGGATGAAAAAGGACGATATGCGATATTAGATTGATCACTAGATTAACTGAATAAATTTTGATTGAACATTCTTATGTATTATTATAAGTTTAAGTCTGATTACTGATTTTAATATCCAACATTTTATATGCATGTAGGTACAAACATATCCTGTGATGTGGACATATGGTCATGATTTTAGAGTGGAGAGTGTGGATCATGAAAAATAAACTTATGATTGTGGAGTGTTTGTTTCATTTTATAAAACAAGTCCTACAATTTCAAGGGATACAAACCTAATAGAAGGACAACTTGATTATGTTGGCACCATTCATGAGATAATTGAGTTGGATTATAGGTCCTTTAAATGCATGGTTTTTAAATGTAAATGGTTTAAGTCGAACCATTTGTGCTTCTATAACAATGTGAGTAGATTTTCTTCCACCTTGATGTCTCTAATGAAAATTGGTGGTTTTTCATTCCATGTATACCCAGGGGAAAAGGGGTTTTTGAAAGTGTACCTATGATGCAGACCCCCCCCCCCCTTCTCTCCTCGGGGCTGCTCGATATCTCGGTCTAGAATCGTTCAAATCAAGGAGTTAGATCGAATCTTTGGACCTTTATTAGACCCCAATCAATCGACACAGGTCCCCTTTCCTTCAAAGTGTAGGTTCTATCAAACCCGTGGGCTCTTTCCTGGCCTCCTTGAAGAATTTAACTAACAGACACTAGCTCCCCTCGCTAGGTCCTTTTCTTCACATGTGACCTCGGGCTATGACCTCACGTAAACACGTGATTGCGGGGTGGCCAAGAGTGGTTTTAGGCCACACCACTTTTATCCCCACAATTCACTACCATTTGCCACATATCCCTTTGGCAATACAATGGTTTCGATTGCAGCTCGCTCTAGGATTTTTAAAGTCCGATCATCTTCTGTCCCCGCAATTAAGCGCGACCGTCGATCTTGTGATCTCGGGTGGTGCCTCTTGACCGACAGCTGAGATCTTCCTCCCTTCCTTCCTTCGCTTTCTCCCGGAATGCTTTCACCCGTAGTCCACGATCTATCGAGGTGTGTCTCCCTCAGATCAAGGGCTATGATTAACTTAAGCTCTTCAGGCTTCAGGAGTTTCAAACTCTTGTGCATGTTTCTTCCCAAAGTGGCTATCTTCCGAAGTGGAAGATCTGCTGACACCTGTCCTCAGCAAACAGACGACTCAGATGAACTCTGACTCTCTGGCCTTCGGGAGTTCTTGTTAACCGCACTCTTTTTTCTCCCAGAGTGACTTTTCTCCGAAGTGATAGATATTATGCCACACGTCCTCCTCAAATCAATGGCTCTGGTCCACTTTGGGACTTCGGCCTTCGGAAGTCTCAAATTTACACTCCCTTTCTCTCGGAGCGCTTTCACCCGAAGTTCGCAATCTGTCGACGCGTGTCCTCTCACATATCGACGACTATGATTGACTTCAGCTCTTCAGGCTTCGGTAGTTTTAAAATCTCTGCACTTACTTCCTCCGGAAGTAATTCCACCCAAAGTGCACGATCTATGGACACGTACCCCTCACAGATCAACGGCCACAAACCTCTTCGATTATTCGGGCTTCAGGGTTTTCAATTCTCCACCTATGCTTTCTCTCGGAGCATTTCCACCTGAAGTATATGATCTATTGATGCGTGTCCTTCTGGATCCGACGACCACTATCCACTTCAGCTCGTTGGGCTTCAGGAGTTTTAACCCCTGCGCACTCGTTCCTCCTGGAGTGATTTCACTCGAAGACAATGAATTTTTTCCACGCGTTTCTCTGGATCCGATGGTCCAGATCTTCTTCGCCCACGTCGACTTCCTTTCGAAGCATTAAGCATCCAAACTTTCTGATCTTGCGCCACGTTTTCTCCGCAATGGAAGGTTTCCATCTATTTCAGCCTTCGGGACTTTGGGAGTTTGTCACACTCCACACTTGAAATCCTCCGAAGTGACTTTCCACGAAGTCTCAGATCTGTTGACACGTACCTCCTGGCGACCAATGGCCAGGATCTACTTCGGCTCTTCGGTGATTTCGCTTTCTCCTTGATCACAAAACTTCTGAAGTGCTCTCGCTCTGGAGTTGTGGATCTTATGCCACCTATCCCTCTAGATGATGGACAGTCCCTAATCACTTCGGGATTTTGGCAAGTCCACTCCCCTATGCACACAAAGGGTTAAGGCCCGTGCTCTTTACCTAGATCCAACGCTTGTTGGTCCTTCACGCCCAGATCCGATGGATGGGATCTGTCCTTCTCCTCGTGCGTTCTTCCTTCGTCCTGGACCTTGATCTGACAATACAGATCTCTTCTTACAGCTGATCTGACGATTGTTGTTGCTCCTCCTCCTGAGCTTCTTTGTTCTCCCGGGCTTAGGAAAATTTGTAAGTTTTCACAGGTTGTGGCCTAGGAACCTTCTCCTACAAAACTAGTTACTAGGGTCTCGCCTCCGCTTTTCCTCATGAGCTTCGACAATGAAAATTGAACTCGACTTTGGCACACACTTGTGCTTTGCGTGCAAACTTGCACTACTCCTCATTAGCTTGTGAACTTGAAGTAAATTCACTTATGCGCGCACTCCTTGTGTTGTCTCTCTTAAGCTTTCTATTTCTTCCAACATGGAAGAGTTTGTAAGTGTTCAAAGGCTTCGGGCTTTGATCCTCATGCGAGCCTGACTTCTTGGGTCTCGTTTGCACTTCTGAAAGCGCTATTCCTTTTGAGCTTTGAATTTACTCAGTCTCCTAACGTTCTCGACCCTTCAACTCCCTTCAAAGGGTTCTTGTGCCCTCTTGGCAACCTCTCACTCAAAGCACACCTGGTTGAGCGTTTTTTACAAAGTGTTCAACAACTCTGCGAGTGTCTTCCTCTAATACTCTTCTCTTTGAACTCTACACAGAGTCCTTCTGTGCACATTTTCACCTGCTTAGTGCCCATCTGGAAGAGCTCTACAGAGTTCTCAGTAATTCTGTCTTTCTATGCTTCCTCTGCATAGTTTCTCATCTAAGGTATTCGACAACCTTGAGGTTTCCCTTGATTTGTCATCGCTTTGGTGTGCCCTCCTAGAATGATCCCTTCCGAATCAACAGAGTTTAGATGCACACTCCTTGCGCTGGCTACAAAACCTCCAATGTTTTGTTGTGCACTCCTTCCACACCCTAAAGAACCCAGAAGAATATAACAACCTCAACAAACATAAATAAATCTATATTCCTACTGTAGATGAAACCTATCATATACATCTACATCATACATTCATGAAACACACACTGATAACATTCATCAAATAAACATAAACACACAAAAAACTCATATGCAGGAAAAAATGCTTTCTTTCTATTAAGATGAATGTCTATTTACAAATGTGTACAGATATTGGACTACAACAGACTCTCAGTTCTTTCTCCTACTCCTATTCCCTCCTACCAATATGTAGCTACCATCGTATCCAGTAACCTAATCTCCAGCAGCCTCATTTGGGCATACAATGCATCTACATATGCAAGAGGGTTCCTAGGGTTCCCTCCGACTACCTCTATTCTCGAAAGAAGCTAACTACTACTTAAGTTCAATTACATTAAAGTCTAGGAGTGAAACTCCCATACCGCTAATGATCATTTAGCTACCAAGTGTTTTGATCTTCTTTAGTTTTCAATACGTTCAAAAAGATTTGCAGGAAACGCTAGTGGTTAAGATTCCAAATAATTAAAAAGGCACGCTAGGGCGTTGAGTTGTCTCTCCACGTGTGCCTTGCTGAGGATGCTCTTGCATCATACTCCACTATTGGGAAAATCATGAGCTCCTGCTCATGGCTCCATTTGCTATGTTGTTGAGATCCTCCAGGGTCCCAAACTTGAAACTGAAGTTGTCCACTTGCTCATCTTCCTTGCCGCCTCTGCTACCCTGTTTCTCCTGTAGGTCCTCTTCTGTTCCATCCTTCTCTGCTGACTAATTCTTGTGTTGCTTTCAGAATCGATCTCTTAATATCCTCTATTTCTTTGTCTAGTTGGTCCACTCACTGGATCTTCTCCTTCATCTCATTCTGCTGCATCTCCTTTCCATCAATTTCCAACTTGACTTGTTGGATTAGCTGACTTTGCATCTTTACCCTTCTCTCTAGGGCCTCTAGTTCTTCACACATATCAACAAAATCTATGTTATTTGTTGCTCTCTCCTCTGTTGTAGGTTCACATTATACAATTATCTCTTTCTCATCTTTCTGGCTGAAAAATTTGAGCCATTCCTCTCAATGCTCTCCTCCTCCTACTACTATTGTAGGTTCCAATTCTTCATGTTCATCTTTTTGGATGAAATTTTTGAGTAGTTCCACCCGACGTTCTTCTTTCTCCATCTCTTGGGCACATTGTAATGTGTGCTCTTTATCCTCCTCACCAATCTGATCAATCTGACCCTTCATGTTATCTTTATCTTTTGTGGCACTAGTTGGCCACTCTGCTGCAGACTCCAGTTCTGCAGTCTCACCATTGAGTTGTTGCTCAGCTTCCTCCTCAGACAGATTGGCTTATATCAGCTCTTTTGTTGGCATATCTTCAGCTTCTTCCAGTTTCTCCTCATGCTGACATCTTGTCTCCCTTTGCATGACTGCATCCTGGCAGTCCTTTTCTGGTTCTGGATTGTTCAACCAATCCTCCAACATCTTCAGCTCTTGCTTCCATTGAGTGAGCAATTCATCTAAATGATCCTATTTTTCTAATGGGGAAGACATCAATGTCTACTCCTTCCTTCTCCTCCTCTTTGACAGTCTCTGCTGGTTTTCTTTCCTCTGTTGCACCTGCATCACAGACACAGATAGTTTTTAAATAATTTGGCCCCATGGCCTCTTTCTTGGATTCTCGTTCCATCATCTCCTCATGTGAAACACTTGTATTAGCCTATGTTGGACTGTTAGGCAGGAATATTCGAATTCCCCCAATGATCAAAACACTCCTCTTATCCTCTTCTGTTAGTAGCCCTTGCTGATATGAACTCACCTCTCAGCTCTTGAGGCTTTCAGACAGTCTCATTTTACTTCCCTTGCCCACCTGGAAATCTAGGATTTCTCTCCTACCCCCCTGGCAGTGTATGAGATCTTCAGTTGATCTCATCTCATTTCCCACCTGGAAATTTGAAAATTTATCTCTGCCCTCCTGGCAGTTTATGAGACCTTTAACTGATCTCCCTTCCTCATCATTGAGGGTTTCTCTAACTTCTGGCTCACAAATGCAAACCAACTCCTCCTTTATGTCACTGAGGTTTTCACAATGCCTTAGCCAGTTTCTTACTACCTGTTGCTGCTTTTTGGCCAACAACTTTTGAAGAGGCCATTTTTCCCTATTGTTCAAAGGCCATTCATACCTCCAATGTACCTTTGCCTCCTATTGCATCTTCAATGCTAGCCTCTCCATCTCTCCTCTTATCTCACCGAGCTCCTTGTCAATTTTTGCTTTGATTTTCTGCTTGTGTCCTTCTCTCCGACCATGTTCATGGCCTTCAATAGCCATTTTCATCCTCTGCCTGCCCTCCTGGCAAGTCTGTTGCTCACTCTGCAACTGAGAGCATCTCTAGCTTCTCCCACAACCCACCTGGTTGTCTGCTGACTGCTGCAGACTTGAAACAATCCTTCACACAGAGCATCAATACTCTATCTTCTCCCTTTACCTTTTGTCTACAGACAAATTCAAGTTCTTGATACAACTTGATGTTGTCAGGCGGTCTTCTCCTCCTTTTCCCTGTTGTCTGCAAGAAAAATTCTTGCCATGATACCACTTGATGGTATCAGACTATCTCCTTTCACCTTCTCAGCTTTGCCTATGATCTGCAGACACATTTTCAGTTTTGATACCACTTGATGGTATCAGAGTATCTCCTTTCATCGACTCTCCTTTGTCTGTTGTCTGCAAACAAAATAAAGCTCTGATACCACTTGATTCAGACCCCCCCCCCACCCCC